>JBAMNC010001381.1:362500-602237 GCA_037902135.1 Cetoscarus ocellatus
TTGAACTGGAAAAAGTATTGTTAGACATGCCAGAGTAAAGGAAATGTTTATTCCGGGATCAAATGTTGTGTTGTTTCATTCTTTTCATTTTCAGGTTTGACATGAGTATGTTTATGGTGAGTAATAAGTACATACATACAAATATACATATATGGGCTCAAGAATACATCAGGAGAAAGGACCACTTTGTGTTCTGACACTTTGATGCAGGGTTTTGTAGGTGGAGCCTAACTTGTGGCTGAAAGTTAGCGAGCAGTAAATTGTGATTGTTTCACATCGTGAAGCTCTGGACCCTGTGAACTCTTCCTCAATGATTTGAACTGTTTGTCAGCAGAGGTGAAGTCGTCTGACAGCAACAGGCTAACCCTCAACTATATGGGAAGAGACTTTGAGCTGTATTCATTGTTGGTGTAGTGAGTCAACCTTCAAACCTAAATGGACAAAGTTATAGCGATGATACTGATAAAGCTCAACACAAACATGTTAGGGCATGTCCAGGACAGTGAATCATGAGATTTATCTGATTTTTTGTGCAGTGAGTATGGCTGTATGTCATGTCTTATGCAATGGCTTAAAAAGTTGCAGCTTAACTGCTGACTTTCAGCTGAATATTTATGTTTTCATCATTACTACATATGCTTCAAATGCCAAGGACATGAACCAGGATGGATGAGCACTAAACTTTTGTTCAATGTTCTATGAAAAGCTTTTTAAATGTGCTTAAGGCAGGGCACAGGTTATTTTTTTGTCATTATTTTAACCAAACAATCAACAGAAAACCATGTCAAGTCACCTCAATATCATCATCATCATCATCATCATTATCATTATCGTCTACACCAATGTTCCTTGCAGCTACAGAGCTCTCTCTTGTTAAGGTTGCCACCTTTCAAGCAGAAAAATAAAGGACACCCCTGGCAGCGGGGGCATCAGTTGTGGTAAATCATAGGAAGACATTGTTTTAATAGCATAGTAGTTAAATTTTTAAGTAGCCAACTTTATTTCACATTTTTTCAGAAAATATCTGCAAACGTAAAACTAAGCATATTCAACAATTAAATAAAAACTTGAATAAATACAAGCTTGTTAATTTAAAACTTAACTTAAAATAACTTATTAACTTAGCATCAATTTATTTAATTATAATTAAAGAAATGCTTTTACACTTTTAAAAAATATGTGGTGCAGGAGAACACAACAACTTTCAGAAAGTAGGAATAATTATGGAAAATAATCTCATCTCAGGATGGCGTTGCAACTTGTGCACACCTGACTTTTCATGTCAATAATTTTATATCATTTCTGTTTCCTGTTTCAACACAAATGAAAGAAACCCCAAACAAATTTTTGGTGTGCAAATAAAAAACAATAAAACTATAAAACTATCCTTCTGCTCACATCTCTGTTTCACAAAGTGATCTGTTTACAAAAAAGGTTTTTTCTCTTCTTTCACGTGTGGAGCAGTAGTCCATGCCAAAGAGTCAACAGCCTTCTATCTTACTAAATGTGCTACTTTTTTTTCCATGTGTACTTCTTGTCACTTCATGAAACACTAAGTAGCTGTTTGTCTTTCAAAACACTGCAGGAAAACATGAACAGGACTGCTCAAAGTTGAGAGTGATCAAGAGCTCACTTCTCATAAGTTCCACAGAGCATCTGTTCCTATATTCATTTTCACTGATGCTGTCAAGCCAGTCATTTGTACTTTCCCACTCACGTCTGTATTTCTGCATCCGTTTCCGTTTCAATGGGGGCACGGTGCGGAGTACCAGATGCAGCCGCAGACGCAGACATGTTTGCTTCTGATTTCCATGACTTTCTCTCACCCCATCAATGATGAGCACTTACTCCTCATGCTGAAAATCAACCAACCAAACCAAGTGCCGCTATGAGTAGGCAGGAGCTAGCAGGTGTTGACTTTGAGCAGAATGGTGCTGCATTCAAGGCACACCAGAAATGTAGGACAAACCGCGTCCCATATTGATTCAAAACGGGATGCAATGTTTAAGTGTGAAATACGGGACAATTCCGTATTTTACGGGACGGGTGGCAACCCTATCTCTTGTCCTCATTTTAGCCAGTCAGACCACATCTCCCTGCTTCTGCCTACTTACATCAGCTGACAAAAAGTGTCAAACCTGCTGTAAAAACAGTCAAAGTGTGGACAGATGAAGCTACAGCAGCTCTACAGGACTGTTTCGAATGCACAGAGTGGCAGATGTTCAGAGATGCTGCTACCCAGGAAAACCAGATCGACCTCTAAGAATACACATCATCAGTGACATACATCAATAAACGCACTGATGATGTGGTCAAAATAAAGACAGTGCCAGATTAAAACTGAAAGCTGGCATCAAGGAGGCAAAGTGAAGGCATCAGCAGTGACTGGAGAGAGACCTCAACACCAACAACAGCAAAGACATGTGGCAGACGGTCAAAAGTGTTACAGGCTACAAAAGCAGGGGTGTCCCTATCATGTGTGAGGCCATGTTACCAGATGAGCTAAATTACCATTATTAATGATTAATTAAATTATGCTAGCTTTGATCTCCTCAACACAGAGTCAGCCATAAAGTCTTCTCTGCCTCCAGAGGACAAGCCACTGTCAGTCTCTACAACCTTGTGAGGAAAGTTCTGCTGAAAGTGAATATGAGTAAAGTAGCTGGGCCTGATAACATCCCTGGCAGTGTATTTAAAACATGTGCCAACCAGGTACTACATGTCATTACTGACATTTTTAATGTCACAAGGCAGAAGGATGGTTTTATTGATTTGCATGTTTTCATACTTTGTTTTTTATACTGGTTTTATTCATTTAAGTGTGTTTTTAACTGGTTTTAAGTGTTTTGATTTTAGTGCATGTTTTTAACCATTCTGCCTTGCCAGCGTCTAACTGCACATACCTGGAGCTGCACAGGGGGGTAATCAGAGCACCTGCGAGGTGCAGCAAGGAGCCGCTGCAGCACCCAATCAGAGGCGATCAGAAGGATTCAGTATGGCCATTAAAGCAGGTCAAAAGGGAGACGGACAGGGAGACAGAGATGCACAACCATGACAGAGGATGGAGGGATGCTGCGGAACAGACGGGAGCAGACAGCAGGCATCAGAACGGGGATAATCCAAAGTGTTACAAAGTGGAATACACGCAGCTCTGCAGGCGTAGTGCGTATCCTTGGGATATAGTAACACTCTGGTACTATAAGCGCAGCTCCTCGTCTTGTGGTAGTGTGTACACTGTACTGGCGGCCCCTTTCCTTGTCCTGTCAGGTGACAAAGGAGTGGGGAGAGCAGGCAGGAGAAGACGGCATCGTCATGACAGAACCCTCCACATGGAGCAGAAGAGCGGACGGAGGAGGATGGCGGTGTCATGACAGAACCCTCCACTTGGAGCAGCCACGCTGGACCAGAGATTGCATGCCCCCTGGAGCAATCAACTCATGCTCTCCCTGATATTCTTACTTTTTAGCCCTTTCGCCCCTTTTTAACTCTTGCCCTTGTGTTTTATGGACATTTTAGAACTGTTTTAATACATTTTATTGATTTTTACTTCTGGTTTTCTAAAAGAAAATATTGTATTAAACTGCTGGGTTCCACCAAATCATCTGCCTCTTTGATCACTGTCTTCAAGTTGTCCTCACCCAATTGTAAAAGATCTGAGAGTTTTACTCCTTTGGTCACATCACATTATAATATCACTGTCAGGAGGGTGTTCCTACCGGCTTAAAGATAGCCTCCATCATCCCTATGCCCAAAAAGTCTGCGTCAACATCCCTGACAGGCTGGACCCCAACCTTTTGGATTCAGAACCAGAGAGGATGCCATCTCCACTGCTCTTTACTCAGTTTCCACTCACCTTGAGAAAAAGCAACATTTACTACAGAATGCTGTTTGTTGATTTCAGCTCAGCATTAACACAATCTCCCCCATGAAGCTGACTGGAAAACTGAACACTCTGGGCATCAGTACCACTCTCTGCAACTGGATATTGCATTTCCTCACAAACAGACCCCAGTCAGTCAGGATCGGCAGTCTCTCCTCCTCCACTCTAGAGCTCTACAATGGAGCCCCCAGGGCTGTGTGCTCAGCCCCTTCCTGTTCACACTGTACACCCACAACTGCAGCCTCCAATATGAAGAGAACTCTATTGTGAAGTTTGTGGATGACACCTCCATCAACAGCCAAATTTCCAACAATGACGACACTTCATATCAGGAAGAAATCAACCATCTTGTGGAATAGTGCACAGAAAATAATTTACTGCTTAATGTCAGTAAAACCAAAGAGCTGATAGTTGATTTCAGACAAAAAGTAGGCAAAGAGACACAACCCTGTCTACATCAGTGGAGCTGAGGTGGAGCAAGAGGGCAGTTTTAAGTTCCTGGGAATGAACATAACAGAGAATCTGTCTTGGATTTCACATGTCTCTGCCCTGGCTTAAAAAGCTCAAAAACAGCTGTATTTCTTAGGTAAATGTAAGAAAGCAAAATTCCCACACCAACTTCTAGTCAACTTTATGAGGGAGCGATTGAAAGCATCCCGACTGGAAACTACACAAACTGGCATGGGATGTGCATGGCCCAGGTCAGGAAGACTCTAAAAAGAGTGAAAAAACAGCCCAAAATATCATTGGTACCAATCTACCAAGCATCAATGATATCGGGGAGGTGAGGTGCCTACGCAGAAGCAAGAGGATACTGGAGGAAAACACGCACCCCAGCTACAGCCTGTTCACCCTGCTACCATCAGGCTAAAGGTACAGAGTCTGCCGTACCACCAGACTGCGAAACAGATTCTTTCCTCAGGCTGTGAGATTGCTGAATGCTCCTCCATATCTAATAGTTTTTGTTTTGTTTTGTTTTTGTTTTGCTTTTGGAGCCACATTTTAATTTCATTGTGTAACCTGTTGCACAATGACAAATAAACTTTCTTATGTCATGTATCATCAAGTTCTCATCTCATTGACATCAACATCATATCAAGCATCAACAAACTCAGTGATGAGTTGTCCTGGAGGAGTCTGGTCTTAAACCTTCTAACTGGTTGTACCAAAGTAGAAGAGTCAGACTAAGTGTAAAAGTGGTCCCTCGACACTTGGTACTTCAACTTTCTCTTAAAATTAGACAGGGGCTCTGCAGATCAAATGGAGCTGATCAGGGGCTGTTAGAACCATCCAAACTTTTCCAGTCAGTAAAGTTCTGTTCTTGTTTCATGGATGATTTTGTAAAGGAATAATTGACTCAACCTGCTAACTTTAGTTTATATTGAGTAAAGTCGCATTAAACACAAACGTGCCAGCAGAATGCAAATGTGACTAAAGAAATCAGTCCAAGACATAAAAGCTGTCAAATCTTCAACAAGCCATCTTATGACATTTGCCACCATTGTGTCACTCGAAGCCCTTTTTGGGAAGTTGCTGAGAGTTGGTAGTTTGTTACACCCCTTCAAACCCCACCCATGCCGAATAAAAGGGTTGGTTCTGTGGGTGCCACTGCGCATTGGACTCAGACTTAAAGCAACAACCAGAACTCATCATCCTCTTCAGCTGAGACACAGAGCAGGTATGGAGACAGGCCAGTCACAGACTGTGGCCCCAACTTACATGGCATGGTCCATCTTTAACACCCTCTGCTGCTGTTGGCCTTTGGGAATCGCTGCCATAGTCTTCTCCAACAAGGTAGGCAACATTTTATTTAAAAAAAGATATATATTTTTTTTCAACAGAGGAGCTGAGTGTATATAGTGTTTAAAATTTCAGAATCATCACACTTCAAACTCTTATGTCCCTGTTTACTCATTGACAAAGTACTTTAGTGTGTCATTGGGCCCTATTAGCAAAATAAGTTCATCAAATGAAGTAAAAAAGAATTAAGAAAGTGGCATATGGTAAAAAAAAAATAAAAAATAAAAAATAATAATAATAATTAAAGAGATAGATAAAAAACGGAAATCCAAAAATTACAGGTAAGGAAAACTACTGAGTTGGCAGCTCACCAAAGTGGTCAACCACAAATCTGCAGCTTTATATGTCAAAAACCCACAAGGGTTTTACATATTCCACAAATGTATAAGAGTAGTTCTCCCTATAGTTTTGACCAGAGTGGCCGGTCATGGTTCCTTAAATATGAGGAAGAAGAATTTTGTAGTGTTGTAAATTCTGTTTGTTTTTTTTTTTAACTATTTAATGGTATAAACTGGACTCGTTGTAGATAAGAGGCATCCTCTTCAATTGGAAAACAAAAAAAATAGATTTAGTCAAAGGTAAAGCCCTAACCACCATCTATGAAAAAAGGGTGAATTTGGCAGTTTAACATGCAACTTAAAAAAACAGTTTTATGTTTAAAATACACATATAAATTCAAAATGCTGAATTGAAAGGAAAATAGTATTTAGTATTTATGTTTATATATATACTTCTAGAGAGAAAGTTTCTTCAGTTTGACACTTCTGCTTTCAGTGACACGTTAAACCACAGATGACCACAGATGCATTGACTAACACTGACACAATGTCTTCTATCCTGTGATACTCTCCAGTGAGCTGACATTAAACCTGTATTGGGTGTGCAATTACATTTCCATACTAGATGTGCTTTGACAGCATGAACCTCTGCCAAGGGATTTCCAACATTGTCCGGCCAAAAAATGTTTGAGTTATTGAAAATTGTTCGATCAGATCAAGAAATCCTTATGAAAATTCCTGGATTCACATCTGGGATTTGAAATACCACTAAAATAGTATCATTTCCTCCATGTACAATGACAACATAACCTAAAAAAATGTCATTAAAATTCATTCATGACTTGCCCTGTTCACAAACCAACAAAATCACTCCTCGGCAGAACAATGACCACGAGGATGTTTTTCCATTTAACCTTTGTGGAGAGTAATTTCAGTTTGAAAATCTTTGAAAACCTAACGCATTTGTGCTGAATTATATACACATGTGGGATTCTTATATTTAAAGCTGAAGATTTGTATCATGTTGTGGTTTAATATATTCATGGACTGTTATAAAATTGATATGTCTAGCAGATGGGCATCACTCGCTCTGGTCTCAAGAGGATTCTGAAGAGAATCACATTTTATTTCAGTCTTGATCATGCTGCTCCAGCAATGCTCTAAAATAACCAAATGTATACATGACGTGAATTTCCCAATCCCATATTTTGCACATTTATTTTTTCCGCTTGTTGCAACTAAATGACATTTTCCTTTTGAAGGTACAAAAAGCGAATGCCCTCGGACAAACAACTGAAGCCATGGAAGCATCAAGAAAGGCCAAGATCCTGAACATTGTGGCGCTCGTCGTTGGACTAATTTTCATCATCACTGTCATTTCCATCAGAGTCAGCAATAATGCCTGAAGGTTTCTGACGTGTTGAATCCAAGCAAAAGGCTTTTCTAAGATAAACTGTCTCTCTAAACTTATGATGATTAGATTGAAACAACTGTCCATCTGTACTCATCTGCATGTCTGTGTACCCTATGTATACAACCCCATGCCATGCTTAAACTGGAAAAGTATTGTTAAACATGCCAAAGTAAAGGAAATGTTTATTCCAGAATCAAATGTTGTGTTGTTTTCTTTCTTTTCATTTTAAGATTTAACAAAAGTGTGTTTTATGATGAGTAATAAATACATACATACAAACATAAATATATTGGCTCAAGAATACATCAGGAGAAAGGACCACTTTGTGTTCTGACACTTTGATGCAGGGTTTTGTAGGTGGAGCCTAACTTGTGGCTGAAAGTTAGCGAGCAGTAAATTGTGATTGTTTCACATAATGAAGCTCTGGACCCTGTGAACTCTTCCTCCAATGATTTGAACTGTTTGTCAGCAGAGGTGAAGTCGTCTGACAGCGACAGGCTAACCCTCAACTATATGGGAAGAGTCTTTGAGCTGTATTCGTTGTTGATGTAGTAAGTCAACCATCAAACTTAAATGGACAAAGTTATAGCGATGATACTTAAAAAGCTCAACACAAACATTTTAGGGAATGTCCAGGACAGTGATTCATGAGATTTATTTAAAAAAATTTGTGCAGTAAGTATGGCTGTATGTCATGTCTTATGTAATGGTTTAAAAAGCTACAGCTTAACTGCTGACTTTCAGCTGAATATTTATGTTTTCATCATTACTACATATGCTTCAAATGCCAAGGACATGAACCAGGATGGATGAGCACAAACCTTTTGTTCAACCAAGAGTTTGACATCCTGTGAAGCTAATGAGTGAAACAGCTTCAAATAGGATGTGACATCATTCCACGTTGGACCTTCAATGTCAAGATTGTCTGTTATCTGGTCAACCGAATGAAAATAATAATAGGATCATTTTTATTTGAATTCTACATGAGCAAAAAAAAGATCTGAAATCCTTAGTGCGTGCTATTGGTCCTTTAACTGCCACTCAGTTTCGCACTACTTTTAACGAGTCTTTCCTGTGTAAGTTCCCGCTCGATGATAAGTGTTGTCTCAGTGTGGATGAGATTTTAAATGTTTTTAACTCCACTTGTACAGAGATCATGGACTGTATTGCTCCTCTCAGGCCTATCCGTCCAAAATCATGTCCACAGCCATGGTTGAATGAATCAACACGCACTCTTCGACGTGCTTGTAGACGTGCTGAGAGGAAATGGAAAAAAGACAGACTCACTGTATCCCGCCAAATTCTTCATGGCTGCCTGTCTGACTATTGGAAAGCTGTTAAAGCTTCAAAAACTGCCTACTACTCCACTCTTGTGGCAAACAATAGTCATAAGCCTCAGGTCCTATTCAATGTTTTGAATTCTCTTGTTAATCCTAGTGATGTCTCTCCTCTTGCACCAACGCCTACTGTATGTAATGACTTTTTACAATTTTTGTCAGTAAAGTTGCTGCCCTTAGGCCACCTCACACAGGTGACAGGCCCTCCTTAGACATTGCTCCTCCTCTGCGATCTGCCACCTTCAACCAGTTTGAGCCTCTGACCCTCTGTCAACTCTCTGATTTAGTTCAGCATCTGCGTCCTACTAACTGCCCCTCCGACACGGTTCCACCCCGTCTTCTTAGAGAAGTATTTGACTCAGTTGGAGCTAATGTTCTGTTGCTGATCAACACAAGTCTTAGCTGAAACACGGAAACTGCACTGCTAAAAGTTTTTAATGATTTGCTTTTAGCTGTTGACTCCAGTAGTCCTGCGGTTTTGATGCTCCTTGACCTGTCTGCCGCTTTTGACACTGTTGACCATGGAATTCTTCTACAGCGTCTCGAGCACTATGTAGGCATCACAGGCTCTGCCCTTTGCTGGTTCAGGTCGTACCTGGCAGAACGGACATTCTCTGTTCGGTTAGGCCATGCTTCCTCAGATGTGGCCCTACTGACCTGTGGTGTCCCTCAAGGCTTCATCCTAGGTCCTATTCTTTTTCTTCTGTACATGTTGCCACTTGGAGATGTTTTTCAGAAACATAAAATGTCTTTTCATTGTTTTGCGGACGACGTCCAAATATACATGCCGCTAAGGTCGCTAGGTAAGGAGACTGTGCAGACATTTCTTGATTGCCTCAGTGAAGTCAAAGCTTGGATGAGTGCAAATGTTTCTCAAACTTAATGAATCTAAGACGGAGATTATCCTGTTTGGAGGACACACCTCCACAACAGCCTACTTTGCAGATGTCCTGGGCCCCTTGAGTTCCAACATTCAGTCCACTGTTAGGAACCTTGGTGTTGTCTTTGACAACCAGTTTAACTTTGATAAGCAGATCAGTGCTGTTGTGAAAACGAGCTTTTTCCAACTCCGTCTCTTAGCAAAGACCAAGTGCTATTTCTCTCAGGTTGATCTTGAAAAGACTATCCATGCCTTTATTACTTGCAGACTAGACTACTGTAACTCCCTATACATCGGCATGGGTAAGTCATCTATTAACCACCTTCAGCTCATCCAGAACGCTGCTGCTCAACTCCTCTCTGGCAAAAAAAAGCGCGACCACATCACTCCAGCTCTTGCGTCCTTTCACTGGCTCCCAGTCCGCTTTTGCATTGAATTTAAACTCCTTTTAACCGCTTATAAAGCCCTCAATGGTCTTGCCCCTCTTTACTCTGAAATCCTGCATCGCCACTCCCCAACTAGAGCCCTAAGGTCTTCTGACCAGCTGCTTTTGGAGGTCCCCAAAACCAGACTTAAGTCGAGAGGTGACAGGGGCTTTGCAGTGGCTGACCCTAGACTGGAACAGTCTCCCCGTCCATATTAGAGCCTCTCAGACCATAGAGATTTTTAAATCTTCCTTAAAGACCCACTTCTTCTCCCTGGCGTTTTCATAAATTAGCTCATACAAATCACAGGCATTTTAGCTTTAGCTTTTATACTCTTACTGGGCTAGATCCTCAAAAGGATTGCACTTGTTTTGCGACCGCTAAACTCATGCGTGCAATCCACAAAGCATACGCAAAGGGTGAAATGCACGCAAACTGAACACAAACTGCTCTGCCACTCCTAGCTTGCGCCTGTCCAATTTGCATGCATGTAAATTAGGGAATATTCATAAATTCAGCGCAAAATTGCCCCCTTCCTATGCAAATAAGCCTCATTGTAAATACCACCTAATCCACAAAGACCAGCGCTAATTGCCACAGGCAGTAAAGCGGTGCTATTTAACACCATTGAGACCCATGTATTAAAACCCCGCAGTTTCTAATTTCAAGTAATGATTTATTGGAGGAGAGTATCACTTTTTCATTAGAGTGACAATGAAATCATTTTCTGCATTTGTTTTGGCTGTTTCAATAACAAAGGCCAAAAAAATAAAATAAAATAAAAAAACAGGGATGAACAACAAAAAGGATAAAAAAAAAAATGACACCTATGGACATATGGTCCTTTGACCGCTTTGAACCACTTTGTGTTCATTATAAACAATTTGAAGGTTTTTTTCTTAAGGGGCACAATTAATACTTTGACATTTATACACTTGGCGGCTGTGTCTCAGGAGGTAAGGGTCGTCCACTGAATGCGGAATGCTTCACTAAATAAGGGGATAAATCAGTAATACCCAAACAAACCCGAGAAATAAATGCAACTCAACTTCTCATCCCGATAATAGCAATTCAGTGGCCTCAGTGGTAGGTCACAGTGGGCTTTATATTGACCTAAAGACAAGACAACGGACAGTTCTGCTCTTATGTAAATAGGTCAGTCTAAAAGATTCAGGACCATGGACAGCTCTGCATCGAATTGTTTATTTTGTTAAGATGTGATCACAGTTGTGTCATGAAAAAAATTAATTGACTGTATACTACAAGTCGACCTTAACCCATTTATACACTTAAGATCATCAGGACAATATAATAAATAAAAAAATAAATCAACAAATAAAGCCTTGAGCATTTCTGGAAACACTTGAGAATGACAACAAAACGTGAATGTCAAATAAGGTCATTATAAATTACATTTGTTTTTCTTTCCTGCCTCTTAATTGCCATCATGCGGCTCAGGCTGACTCCCCCCATCCCCTTGCAACTGAAGCATTTCTGGCCTCAAGAGAAGCAGCAATCCTACTCATGGCCCCCATCATCTCTGCATGACTCGCCTGCATTTGTGCTCTCAAGCCTGAAATGTTTTGGTTTAGACCTGCTAGAGCACTTACCAGCTGACGTGAACTACTCGCTATAGCTGCAAATTCACGTCTTGTGTCTCGCTGTTCACTGCATATTGTTCTTGTGCCGTTGTTTGTTTTTGCTGCTCAGTGTCAAGAAGACAGTCAATCTCCTCGAAGTTTGCAGGGACAAGCCACCTATATGCCAGGTGGCTTATTGCAATCAGAGGCGCAAAGTGCGCTCAGATGCCAAACTGTGTTGGCGTGTTAGCACCGGCATATGATTAGGACAAATTCTTTTGAGGATAAGGCGCTAAAACAGGGCAGATTGCGTGAGCTAATTCTGCGCAAATGATGGCGCTATTAGCAGGAGCAATCCAGTCTTTGTGGATCTGGCCCTTACTGTTTTATTTTAATGTGTTGTTTTTATTGTTATCTATTTATTCATTTATTTGTATTTTTTTGTACAGCACTTTGATCGACTGCTGTCCTTATGAAGGTGCTCTATAAATGAAGTTTGACTTGACTTGACTTGACTTAGTTAGTCCTTAGTTGCAGCTCAAATAGAGGTGCAGGAATGAGACCCATGATGCAGAAGTGAGTTAGCAGTTAGCACATCCTCATACTCAAGCACGAAACTACATGGGATTTGGAATACCGGTTTTGGATAACTACCTGAAATCAGGCTCATGGTGAACACACTTATGTGAGATTTCAATTTTAATGGGAAATAATAAATTGCATCTGATGTTGCCTGCTGTTTAATCTTGAACAGTTGTTGTGTGTTTAAAATTACGATTGCTAACAAACTGAAAACAAGGACTATAAGAATGGCTGGGGACCAGACTGCAAGCATCTCTTTAATAATCAGTTATTCTTAAATTTACACAATATTTACACAATTACACAATGAAACAATTACACAAGGAAACAATGATAAACAATAATAATACATTTTTTTATTGCATTATTATTACAATGAATAAGAGCACTCTTCAACAAATTCTGGTGTGCTGCACATTCAAGCAGGCGCCTTTGGTGGTGATATGAATCTGGACGCAGATCCAGGAATTTTATAGGGGTTTGTTAAAATCGCAAAATAGGACAGTTTTCCACGTTTTTGTTGATTGCATTTTCAGGGAATGCTGCTCATAGAACAAGAAGGGGGTGATAAGATTTCAGTGGTGATCCGAAACTGATGTGGCTCCAGAAATCTTTTAAAATGTCAGTGCAACAAACTGCTTCAAGTCTGATTGATACAGATGCTGCCATGTAGTGCTCAAGGCAGTGCCTAACTTATTTATTCATCCATAATTTTAACCAAGCAATCTCTTGTCAAGTCACCTAAATGTCATCATTATCATTAAGTTCTCATTTCATGGTCACCAACATCATATCAAGCTTCAACATACTCAGTGGCTGTTAGAATCATCCAAACATTTCCAGTCAGTAAACCTCTTCTCTTGCTTCATGGATGATTCTTTTAAAGGAATAATTGACCCAACCTGCCGTTTTGAGTTTATTTTGAGTGAAGTTTTTGCCATTAACCACAAATGTGCCAGCAGAATGCAAATGTGATAACAGAAATCAATCCAAGACATATAAGTTGTCAATAAATCCTCAACAAGCCATCTTATAACAAAAGTAGATTAATAACTCTAAGTCTTTTTGAGAAGTTGCTGGCAGCTTGTTTTTTTAACACCTCTTCAAACCCCACCTACACAGAATAAAAGGGTTGGGGCTGTGAGTCCTGACACCCATTGGACTCATACTTAAAGCAACAACCAGAACTCATCATCCTCTTCAGTTGAGACAGAGCAGGTATGGAGACAGGCCAGGCACAGACTGCCCATCTTACATGGGATGGCACCTGACTTTGATATACAAGTCAGGTGCGACTTATGTATCAAAATTTACATAATTTAACTTGTTTTTAAAGGCTAATTCATACTGACTGACATGAAACACGGAGCAAACATTACCATCTACAGCCGCGAGAGGGCGCTCTAGGCTGAGCTAGACATAAACAAAATGCCCCCAAAATGAAAATCCTATTCTGCAGATAACAAACTGCAGGTAGTAAAATATGCAGAGGTAATCGAGCAGAAATAAAGTTTGGAGTGAGTGAGAAACTTGTGAGGAACTGGCGAAAAGCCCGAGGTTATTCTTACTGCAATGAAGAAAATGAAGAAATCTAGTCGCAGGCTGAGAGCAAGATGGCCAGAGCTGGACGAACGAGTCCACAGATGGATGCTGCCGGGACAGGCTTGTCAACAGCGCAGTTACGTCTCCACACCCTGGTAGCTGCCAAAGAGATGAATATAAATGAGGCAGGTGGGCCTTCTTGGTGTTACCACTTTATACAAGGCAACCGACTCTCTATCAGAGCACTAAATAAATGTGAATTATAGTCTGGTGCAACCCATATATGTTTTTTTCCTCTTCATGACGCATTTTTTGACTTATACTCTAGAGCGACTTATAGTTTGGAAAATACGGTACTTTAATCCGTCATCAGGCCTTTCTATCAAAATAAGTTCATCAAATGAGTTAAAAAAGAAGTAATCAGGTGCCATATGATGAAAAAAATGTAAAGGAGAAGAAAAAAAAGGGAACTCTAAAAAACTAAGGCCCTGTTTACACAGAGACGCTCTCACCTGAAACGCAAAGGTTTTTCTTTTGCGTCTTCAAAACCGATCTGCGTTCAGACGGAGACTCGAGAACGACTGAGCTGTAGTGTGCATGCCAGTCCAGTAGATGGCGATGTAGGTTTGCAGAGAAACAGCGCTGTTACAACACACGTACGAAGAAGAAAAAACATTCACGAACAACAATGGCGAGTGGATAACGATAACGCAGGAGTTTCTTGTCTGGACAACAAATCTGTCTGCATAGTTTTGTCTGGATAACAAACCGAGCACAGTAAGCAGCACACATGTTACTCAGGAGACTGCCAAAGCTGTATTTGTTCCTGGTATGCATGCGCAGCCTTCATGTGAAAGAGTACTGCGCATGCGTTTCCTCCTGAAACGATGAATCCTGTTTACATGAGACCGGGTGGCGATGCGTTTTGAAAACTCTCCGCCTTGGACCCTGGTTGTAAAAGTTTGCAGATTTCAAGCACTCCGGGCACTGGTCTCATGTAAACGGGAGGCTAAAACGCAATCAAAACTCTTCAGATTCGGCCGAAAACGGAGTTGTGTAAACAGGGCCTAAAATTAAGGAAAAATTCTGAGTTAGCAGGTGGGCATCACTTTAACAGAAAATATAAACCACGTTCTTTGAATGCAGTGATATTTCTATTTAATAGCCCATATGCAGACGAGGTTAAGGAGTCGGTGATCACTTTGTAAGACTGGCAGGAGATTCTGCATGTATCCAGACCACATTAAAACTAATATTCTGTTTGAAATTGAGCTATCATGCTTTAAATTACGCCGTTAATTTGATTCAAATGTGCCTCTAAAACGTTAATCATTAAAATGTCAGCTGGAGCTTCCTACCTGTAAATTGACCTTCTATAAATGCAAGAAACATACCTTCCCCGTAGGAATCTTATTGCCTCTGTCGCATTGTTTGGAACTCTCAGGGGTTCCCATGATCTGCCATCGCTGTCAAATAATTGGCCCATTGGTGTCTATGGAGTTGACATAACTCTCTCTTTCCACAGCTTTGGGTTAGGCGAGTGAGACAGGCAGCTGAAAACAGAACAACTGGCAGCTGCGGTAAACACCGTGTCAGCAGTGTGGACCCATTTCAAAATATGCGACGATGACAGAAGCAAACTGTTTACTGGTAGGTCTCCAGGAGAGGAGAGGAGAGTACATTTTTCAATACCAGAAATCTGATAAAGCATCTGAGGACACCTCAAAATCCTGAGTAAACAAAGTTTGCTAAGGCTAAACCACAACTGCCAACTTTAACTCAGGTTCTGAAAAAACGAGAAAAATTGTGAAGAGAAAACCCACAGGCAGTTGAAATAACAGAGGGTCTGACTCATTTTATTGCTCTGGATGACCAGCCACTGTCAGTTGTGGAAAATGTAGGATTTCGCTGTCTTCTCAGCACACTCGAGCTGCGATATGAGATTCCCAGCCGCCCCTACAATACGTATGTTATGGTGCCAAAACACATCCGCTGCCTGGTGAATAAGGCTTCAGCTTTTAGCTTTACTACAGAAAGTTGGACAAGCAGTGTGTGCCCAATGTCACTGCCCAGTTTGACGGTGCAGTGGATTGATGAGGAGCTCATTCGTCATCAGGTCACACTACATGCAAAGTCATTATGGGGCTCGCACACCAGACAGACCAACACAGGTGCTGTTGATAGCACCTGGAACATTCCGAAGGTCTCTGTCCATGCAGTGCTTAGAGACAACACAAAGAATTTGATAAAGGCTATAAGTGATGTTAAGCTGCCCAGCCTACCTTACTCTGCTCACACTCTCCAGCTGGTGGTTCACAAGGGCCTTCTGTCTGTGATGGTGTGTGTAACAGTGTGTGTGACTGTGTAACTGTGACTGTGTGTAACTGTGTTTGACTGTGACTGTGTGTGACTGTGTGTGTAACTGTTTAACTGTGACATTGTGTAACTGTGTGACTGTGTGTAACAGTGTGTGACTGTGACTTTGTGTGTAACTGTGTGTGATTGTGACTGGGTGTGTGTGTGTGTGTGTGTGTGTGTGTGTGTAACTGTTTAACTGTGACATTGTGTAACTGTGTGACTGTGTTTGTAACAGTGTGTGACCGTGACTTTGTGTGTAACTGTGTTTGACTGTGACTGTGTGTGTAACTGTTTAACTGTGACATTGTGTAACTGTGTTTGACTGTGACTGTGTGTGTAACTGTGTGTGACTGTGACTTTGTGTGTAACTGTGTGTGATTGTGTAGCTGTGTGTGTGTCACTGTGACTGTGTGTGTCTGTGTGTAACTGTGTTACTGTGTGTGTGTACGTGTGTGAGACTGTGTGTGTGAAAAATGGCAAGCATGCCTATTGTCAGCTAATGTTTTTCTTACTCTCTTTTAGGTATAAAAATCGTTTTTTCTTCAGTGCCACCACTGTTGCACATGCCAAAGAGATGCTGAAACTTGAGCTGTTTGGAAGCAAATATGGACCAAATTCAAATGGATTAACAGAAATGCTTTTTCATTTTCAGAGTAAAGCTGCATTTTTGACTCATAAATAAAATGAATAATACATCGTCCAAACAATTTTATTTTCTTCTACAAGCCTGCTTATTCTGTGACCTAATTAAAAAGAAAAAGGTTGTGCTGGTACCACAGACTGTGGTTCATGTTTTCAGCAACATTCACCACCATGTCCATATCAATGCCACAGCTGCTGAGGGAGGCTGCAGCTGCCCTGGAACAGCAACAAAATGAGCCACAAACAGCAGATTTTGACTCAGGTCTGTCTGTCACCATGTCAACAACAACAAAAAGTTAAAAAGATATTCATAGATTCTAACTTTTCAGACCCCACCCATGCAGAATAAAAAGGTTGGTTGTGTTTGTGCCACCACGCATTAGGCTCAGACTTCGAGCAAAGCTGAACTCATCATCCTCTTCAGCTGAGACACAGAGCAGGTATGGAGACGGGCCAGGCACGTACTGTGGCCCCAACTTACATGGGATGGTCCATCTTTAGCACCCTCTGGGAAGATCTGCTAAGATCCCGAATAACGAGTGCTAAATTGCTTGTACAATCTTAAAATTGCACCTGCTCTTGGTGGGCGTGTTGCGGGTGATGTACTATCAAATGACAACAGGTGCAAAAATAGTGTGGACCGCCCTCTTTAACGGAGGATTTTACGTGTGCTACCGGCTGTCACCATGAAGAGTTTGGGAGAGCAGAGTGGTCGTAAATGGAAAATGAAGTTTGAAGCCATGGAGTTGGAGGCAAATGAACACACTTGCAGTAACCTGTTTTGCTGTCTGCTATTTTGACGACATGCTGTATTTTTTTCCGTTATTTTAAATTTTCCTTTTCTGATTCCAATCAAACATATTCTGATGACAGAATTCACATAGTTACACAGCTTCATCATCAATAACCTCTCATGTGAAGAGCAGTCTTACAGTTACGCACACACAGACCACGGGGGGTACTCTTGCCTTTTACGCACTGACTGTGTCGAACTCTCCACACACTGACAGCTCCTCTACTCGCTGTCAGTGTGTGGAGAGTGTGATGCAGTCAGCTCTGAGTGACAAACGGAGTTATGACGGCTATGATTTTTTTTATTTCTACATTAAATGACCTCCTCCACGATGTATTAAGAGCGCAAAACAGAGAGGTTTTACTTTGATCGTGCGTCTGCATCAGTATGACGGCTCACTGAATTGTCCCTCTTTTTCCAGTCCATCATCATGACAGACAGCCTCCAAATCTTTCCGTTTCTCACCAAAAATTTCAATCAGTGATGGAAAATATTCCATTAATGCGACTCCTGTTTCTCGCCACAATGACCGCAGCCCTCTGTGGGTAACACTGTGCCTGTTTTGCACCTGCTTTTCAAACGTGCTAAATTTAGACGCAAAAACACAGTGTACAGGCAGTTACGGGTTTGATAAATCACATTACAGGTGCTAAATGATCACATTTGCATCTCCTCCTCCCAGTATACTGTGCGTTCTGATCATCTGCATGTACTCTGCATATTCATGAAGGCAAACACGCTAAATGGACTGCGCGTGCTATTTTGCTAATTTGACAGACGCAATCCTCGGTGCACCCTGTTAGTAGGTCAGCGTTGCATGTGCTTTCAAAATTGCACATTTATTTTTTTTACACGCAAACCTTTAGTAGATCAGGCACTTAGTGTCCATATTGCAGCTTGTTATACAGTATTAGACCATGTCCCGGGAATTTTTAATTGGTAATAGTCCATGAAGCAGTTCCTGTTCAGCTGAAGACAGAGCCCAAGCTTGCACTCCTCACACATCCAAGGAGTGCTTTTCTTACACACAGTGCACTGCTTCCTCTCCAGGCTTGCCTTGTGTCTTTTTTCGGTTCACTATCTTGTGTTGTTGGGGACAGGAATGTGACCATGAGCAGAGGGCCAGCCAGTGGCACCCTGAGCAGCTTTACACCCAGCTCCTCCTGGAAAGCCTGGTGTGGCGCTTTGTGGACAATAAAGCTGCCCTGGCACCAGGGCTACCCTTAGGGATGAATCTGGGAGGGTGAGGGCTTGCAGTGTCGGGGTCTGTGTCCATTTACCAGGTCTGCTGATTCGGTAACAAGCTGTGAAGGGCATCCCCAGCAGTATCAGCACCTGCTCTGCCACAGCTACATGTGCTACTCCATGGAGATGGCCCTTCATCAGAAGAATCTCTGAAGATTTAAAGATATTTCACAAGATTGCAAATGATTTATTCAACAGAAACCCTTGTGTTTCTAGAAAAAATGTTCAACAGCTTAAGATAGGCAATAATAAAAGTAATAGCAATAATAAGAATTGTAATAATACATAATAAATATAACACAGGAAAAGTAAGACATAAAGTATGACATAAAGCAGTAATAAAGAAATCTGACACAAATCCAATAAGATTACACTAGATGTTGTAAAACATGGTTGTAAAATAGCTATACCTAATTAATGTTTTGTCAATCTGAAAGCTGGAGACAGTGCCAAATTTATATTTTGTTTGGTTAAAATGTGGAAACTCTGCAATTATTTCACAGAAAATGTTTTTTTTTTCACTTGAAATATTAGTTTTATAGTCATTTTTATTAATATTCATTTTATCTAATTTATCATCATTTGTTGGAACAAGCAGAGAAGAAATCGGCAAGTTCTCAGATCCAAGTATCAGTATCAAATCAGTTTGAAAAAAAAATGGACGAATGCAAATGTGATAATGGGAATCAATCTGAAACAGCAAGCCATCTTATGACATTCTCCATCAGTGTGTCACTCTAAGCCTTTTTTGAGTAGTTGGCTGACAGCGTGTAGTTTTTTACACCCCTTCAGACCCCACCCATACAGAATAAAAGGACTGGTTGTGTGGTTGCGACCATGCATTAAGCTCAGACTTGGAGCAAAGCAGAACTCATCATCCTCTTCAGCTGAGACACAGAGAGACTATGGAGACAGGCCAGGCTCCTTCTTACATGGCATGGTCCATCTTTAACACCCTCTGCTGCTGTCTGCCTCTGGGGATCGCTGCCATTATCTACTCCAAAAAGGTAGGCAACATTTTATTTAAGAAAAAAAAACAAAACTTTTTTCTTTCAACAGAGGAGTTGAGTGTAAATAGTGTTTAAAACTTCAGAAAACTTCATCTCAACCCCTTTTAAGCCCCTGTTTACCCTTTGTCAAACTACTTTAGTCTGTCACTGGGAATTTCTATCAAAGTGAGTTCATCAAATATAGTTAACAAAAAGTAATCAAGTGCCATATGTAAAAAAAAAAAAATGAAAGGGGAAGGAAAAAATGGGGACTCCAAAAAACTCCAACCAAGGGAAAATGCTGAGTTAGCAGGTGCCCATGGCTTTCACACAAAATATGAACCACATTGTTTGAAAGCAGAGATTTTATGACTTAACAGTCTATATTCAGATGAGGTTAGGGAGCAGGTGATCACTTCTCCAGACTGGCAGGAGATTCTGCATGTATCCAAGACAAGGGTCCTACATCTTTTCTTGTTTCCCCTCCATCTTAGCAGAAGAGTGCAAAGAGCAGAGTTTGGTGCTTTATTGTAATCAGGAGCGTGGTAAACCGGCCGACCTAATAACAGCTCACCAGAGTGTTCAACCACAAATCCACAGCTTTATATGTTTAATACCCACAAATGTTTGGTCTTCGTTTGGAAACAAATAAATTTAGTTTTAATCAAGATGAAGTATTAACCCCCCCACCCCATTGGCGGTTAGTTGAGAGTAACATACAACTTTAACAACAGTTTTATGTTTAAAATGCACATATAAATTCTAAATGCTGAATGAAAAGGAAATATAAAAGCTTCTTTTGGATACATCCATTTTCTACATATTTAACTGGTAGTGCTATGAGAGTTTTCTACAGGCTGATGCTTCTGCTTTTCCTGACATGCTAAAGCCACAGACACATTGACGAACACTAACACAATGTCTACTCTCCTGTGGTACTCTCCAGGGAGCTGACATTAACCCTGTATTGGGTGTGCATTTATATTCCCATACTAGAAGAGTGCTCTGAGTGCATGAACCTTTCCAGCATTGTCTGGCAAGTTAATGTTTAAATTATTGAAAACTGTTTTATCAGGTAAAGAAATCCTTATAAAAAATTCCTAGTTTCATATCCCCATTTTAATTTACGACTAAAATGGTATCATTTCTTCCATGCACCATGACCAACATTACCTAAAAAATCTCACGAAAATCCTTTCATGACTTTTTAAGCGATCCTGTTCACAAACCAGCAAACAAACTCCTCGGCAGACATGTACCAGACATGTTGTGGTTAAAAACATTTGTGGGCCGTCATAAAATTGATATGTGTAGCAGATGGGCATTTCCCTCTCTGGCCTCAGGAGGATTCTTAAAAAGAATCACATTTTATTTCAGTCTTCAACATACTGCTCCCTGCAATGCCCTAAAAAAACAAATGCATACATGATGTGAATTGCTCAATCCCACATTTTGCAAATTCATTTTTTTTTCCTTTGCTGAAACTAATTGAATTTTTCTTCTTGAAGGCACAAACTGCGAATTCCCTTGGACAAACAGCTGAAGCCATGGAAGCATCAAGAACGGCCAAGAACCTGAACATTGTGGCGCTCGTCCTTGGATTAATTATCATCATTGTGTATGTGTCTCTCAAAGTCACCAATAATGCCTGAAGGTGTCTGACGTGTTGAGTCCAAGCAAAAGGCTTTTCTACAATAAACTGTCTCTCGAAACTTATGATGATCAGAGAGAAACAACTGTCCATCTGTACTCATCAGTATGTCTATGTACTCTTTGTATACAACCCCATGCCATGCTTGAACTGGAGAAAGTATTTGTAAACATGCCAGAGTAAAGGAAATGTTTATTCCAGAATCAAATGTTGTGTTGTTTTCTTTCTTTTCATTTTAAGATTTAACTTAAGTGTGTTTATGGTGAGTAATAAATACATACATACATACAAACATAAATATATGGGCTCAAGAATACATCAGGAGAAAGGACCATTTTGTGTTCTGACACTTTGATGCAGGGTTTTGTAGATGGAGCCTAACTTGTGGCTGAAAGTTAGCGAGCAGTAAATTGTGATTGTTTCACATCATGAAGCTCTGGACATCTCTGAACTCTTCCTCCAATGATTTGAACTTTCAGCAGAGGTGAAGTCGTCTGACAGCGACAGGCTAACCCTCAACTATATGGGAAGAGTCTTTGAGCTGTATTCATTGCTGGTGTAGTGAGTCAACCATCAGACTAAAAAGGACAAAGTTACAGTGAAGATATGTATTTATTTAAATCGATGACAGTGGGCATTAATGAATGTTGATGTGTAAATGTGCCAGATTTTAGGGACAGGCTTATTTCCATCTGTAGTCCCTGGGAGGTTGATGTAATGCATTTGTAAAAGTCTGAACAATCTTGGTGAATCCTAGTGTGAAAAATAAGTATAGTACATAAAACATCAGTGACAGGCAGCAGCAAGATAAAAAACACAAAACATTAACGCTACATTAATTTACAGGACACACATACAACAACACAGAAGGTATGCTTAAAACAAACCATCACAAAAAGACCTTCAGAGTCAAAGTGCAGAAGCTGTTCAATGTGCAAAATGCAGTGTTATAGTGCTTATATACTGCACATCATAGTAATAGTGCTAATTTATGATTGCACACTTACCCACACCAGTTATATTGCACAGACATGTTTATGCACAGTGTTGCACATGGTTAGATTAGATTAGATTAGATTAGATAGAACTTCATTTATCCCTTGGTAAGACCTCTTCAGGGAAATTAAGGTTCCAGTAGCATTGTATTGTACAAGGTATAAAAGAACACAGGATATCAAAAAGTAAATAACAATTAGCAGATATCAAACTATATACATATATATGTTTTTTTGTACAGAGATTCAACAGGTTTTGAGAGTTGTTACTCCTTTACGTGACCAGGTAGTTATACAGTAATCATTGAGTGAGAATATAAAATGTAGGAACATTGATGCAGCACCTACAAGCAGAGAATTTAATTAAATTGAATGCTTTATTTCAAACATGTGAAAAAAAAGCAAACATAGGTCATTACCATAAACAATACATGCATATACCAAAAACAAAACAAAACTAGAAATCACGCAGAGAGCGCAAACCTCCGCCAAGGTGGCTCACATATTGCTGTTACATCTACAAAACCCAAAACCAGTGAAGTTGGCACGTTGTGTAAATCGTAAATAAAAACAGAATACAATGATTTGCAAATCCTTTTCAACTTATATTCAATTGAATACACTGCAAAGACAAGATATTTAATGTTTGAACTGAGAAACTTTATTTTCTTTTGCAAATAATCATCAACTTACAATTTAATGGCAGCAACACATTGCAAAAAAGTTGGCACAGGGGAATTTTTACCACTGTGTTACATCGCCTTTCTTTTTAACAACACTCAGTAAACGTTTGGGAACTGAGGAGACCCATTTTTGAAGCTTTTCAGGTGAAATTCTTTCCCATTCTTGCTTGATGTACAGCTTAAGTTGTTGAACAGTCCGGGGTCTCCGTTGTTGTATTTTACGCTTCATAATGCACCACACATTTTCAATGGGGGACAGGTCTGGACTACAGGCAGGCCAGTCTAGTACCCGCACTCTTTTACTACGAAGCCACGCTGTTGTAACACGTGCAGAATGTGGCTTGGCATTGTCTTGCTGAAATAAGCAGGGGCATCCATGAAAAAGACGTTGCTTGGATGGCAACATATGTTGCTCCAAAACCTGTATGTACCTTTCAGCATTAATGGTGCCTTCACAGATGTGTAAGTTACCCATGCCTTGGGCACTAATACACCCCCATACCATCACAGATGCTGGCTTTTGAACTTTGCGCCTATAACAGTCCGGCTGGTTCTTTTCCTCTTTGGTCCGGAGGACACGACGACCACACTTTCCAAAAACAATTTGAAATGTGGACTCGTCAGACCACAGAACACTTTTCCACTTTGCATCAGTCCATCTTAGATGAGCTCGGGCCCAGCGAAGCCGGCGGCGTTTCTGGGTGTTGTTGATAAATGGCTTTCGCTTTGCATAGTAGAGTTTTAACTTGCACTTACAGATGTAGCGACGAACTGTAGTTACTGACAGTGGTTTTCTGAAGTGTTCCTGAGCCCATGTGGTGATATCCTTTACACAGTGATGCCGGTATTTGATGCAGTACCGCCTGAGGGATCGAAGGTCACGGGCATTCAATGTTGGTTTTCGGCCTTGCCACTTACTCCTTGCAATAGCTCGTTGAGAAATGTTGTTCTTAAACTGTTCGACAATTTGCTCACAAATGTGTTCACAAAGTGGTGACCCTCGCCCCATCCTTGTTTGTGAATGACTGACCATTTCAGGGAAGCTGCTTTTATACCCAATCATGGCACCCACCTGTTCTCAATTAGCCTGTTCACCTGTGGGATGTTCCAAATAAGTGTTTGATGAGCATTCCTCAACTTTCTCAGTCTTTTTTGCCACTTGTGCCAGCTTTTTGAAACATGTTGCAGGCATCAAATTCAAAATGAGCTAATATTTGCAAAAAATAACAGTTTACCAGTTCGAACGTTAAGTATCTTGTCTTTGCTGTGTATTCAATTGAATATAGGTTGAAAGGGATTTGCAAATCATTGTATTCTGTTTTTATTTACAATTTACACAACGTGCCAACTTCACTGGTTTAGGTTTTTGTATAAGCAATAGTTCCATGATGAAGTTACCATCATAATATGATTCCTTGACCCTGAAAACCCACACCTAGCACTCAGAATCATGTAGATATCATTATTAGCGTAAAGAAAATATGTACATCTATTATCATTATGATTATACGTGTATTATGATCCTCTCATATGTTTGTGTGAAAAGCCTTCATGCCTAAACTAGAAAGCGGAAACGAGAATATCTTGTCTCTGATAGTGGAGGACTGCGCCGCCACATCAACAAAGGAACTCACAGTTTCTGAATGAATATGAGAAGCTTAGACGCACAATTCAGTGCGTGAGGAAGTTGTATTCTGTTGTAAACTGCACGTACTCCTTCGAAGTAAATGATCCAAAGACTCCCTTCTCCTGTCGCTCTTTCCACATGGGCTGCCGAGTCAGGGGCAGTTTGGGCAATTTTCCTGACAATTAGTTAGACAGTTATTCAGAACAAATTATCGTTCACTAATGACAATTATCTAGATCACTACCAAAATCTAATCATTTTTAGGTTGGACCTTTAACAACATCTTCTGAAAATTTCAGCAAAATCAGTCCCGTAGTTTTTGTGTAACCTTGCTAACAAACAAAAACATAACCTCATTGGCAGAGGTAACAAAGAAGGTAAACTTTGACAATATCTTGCATGTACAGTTAGTTTACATGCTCAAAAAGAAGCAGGAAGAAGTATAAACTTACATGATCCTACCCCTTTAATTACCACATACTACAGTCAAGTTTTCAATTTCTCCAGGTTTGAATATTATATATTATATACCACCATCTATTCGGGAACCAGTGGTCTTTATAATAAATTGAGTAAAACATATTATAAGCTAATATACAAATTTACACATAATATTTTACTAGATATAATACTTAATTCTATATATATTGCTCACCCCAATGCACACACAGAAAAAGACGTTACATAACAAGACAATAATCCATATTTTTCTAGACTCTGCCATGATGGTCCAGGGTTAAACTGTTGATCTTCATCCTTTCATTTATTTATAATTTATGTTTTTTTAATATTCTTTTAAACTTGCTTATGGATTTACTTTTCTTTAATGTATCTGCTAAACTGTTCCATAATTTAACTCCAGAGATAAAATTAGATTATTATAGATTAGATTAGATTAGATTAGATATAACTTTACTGATCCCTTGGGAAAACTCCTTCAGGGAATTGAGATTGACACACACATACCTATTAATGTTGTACTGACACAATGCATTTTAAAGTTCAGTTCCCCTCTTAAATGATCTCTTCCTCTTTCTGAAAACAGTTTCTTTATGTTTTTGGGAAGTATGTTATTTCTTTCAGATTTGTTTAAAATTCAACAGGCTAAATTTGACAATATCAGATTCTTATTTTATTCTTTTTTTAATGAGGCTCTTAAAAGAAAGAGAAGAATCAAAAATGATGCGCAAAAACTTTAACCCATTTACAAGCTGTAACTCCTCATCTCCCAGAAACACATCAGAGAAGGAGATCTTCTCAGGGTGCTTAGGGAACATCATGCTCACAGTTTTCCTGGTGTTAAAGGATAAGTTCGGTTTCTACAGCTTTCACATAGTTTATAGAATGAAGTAGAACAAAATACTCACCCAGAAGGCTTTCCTGATCCAAACAGTGCTTCGGGAGATATTTAGATCCAAAATCGAGCGGCGGACATTCGTATAAATGGTAGCAGATGGGGCATCTGCAGCGGCGCTCCTAAAACTGCATTAATCGTCCAAAACTCATTAGTTTCACCAACATTTCATCATGGTCTGCTCGCGCTACTCCTCCACGACAGTCTGGTGTCACTCCATCCATGTTTTTGTGACTGTGCTTACCTCTGAACTGAAAAGTTTCTTTCAGTTGCGCGCGCATGCGCAGTACGGCTCATTGTTTCATCGGCGAGCGGTGGCTACACAATAACTTTCTTCTTCCAGTTTTGTGCAAAATGGACGAATATCTACCGGATGAAGATGTTGTGAACGAGAACTTTCAATATGATGGGTGTCCTTACAGTTTCGAGCCAGAGTATACAGATGAGGAGCTCATCGAAAGGAGGACGCAGAGGCAAGAAACTTTTCAGTTCAGAGGTCAGCACAGTAACAAAAACATGGGGGGGGGCGACACCGGACTGTCGTGGAGGAGTAGCGCGAGCGGACCATGATGAAATGTTGGTGAAACTAATGAGTTTTTGGATGATTAATGCAGTTTTAGGAGCGGCGCTATACATGCCCTGTCTGCTACCATTTTACGGATGTCTGCCGCTCGATTTTGGATCTAAATATCTCCCGAAGCACTGTTTGGATCAGGAAAGCCTTCTGGGTGAGTATATTTAGGGTCCTCGCCCAAAGGGAAAGGACCTCTCTAGCTGATGCTAGAGAGGTCCTTGCCCGAAGGGCAAGGACCCTATTGTTCCTGTAGCGTTTCTTTCTTCTTCTTCTTCTTCTTCTTCTTTTTATTCCACCAGGTCTTTAAACCTTAATTTGACCCCCTAAACACGCTCAAAAACTCACCAAAATTGGCAGGCCCCTCAGAATCGGCGAAAAATTTCATAAAATGAAAAAATTAACCCCCAACATGCCAAAATAAGCTCTCTAGCGCCACCTAGGCACACTAAAACGGCCCTCACGGCCAGCAGGAATGTCGTAGAGAGATCAAACCAACGCCTAAACGTTCGTCTCATCAAGACCCAAAAATCACGCGCTGACACCCCTGACCTATCTCAAACAGGAAGCCGGCAATTTGCCCTTCAAAATAAAATTTCAAGGGAAAAACATGCCAGACGCAAAAATTATCTCCTCCGAGGCCGTAAATCGTATCAGCTTGAAACCCGGACAGATCACAGAGGAGGCATTGATGATCAAAAGTTATGTAGGATTTTGTTGTTTCTCAAACGGTTTTCGAATGACAAGCCCTCAAAGTTGGTGAACCTCAAAGAAGCCCTCCCAGCTCCTCCCATTGAAATGAATGGGGAATGAAAACACACCTCCGGACAAACTGTGGAAGTTAAGCCTCTACAGAAAAAAGAGAAAGTCCGACAGCTTTGAAAAATACACGGATGGAATCCTGACAAAATTTCCAGTTCACGCATATAACTTGTAGAGAGATTTGGTCAAAATTGTGGCAATAGTGAGGACCTGTTTCACAGATTTGGTGTCCATGCTGCTTGGCTGCAGTTTGAATCTGGATGAGTCAGCAGATGATGTCATTCACTCACTGATTGACAGCAGCTGGTCATGTGACTCACTGAATGGAATGTGTAATACACACCCATTATAAAGACTGAGGCTTCTGACAGAGCTGCAGCTACACACCTCAGACTAACTTAGACCAGGTCAACGGATCAAAAAAGTATAAAACCTTAAAGATGGAGGTCAAACGGGCATGAGGGACCTGCGAGCGAGGACCCGTCCAATGCTGCTTGCAGCTTTAATGTTCTACTTCATTCTATAAACTATGTGAAAGCTGTAGAAACCGAACCTATCCTTTAAGAAGGAGACATGATTTGGTCAACCAGTCCTGAATGTATGTCAATGCTGATGTGAGTACTTTGGCAGCGTCTGTTTTATATTTCACTTGGGTAAAATTAGAGCATCATCGGCATACTGATAAACAAACATATCAGGACAGTAAATGATGAGATTTATCTGATTTTTTGTGCAGTAGGTATGACTTTATATCACAGGGATTAAAGCAAAAAAAATTATCTTTTGACTGAATTTTTTTTTTGACACCAAATCACATCACCGACCATCAACCCACACATGTATAAAAGCCTTTCTTCTGCCTATTAGTCACTTCCAAAAGCTTTTCATGTGTACAGTAGTACACTGTGTACATGTCCTTAGCTCATGGGCATGTACACAGTATATTGTTCTCAATAAAGCATTCGAGTTGTAAAAGGCTTTCACCTACACCAGGGGTCTGCAACCTTTCCAATCAAAAGAGCCATTTTGTCCGCCACGCCCACCAAAAATTAGCCTGAGTTATCACTGTTGTTACTTTTTGCCACTGTTGTTACTCAGTGTTTTTCCACAGGATCAAGTTTTACTTGCAGTGGGGAAATTATAAATATTTATTTGACATCATCAGGGGAGGCAGGGGTCAGAGGGTCTTCCTCTGACCTTTTTAAACTGAAATCATTTCTTTCCTGCATTCTAAATGTTTTTTATGCACAATTTTATAATAATCATGAGGTAGTCTTGTGATCTTTGAGGTGCTTTTTCAAAAACGAGGTCACAATTGCGCTGAATTTATCGGCTCCCCCATTTCTCTCATCGTATGAAGCTTTATCACCTCCGTTTTAAAAGTTTGAATCCACTTCACAGCAGCAGCTGATGCTTTAAAAGTAAGAGAGTTCATCAAAACATCGATTAGATGTTTCGTTTCTCTCTTGAATTGCGTTTCAGCTCTTGCAGGTGTTTTCTTCTTATTGAACTGCGTCAAGCTGTTGAAGGCCGTTTGCCCTTGTTGGCCACCGTAGTGCACCGTGAGTGTGCAGCGCAAATGACTGTTGTCATTCTTTTAATCGTACGCCAGTTCAGCGTCAAATTCAGCGTCAGTTTAATATCACGGTTATATTGAATAGCAGTAATGAGACCACAACAAAAAAACGCATGTCGTTTTTTCCCCCTCTCATTTTCTAAATGGCGGAAATCGGTCGTGGCGACAGAGACCTTTAATCCATGATATCATGTCTTATGTATTGGTTTAAACAGTTACAGCTTAACTCCTGACTTTCAGCTGAATAGTTATGTTTTCATCATCACTACATGTGTTTCATATGCCAAGGACATGAACCAGGATGGATGAGCTCTTACCTTTTGTTAAACTTTCCACTAAGAGTTTGATGAACTTAATAGCAATGAACATCACAATTAGCACTGCTTCTTTCAGAACCAAAATCTGTGTCTTCCCATTTAATTAAGAGAAACAGGGCGTCATGCTGCATTACGCTGTGTCGCTAACAGGCAAAGAGAACATGTAATAAGCCTGATTTTACCACCAGGGTTGCAAAGGGGCAGAAACTCCTTGCACATTTCTGAAACTTTCCATGGGAAGTCAAGTTGGGCAATTTTGGAAATATTTCACATTAAAAACTTTTCATTGGATTTATGGGGATTTATGGGGATAAATGGGAACTAACTTGAAATTGGGTGTGAATAAAACAAACTGTATCATATCCAAAAAATGTTTTGTCATAGGCAAGCATCCATGCAACATAAAACAAGTAAAACATTACTTTTCAACAGGTTCATTTGTAATTAGAACTTTTTCAACATTCAATTTCATTTCATTTCATTTTATTCAGTTCATGAGCTCAGATGTGTGGCTTTAAAGGTCCAGGGCTTGATAAATCGTCTGTGCACATGATCTCCATAAAGTCCTGTAAATTTCCATGGAAAGTTTCCAACTTTGAAAATTCCCTGAATTGTGCATGACTGCATTACATTTAGTCAGGACACAGTCTTAGAGTCACACCTGGCATCTGGCTTGAACTGATTAAAAAAAGGAATAAAAGTTTACCCGGTCTGGTATTTGCACTTCTCTGTTGTTTCAGAGGTTTTATCTCTTATGTGCTTTTCAAGATGAAAAAGCAGAAATGTTTCTCTGTGCCTTCTTTGTAGTTCTTCAACTTCCTGCTCACTTTAACATACAAAGGGAAAAAAGACAACAAAGGCAGTCTGATTAGCCCCAACTCACACCTTGTTCACTGCAAATCTTGCAAATAATGGCTTAAACACTGAAGACCTTTTCTGTACCAATGTTAAATGTGAGGACACTTTCAGAACAAATGGGGAAAGAGGGGGAAAGTGATCTTACATCTTCAGACAGCTCTCCTCTGCTTGGTTTGGGAAGCCTGTGTAGCAATGAATCAGCATGAGAGTCTGAAAGAGGCCCTTTAGACTCTACTGACGGGGCCCCTTGGTCCTGAAACAACACACAAAAATTTTCCCCCTGACCAGAAGGGGGAACAACCAGTCTAGCATGGAACAGCTCTGCGAGGCAAGCCTGAAGCGTCTGTGGAATAAACAAGACAACAGCACAATATTTATAAAAATTTCAAGTTCTCTTAACTTTGCTTTTCAGTGAAGCCAAATCTTTTTGCTAAATGTTTACAGACTTCCACTTCACCTTGAAGAAGAGCCTCTGGAAGTGAGGACTGGAGTCAGAGCTCATGTCTTTGATTTTGACGTGGGACAGACAGTGCAGCAGCAGCAGGGAGAAGCCCCCAACCGACTGGAGTCTCTGCCGGCGGACAAAGAGGGTCTCCTCGGCCTCCTGTCAACAGAGCACTCATTTACACACAGCTCAGAGTTATTCTCAACCACACAGTAAAGCTGGAGCTACATACACATGCACAGGCTGCTGATAAAGAGCTCACGACCTCTTATACAACCTACAGTGTTGAGAATCAAACTATTTAAAGGGAACCTTGAAAGAGTTTCTCTGCATTCAAATTTTGTGATCAGCTGGAATATTAATGATAGACATGAAGGGGCCCTATCGTATGCCCAGCGCAAAGTGTTTTGGCATGACGCACAGGCAACATCTCTAATTTCTGCCTGACACAGGAGACATTTTTGTGCCCAGAGCTCACACTGTTTCAAGGAGCGGTGAGGCACAAAGCCATTGTGTTCCTGACTTGAGGATGCAGAAAATGACTGCTCCTTACACCAACTTATACCTGGTCTCAAGTCTAAAGTCTATGGCCAAGGGTGGTTCTGCTGTTTTGAGGACAGTTTACAGAGGTCAGCACACCAGTGATATCAAAAACACACTTCACTGAGCATGTTTCCTTCGCATGGAATGCACAACAGCACAACTCTATCACTAAATATCAGAGCATTTGTTGATGAATTCAGTTTAAAATTCATGATGAGTCAGAGAGCTGAGAGACAGCATGGCTTTTTTTAATGCTCCTTTGTGCACTATTCCCATGCGCACAGACGTGCATAATACTCCCAGTAATAACAGTTTTGGCACACAATTACTCACTGACTTTGCAATGTTTACTTTGCTTTTTGTTCTATTTACATGCCGAATGCTTTCAAAAACAAGTAATAAAGAAAAACAACCCAGTCTGAAAACTAATACATACTGTATATATAAAAAAGATACAGTAATACATAAATAACAGGTTCATTTTAACATAAAACCTATGAACCTGCCAGTGCATTTTGCCATGACCATAACTGACTGTTTTGATCATTGTTCAGAGCAGCCCCTGAAAATGTGTGCCAATGTGTATTAGGCATGCCTTCAAGAAGTAACATTTGCAAATACCCATTATGACTTAGGGTTGTCAAAGTTTTTGTGGTGCATAAAAATCAACATCTTAGCAATCCCACAAAGAAAACTGTACTCAAGTGGCCAAAATATCAAAACACAAATTAAAGCATGTTAACATTTTACATGACTAAATATATGGACTAATCACAACATGACATTCAGCACAGCAGAAGTTTTCAACTCTAAGGGAGGCTAAAACAGTAAAATCAAGTCCACATGCAAACTTTTTAGCTCCCTTGATTCTGAAAATGATCACGTGTAGTCATTTGTGGAGTCTTGGGGCTGACCCCATTTCTCCATTTCTCAGAGACTGAGAAAGTTCGGGCAGACTAATAGTGCGTATGGGTGAATGCTCTTTACTTTCTCCCCCATTATCAATATCCAATTATCTATCCTTTTTATTTATTAAACTTTGGTAATGTATTATTCCTTTGGAAATCCTCCCTCATTCATTTTATGGTTTAAGAGTGGAAAAACCCATCGTGTAAACTCTTACTTTTCATGTCAGAGTCAAGGGAAAGGTTTTTCTCCCTTATTCTTTGTTTGGAATGCCACGCACTATTTAGTCTAATAACTACAGTAAATGTTTATTTAACCCTCATATTGGCTTCGTTTTTACTGCGCACCTTTTGTCCTCACAGGTCAAATTGACCTGCGCTGTTTTGACTACTTATAATGCATGAAGTATAAAATCACCTCCATTTTTTTTTTGTTTCTCCTTTTAAGTGAACTCGTTTCCAATATATTGACATATATTTTACATTCATTTTTGTATTATATGGTATAATAGAACTGATTTACATAAAATGATACCTAATTTTTGAGTTAAAAAAAGCAGAAATTCAGAATTATTTTCACTAAGGTTATTATCAGAGGCACACAAATAAATAGATGGAATACCACAGACAAGTATGTCAAAGTTTAGTTAGGATATTGTTTTGAAACAATTTCAATATTTTTAATGGCAGCAAATATGTCAGGATCTGACTTGTTTTGTTATTTTCTATTTTGTTCCTCTTTTAGACCTCCTGTTGTTCCTGTGTTACTGTCTTGTCCCTGTTATCCTGATTAAGTATCCCCATTTTGTGTACTGTTTCCCTTGTCTCTCGTTTCCTGTTTTATTCTGAAATCCCTTTGTTTCCTCGTGGTGTTTTCCTGCCCTCCCTTCTGTGTGTCTCTAATGATGATGATTCCCTCCACCTGTGTGATTGTTTCACCTGTGCTTGGTGTTCCCCTGTTGTATTTAGTCTCTGTTTTCCCTGTTCTCTTTGTTGGGTCATTCGTCTTCCTCCACACCATGTCTTCAGTGCTCCCTCATGTTCTCTCTACAGTTGTTAAGGTAGTTTCTGTTTTTGGGCTTGGCTTTTTTGTTGAACTGTTTGGAGCTTCTGTTTTTGGTCTGAGTTTTTGGATTGTTTTTTCTGGACCATGATCCCTTTTAGTTAAAATAAAGTCTTTTCGGTTATTTTCTGCAATTGGGTCCTGCATCTTTGTTTTTTTGTTAGTTTCTTTTGGGTTAATTCACTGACAAAATAGTCACACTTGTTGTCCTCCGGGTCAAATTTACCCTTATCATTTGACTGTTTATAAAGCATAAAATATGAAATGATCACACCATTCTCATACATATCACATATAGATCACATATTTTTTAGCCAACTTCATTCCATCTCATTTTTTAAACTCCTTTTATACCTCTTATTACCTCTGCTAAGGAGGTTATGCTTTCGCCAGGATCTGTCTGTCTGGTTGTTTATTTGTCTGCTTGTCTGTTAGCAAGATTATGCAAAAACTACTGGATGGATTTACATGAAAATTTTACCCGAGGTGTGGTTTGGTCCAAGGAAGAAGCTAATACATTTTGGTGCTGATCTGATCGAGATTGATGTCACAAAAAAAACATTGAAGTTAATAACTGCAAATCCCATTCATTTATGACATTATGGGAAACTCACATCAATGTTTTTCAAGCAGTGTCACTACATTTCCCAGCTTCCCTTGCAATGCCCGCAGAGTTCTCCATGTCGCTCCGTCTGCTATCTCTACCCTGTGTCCAGCATTGTCCCACCCACAGCACAATCTGATTGGCAACACGCTCTGGCTACACACAGAGCCACAGAACGGCGAACAGCCAATCAGCACTGAAAGCTGTGCATGCAGTTCTGCTCACAGACACAGCGGAGGGGAGGAAGTTTTGCCAATGGAGAAAGCCCAGTGCTGATCCTGGAGCTTTGTTTTCTAAGATACATTTAGGCAGCAGTCTCTCCCGAAATTTTAACAAACATCACAGTCCTCTACAACTAACAATTACTAGTAGCATTACTGTGAGCCCATTAACGTTATAGAAACATACGCGGCAGCTCTGCCGTCCCTCCAGACGTGCCTGTTAATCACTCGAAACAAGGCTGCTGATAATGTCAATACGGAAATGGTCCGTCATAGCAGAAGTCTGTGTGCATGAGTGTAAAAACCTAACCCCCAAATTCCACATAGAGCGAATAGGCCGTGCACCAAAGCGCCGTGGTTTTCTCCAACCAACAGGTTCCCACTGGAAGCGCCGCGACACACACATCACCAACATCTGTAGAAGCAGCAGCAAATTGGTTCAGTCAACAAGTTACAAGACCCACTACTAACTGGTCATTTTCTTGGATGATATATATGTCAACAATAATCACACTTCTTGCAGATTGACATTCTTCATTCCACATTGTGCGTATAAAATAAATACAGGACTATGTTGGGTGGAAATCACAATTTATGGGTGGAGCTGAGCTGCTTGGCGGAGGTCTGTGCTCTCTGACTGCTTTTCTGTTTCTTTTTGTTATTATCTATTGTCGTTGTTGTTGTTATTGTTATTTATTATGAGCTTGTGTTCAGTCTGGAGGCCCATGGCAATGCAAAGCCCAATGCTTTGAAGTGTGTGTTGTGTGTGTGTGTGTGTGTGTGTGTGGGTGGGGGTGGGGTGGGTGTGTGTTCATTGGACTGGAAAGTGCAATAGTGTGACCCACTGCACCACTAAATGTGGCCTAGTCAAATTGACTTGGGAGGACAACAGGTGCTTTAAATAAAAAAAACACAGACACAAAACTTTTTTTGTATGTTTATTGTTATCTTGTTCCCAATGGGGGGAAGGCAAACCAAAGCTGTGAAATGTACAATGTTTAGAAATGTGTAGCTTTTGTTCAGTCTGGAGGTCCATGGCAATGCAATACCCAATGCTTTGAAGTGTGTGTGTGTGTGTGTGGGTGGGTGGCTGGGTGTGTGGGTGTGTGTTCATTGGACTGGAAAGTGCAATAGTGTGACCCACTGCACCACTAAATGTGGCCTAGTCAAATTGACTTGGGAGGACAACAGGTGCTATCAATTAAAAAATAACAAACACACACACATAATTTAAAACTTTTTTTGTTTGTTTATTGTTATCTTGTTCCCAGTTGGCTGAAGGCATATCAAAGCTGTGAAATGTACAGTGTTTCGAAATGTGTAGCTTGTGTTCAGTCTGGAGGCCCATGGCAATGCAATACCCAATGCTTTGAAGTGTGTGTTGTGTGTGTGTGTGGGTGTGCGTGAGGGTGTGTGTGTGGGTGTGCGTGCGTGGGTGGGTGGGTGAGCCGGTGTGTGTTCATTGGACTGGAAAGTGCAATAGTGTGACCCACTGCACCACTAAATGTGGCCTAGTCAAATTGACTTGGGAGTATAACAGGTGCTTTAAATTAAAAAAAAAAAACACATAATTTAAAACTTTTTTTTGTTGTTTATTGTTATCTTGTTCCGATTTGGGTGGAGGGATATCAAAGTAAAATGTGCATTGGTTTTGAGATGTGCAGCTTGTATTCAATCTGGAGGCATTGGAAAACTGAATCAGTTCATCCTTGGTTTAGAGTGAGCATTTCTGCAAAGTTCAAAGCAAATCGCTTCAAGATGTCTGGATATAAAAAGCTGTCAGGAATGGCCCAAATAGACGGAAAAAGCAGTTCATAAGACATAATGCCTCAGGTCTTGGCAATCAACACAGAGGTATAAAAATAAAAATAATGTAAGTCTAATCACTCAAACCTAAACTAATTATGTTATTTCAGCACAAAATTGTACATATTGTAACTTTTATTTTGTGTTGCTCTGATTGTGTTCATTTTTATCCTCTTTAAAACTAAAGAGCTCACTATTTTCCATATATCAGGTCATTGCCAGAGTAAGTTCACATTCACTAATTTTCAAAAAAAAAAAACCTCTACTCTCCATATACAGAGAATCCCTACTAGTTCTTTATTCTCTATGTGTCTGCGAAAGGGAGTGTGGGATAGGTGCCACAGATTATTTATTTTATTTATAGATGTACTGTTAAAGACACCAAAAGGCAAATAAAACTCAAAACAGCAGAATATGGGCTCTTTAAGATTGACAGCATTAAAGGGTTAGTGCAGTTTTTTTTTTGACAGGGGTTGCGAGAGGCCCATAGCACTAATAATTGGGGGGAGATATCCAGTTGTAGACATGTTGCTACTGAAAGCCTTGAATTTAATCCACTTACAAGTTAAAACCACTCAAAAAACCATGTTGGCTCAACACGTTACTAGCAACCCCACTTCAAAAAAAACAAACTAACCTTTTTAGATCTGATGAGACATTTTCACAACACCTGCACTCATTCTCACATACAGTCCAAAATCTAAGCAAGCCAGCATTCTGAGTCAAGCCAGAGACAAGAAACTTTGACACCTCAGAGGGTGAGTTTGATAAAATGATAACTGAAACAAAATGAATCCAAAAGCTCTTTCAGAAACTCAGAGATAAGTAAGTCCTGGGATTTGATATCCTTCAGTGATGCATCAGTATATCACTGCCTGGTTTGGTTCCCTGATGCCGCCCTGTCATCTGTAAAAAGCATATCTACAATACAAATATCCTTGATGAATGACAAACAATCTGCAGCCTCAGTTTGGGGAGTATTTGATACCAAAGTTTACAGACAGCCACAAACTAATCTCCAAAGTCTGTCTGGCCTTCAGATGATCTAATCTCGAGTCTTCAGTTTGTCTTAGTGAATACAGGAGTCACTATCTCCAAGCAGAGAGGCCCTTTTAGAGCAACACTATCGCCCCCAACACAACCAGTTTGTACTTGGGTAAGGCAGAAAGAAATCTCAATAACATGCAAGACTGGCTGTATTTTTTTTTACAACCCTTATAAAATTTTTTATGGTTTAATTTAAAATGCGCTAATAATTTTAAAGTTTGTCATAGGTGAGCACTTTTAATCTGACATCTTTTGCTGGCATGATGAAGGTTAAGAGTCCCTTTCTAATTCACCTTTCATTAAGACTGGCTCTAAGTTTACCTGATAAAAGAATGAGTTCTTGAAGGCGTTCTTAGAGTAGTTGTTCTTTGGCAGACTGGCTGCTACCTGAAGAGAGATGGTCGGAGTCTGTTGGAAGAAAGAAAAAAAATAAAGTGTGTTTTATGACCAATACCTATCAAAAAAAGAATAATTGTATTAGTAATAATAATAACTTTATTTGTATAGTCCCTTAAAAAACATAGGTTTTCAAAGTTCTCTGACAGGAACAAAGAAACAAGCAAAATAACCTAAGAAGAAAAGGAACCAACTAACAACAAAAAGAACAATTTAAAGCAAAAAAATTATAAACATACCCAAACAGCACAATAAACCTAGTAACAATGAAAACCTAACCTGATGCTCCAGATGGACCGTTCAATATATATTTCACTAATCCATCTGTGCAACAGCTCACAGAAAGTGTCTGGGAACGGGGAGAACCTTTCAAAGAACAATCAGTCACATTGATTACGGGCCAAATCAGATATTTATATAATTTAGAGGCAGTCGCTATTGCATGGTGTAAAATACAAAACATAAGCCACTTTGAAGAACAAACTATTGTTAAAACATGTCGGAAGTTGTGCAAAAGTATCATTTGTAACAAGAAATGCTTTCGGTGTTGTTGTTTGTTCTTCATTTAATACAGAAATGCAGATCAGATCTGATTAAACTTCAACTGAAGCTGTTAGCATCAATGCTAATCTCTGTACAGGCATTCACTTCCTGCTGTTGTCTTGCTTGTAGCTCCCACCTCTTCCTGTTTCAAAGGACTCTGATTGGGGTGTCCCTCTTTGGGCTGCTCACAGTCCAGTATTTAGTGCTTTAGAAAGGTTCATAAGTCAATGAACAAAGTCAAAATTTGGGACATACAGAAAGGTTTAAATCCGAGATGGCCTATGGCACCAACCAGTTTCAGATGATTTAATGTGTGCATCAGGAACACCCCGTGTTGGTAGACAAGAAACTCTCTTGGGTTGAGGACCGACACATCCAGTGGGATCAGCTCTCCTTCACATTCCCACTGAGCTTCCAGAACGTCCACAAAACTCTGGCATCCGTCTACGCAAAACAGAGTAACAACCACTTTAGAATTGTAGTGTACTGGCTTATAGCTAATGGGAAAATGTCAGAACAAAAATATGTTTCAGGTTACAGAGCTGTCTTAAAATGCCAGACGGACTGTTCAATGTATTTTACTAGTCCATCTGGGAAAAAGCCCATAAACAGTGTAAGTGTAAAACATGACTCCAGAAATTTAAGAAAACATAAAAATTGCCTTACCCTTTACACTTCATATTTTAGTCGCCTAAATATACAGATTTCGTCAACTAAAATGTTGTGAAATTTCAACAACTACAACTCGGCTAAAATTTAAACAATTTAGATGACTAAAATATGACTTAAACTAAAAGATATTTTAGGCAAAAGACTATAACTAAAACTAAATTAAACAGTGCAGTCAAATGAACATTGTCCCATACTCTTATTGTCTCTCTAATAGTATTAAAATTACAGAGCTATAGTACCATGTAGCTCATAGGAAAATCATATCCCAGTATCTTTTGTATAATTCCATGTACAATTCTCCATCACGTCAGTATTTTATGGCATTTCTAAAATATATGTGAGTGTACAGACTGGTCTTTTTAAGGCAAAGAAAACATACAATGGGGGAAAAAAAAGTTAAACTAATAATTCTGTGTAAATGGTGGGATTAGAAGTGAGCGGATTCCTAGTGGCTGGTAGTTGGTCGGTATTTGACTGGAACCTGGCACTTGGCTGGAAGGGGAAAACTGAAATGGCTGCTTCTGTGTGTTACTCAGACTTAAATATTTGTATTATTACTTTACAATAAAAATCTGGTCCCTATGGTGTTTATCAATCAAAAAACTGACCCTTGTACAAATGTAGTCAATGACCCCAGGTCTAGGGTCCAGACTACATGCTTCCTTTTATGTGCTGTTCATCAGTGAAAAATGTTAAACTCATAAGCATTATGTGTACAATGTAGGAAATGATCGGTATCAGTATCAGTGCAAAATAAAAATACAGCAAAAAGTATCTCTATGGTATCAATTTGAAAAAGTCTGGTATCGCCCATCACTCACTGAGACACCTGATTTCAAGAAGACCAGATTCTTTGGTGTGCACCAAAGTTTGAATGAGCTTTCACAGCACCTCAAATCAAGCAAAACCTTCCAAAGAAGTGAACCAGAGTCCATTTGGTCTGGTTTAAATGTGTTAGGCATGAAAGTGACTTAAAATGCGATGCATCTAACTCCATTTGAAGCTTGCTTAGGTACAAATCCTTCCGAGAGTTCATGTAAACATTCATAAACTGTACACCTCACCAGTGGGATCTCCTCTGTGAGGCCTTGTCCCACAGGTCCAACTCTTCAGCTGCTGCTCCACCTGCTTCAGCATCTGAAACACAGGGGAGAGCTCCAGCAGCTTGGTCCAATCATCCTCTGGAGTACAAAGAATACAGTGGGAGGATAGGGTCACTAATGCAAATTACTGATCACATATTATAACTAACCATTCGTTTTAAAACAAACACCATTAAACATCGTTTCACAGAACAATGTTACCTGGTACTGAAGGGAGAGATGTAGTACATGATGGCTCTGCAGACTCTTTGGCAGGCTGACTCTCTGTTGGGAAAAGTAACAATCATAAAATTCTACAGCACCAGCACTTATTAAGAAATTATTTAAGACAATAACAGAGAGAAAAATAGAAATGCAATAAAGGCAAAATCATTATTACAATGATAAAACATTTCCTTAGAAACTCATCCTGAATGTGTATGCTACTAACAAACCTTAGCTTTAGCTTGGCCTTGCATAATTTCTGAAAGAGGGTTGTGTCAGGAGCTTTCTCACTAAACATATCAGGATCAAGCAGCAACGTTAGCAAAAGATAAATGCTGTGGTTTGAGAGGTGTTCGTTATTATGCGATACTGTTCACAGCTGAGTGCAGTGACTTCCTGGTATGTCCACTTAAAACTCTACAGAAAGTCAGAAACTTCACTTTGTGTGAAACCACAACTTCCTCTTAATATTGTGTTTCTGGGGAAAAAAGAACAACTATGACAGCACATTTCGAAAGCCAGTTCCCCTTTCAAGAATATGCCTGGGAATAGTCTTAACTTTATCAATAAATCAAATTCAAAGTCCAAGAAAGACTTTATTATTCCATCATGTACAGTTTCCAAATAAAGCAAAGCCTGATGTACTCTCATTCGGTGTCTAAAAAGATTAAAACAAACATAAAAAAAAAGGTTTGTACTTGTTCGTAAAACACTTATTGCAGCAACAAAACACAGTTTGGGTTGGTCTGAGTATTTCAAAATTGCTCATAAACTGGACTTTCCAGAAACAACCAATGCTTATGTTTACAGGAAATGGTACAAAAGGAAAAAAATTCCCTGCGGTTCAAGAATGAATGTAGACTAAACCCCCCCCCCCAGCAGGATGTAAGGGTGGTTGAGGTTTGAAGTCAAGAGTGCAGCACTGATGTGGGACAGAGCTGGTAGAGGCAAAGCAGGAAAACAGAACTGAAATCTGGATGCTTTAAAGGACTTGTATTTGGCGGTAGGGCTGTAACTTTTCACAAAATCAAATCTGAATGGTTATTGAACACACACACTAATTTTTAAAGCGATTCTAAACCCCTCCGCTGGCCTGGCTGAGTTCTCAAGGCATTTACAATTTACCTCACCCGAGGCCACACCAGTTGGCCTCACATGAGCACTTGATGAAAAAGCACTGGACTATAGTGGGTGGGAGGCAGACAATTAGTTGAGTGGATGAGGAGTAAGCCAGCTGCTTTGAACATACACAGTGGAGCCAAAAGTGTTTCCAAACGGAGCTCCTCTTATGATTTGATGTCGTTACTGTCCGGTCAAAGTGGCCTGGCCTGTCTTACATTTTTGCGAAGTGTACTTCCTTCTTGTTGAGGTCAAGAGAGCATCATAAGTGTATGGATTGTACTTCGAGTGCCCTTCTGTTGGATCCTGCAGTTCACTGTTCCGGGCGACCTAATTTGCTGCTTCACAGTTTTATTACCTTTGCCAAGGAGGTTATGTTTTTGCCGGCATATGTTTGTTTGTTTGTCTGTTTGTTTGTTAGCAAGATTTCACAAAACTATTGGATGGATTTTGCTGAAATATTCAGGAGATGTTGGTAATGGCCAAACTTAAAAATGTTTGGATTTTGGTGGTGATTCAGATGACCACCATTAGCAAACAATCATTCAAAGTGCTAGATGTGGGTTTTCAGGGTCAATGAATCATATTATGATGGTAACTTTATCATGGAACTATTGCTTACAGATGTAACATCAATACATGAGCTACCTTGGTGGAGGTTTGCGCTCTCCGAGTGCTTTCTAGCTTAAATTTGAATGGATATTTACAGTTCAATTATGAGTTTTTATCCCCAAGTTTAAATGGATATTCAAATATCAAGTATAAAGTGACAGCCCTATTTGGTGGGATGTTTTTCAGGTGATTAAATGATAATGCATGTCTGGTGCTAGATCACTGCAGAACCTGCTGTCAGCCTGAACTAGCTCACTGTCATTGCGCTGTACTGTAAAGTATGTGTACCCCTGTTCATGTCAGAAGTTTAGAGGGCCTATCTGATACTGACCAGAGACTTGCTGATTGGTGTTGGAGGAGATGCTGATGGGCTGTTTTCTTTCCAAGAGCAGGTTTAGTCTCTCCAGTAGAGGCAAAGCCTTCTGTTGAAGCACACTCATGACCTTCACAGGGTGTGTGTGCCCCCTGCACTGGACCAGACCGTAATCTCTGTATGAAAAGCTCCCACACAACACAGCCTGTACATACAGAGGCTAAATTCAGCTCAAGAAAGACAGCACCTTTCAATTTCATATGTTTAACAAAGACCTTTTGCGATGCAGTATATTACAAAGCTTGAATAAATGCAATACAGTAATGCTTTTGTGGCAAACACAATTATGTTGGTGAAGAGGAAGGGCCATTGTTTTTTTGTGGTCGAGTGAATCATAGGTTAGGGTTGAGCATATGACTACATATGAGACCCAAACATGCTTGATCTTTCCTCTATAAATCCTACCACTTTGTGTTGGGGTCAAAAGTTGAAATTTGTGAAAATTTGAAGAAAATTCTTCAAAGAATTTTGGGATATTGTATTCACAAGTAACCTTGCAAAGCAGTTAGATCAGTCAAATTTAATTTTTTCATCAGGCAGATTCATCTTGCAAAAGCTTCAATTGGTTCCAGTCAGAAGATGATCAGGTGTTTCAGCGTCAATTAATGTCAGAGAGGCAGTAGCAATAAGCGAAGGCTAGTTGAGCTGCATCACTGCAAGCCTCTGACTGGCCCTGAATGAGTGTGTCTAGTCACTGGTTTAGTCACCCTCCAGTTTTTCATGAAAGGTTCTGCCCTTTAAAATCATTCACAATATATCCCATGGATATTTGAACAAGTCAACCTGTTGTATCAGGTCAAGTAAAAAGGTCAATGGCCTAAGATCCATGACCACAAAAATCCAGTAATTTCTCTTTTAGTAAGAGAAAACAAAAGTGCTAAATTTCACCAAAATCAAACCAGTTCATCCATGTGTCATGAACAACTGTGCAAATCTGAGGAAAACGTCTGAGGGAAATGATTTAAAGATTCTTGTGCTATTTGTTTTCACTTTCACAGTCATAGCAAAAGCTTTTCATAAAAGATCGTGACCTTGACCTTAAACCCATAGCCTTGAAATCTAATTTGGTCATCCTTCAGTCAGAGTGGACATTGGTACAAAGTTGGATTGCACTTTCTCAAAGCATTCTTGCGACATTGCTTTTCACAAGCAAATGTAAGTAAGCTTGCAGTAAGTTTTCTTCAGTCATATAATACAGGGCTCCCACTCTTTTCTAGAAATAATTTTCCAGGACTTTTTCCAGGACATTTTCAGCCCCCCTTAAAATGTATTTATTTCTATCTCTCGGACATGAACGTTGTCTGCTAGCTATCTTTTTAGTCTGGCTTTATGTAGTGTCTTCTTACTATAAATGTTTGGTTTAGAGACATGCGTCAGACAGATAGCTCAAAGTCATCACGGCTCTGGCCTCAGGTGTTGCCAGCCTGGAGGCATAAAAATTTCACCAGGTGACATTTTTATCTTTAATAATATACATTTTTGTTTTATTTGTTTGTGTGAGTATGTGAGTGGGACTTGACCTGGGCTGTGTCGGCACAGAGCTGAGCGAGGTGTCTGGCACAGTGCAGCACATTAACAGCAGCCTCCAGCTCCACCTGTATGGAGCAACACTGCTCCCACAGCTCTCTCTGCCTCATCTCTCTGTCCTGGAGGACACATAAAGACAGGATTATGTGATAAAAACATAATCTGTTCTTAGCTCATATCAAAGTTTCATTACTGGACCTTTTAAAGCTCCTGACAGCATCATGAGTCACACACAGCCCACTTTGTTAGGCAGACCTGTGCAGCCACTTGTTAATACAAACAGCCAATCAGCCAATCACATGGCAGCAACTCGATGCATTTAGTCACATAGGCATGGTCAAGTCAACCTGCTGCAGTTCAAATGGAGCATCAGAATGCAGAAGAGAGAGAACTCGAGTGACTTTGAATAAGACATGGTTTTTGGTGCCAGACAGACTGGTCTGAGTATTTCAGAAACTGCTGTTCCACCACAGTTTTCATAGACAACCAGTTTTCTTGTGTGTACTTCTGCTTTACTTGACTATTCATCATTACTGTTTATCGACTGCATAGCATTTTACTGACTGAATGCACTTTATGGAGTTTTGTCTGATTCTTCAGCCTTTGGCATTTTGTTGTTTAAGTACCTTCCTTTTTTCACTTGTGCTCAGTATTTTTCCTGATTTTCCTAATGCCTGTATGTTTTATCATGTACTGGTGTGCTGATGCCTGCTGCAAAACAAATTTCCCACGGGATAATAGTGAAGTTGAAGTTGAAGTTGAAACAGCTAGGGATGCACAATATCATTGGTACAATATCTGTATTGGCAGATGTTGGCCTTAAAAGCTGAATATCAGTATCAGGGGATATTTACATTTTTGCTGATATTTACAGCCAATATATCGGCCATACTTGTCAACCATATATAGCACAAATGTTTTTCTTATTTTACCTTTGTTTCTTACACAAATAGTCTCTCACACTGAACGCAACAAGTCAGTTTTTGTGATGTAAAAACTCTTTGCTTGTGATGAAAAATATCAGTAACAGCAGTTATGTGTTCAGAAATATCAGCATATTAGATATTGGCAAAATTTCAATATCATGCATCCCTTTAAACAACCATATCTTGGGTTTACAGAGAATAGTGAAAAAAGAGAAAATATCCAGTAAGCGGCAGTTCCCTGGGCAAAAATGCTTTTTTGATGCCTGCGGTCAGAGGATAATGGCCACAGTGGTTTGAGATGATGGCAACGTAACTGAAACTCAGTACAAACAAGGTGCGCAGGAGACCATATCTGAACACACAACACATCAAATCTTAAAGCAGATGTGTTACAACAGCTGAAGACCTCTGCGGGTGCCACTAAGTCAGCTAAGGACAGGAAACCAAGGCTGCTTTCACACCACCTGCCACTAGTTGGGGCTGTAGTTGTGACCTTTGTTCCTGCCGTATGCCCTATTGTTGCACTATGACCCAGAAACACACAACTAGCTTCGAGTTTTGACATTTCTCAACGTAGCTCAGGATTGTTTTGAGTGATAAATTAAGGATGAAGTTGTTAGGTCCCTGAACAAAATATCAAAAGTGCTTCGCATCTCCAGCTTTTTCTTTAGAATTACATTTTCAGGGATTATTGAAGTGTTTTTCATAAGGATAAAGTGTTGTATTTGGGCTGCTCAGATGAAAATGGCATATTAACCGTAGCTTTTAATCTGTTAAGAAAACTCAGGGCTGGTGGTTTAAGCAATGCTAACATTAGCCACTCTCTGCTTAATATTGTCAGACAGTGCTAGTTTGCTAACTGTTGTTGTTTTCTGCCAAAATTCAACTCACAATGCTCTGCTTTTTGTTTTGCTTGCCGTGTTTGGTTTGGATGGCTTTCACACCAAAGCAAAGTGAGCTCTGGAAGCAAACCCAGACCTGCTGTTTTTTGGCGGACCAAAGTTTCTTTCTTTAGAGTTTGTGTGAGCTTTCACACCAGCCAAAATTAACCGAACTTTCCAAAAAAGCCAACCAGAGTTCGTTTGATCCCGACAAAATGTGTTAGGTGTGTAAGCTACCTAAGGGTGCAATCTGCTCACCAAAATTGGAAAACAAATGACAGAAAAACTGTTGCTTGTCTGATAAGTTTTAATCTCTGCTGAGAATCTCAGATAGCAGGGCAAGAATTTGGCATAAACAAAATGAAAGCATGGATCCATTATGCCTTTGTAAATGGTTCAGGGTGGTAGTGGAGATATAATAGTGTGGGGAATATTGATGTGGCATGCTTTGTTTGTTTCTAAGTCTTAATTGTCCCCAAGGGACAATTCGGGTGCAGCATAACTGGACATAAACATTAGACAAAGTGCAAAAATACAAAACAGTTAAAGGCCACAGATAAACTATACAAGTACGAGCCATCTACCAGGAATCGGCTTTTGGCCCCTTAGATCTCACTGAGCATTGTTTAAATGCCAAAACCTACCTGAGTATTTCGCTGACCATGTCCATGCCTCTATGACTGGAGTGTTTCCATCAATGCATTCAAATGCTTTATTAAATATGACAACAAGTCAGCCATCAATGGGTGGCCTCCAAAGTCACCAGATCTCATGACAAAAGAGCACTTTTGAAATGTGGCGAAACAGGAGACTCACATCATTGATGTGCAGCAAATTAATCTGCAGCAACATCAATATGGACCAAAAGCTCTGAGTAATGTTAATGCCCTGAATAAAGTCAGTTTTGATGGTAACAGTGTCCCACCTGGTATGAACAAGCTATACCTAAAAAAGTGGACATTGGCTCTATATTTTGCTTTGCACTAAGATGAGGATGAACAAAAGAACTACGTGTGTCAACTGTAAATTAAGCCACAGGGTGACAACAGTAGATCATAAAGCCATTATACAGACCATGACACGGAGCACTGATGCCTGGTCTCTCCCGTGTGCGGCCCATTTTTCCTGCTCTTGCTGCAGCTGCTCCATACACACATCCACCTTCTCCAGGCCTGATATGAGCTCTGAGTGAAGAGCACGCTGCTGATCCCATTCTTCCTCATCCCCTAAACAGACAGACAGACACAGCCAACCCAAAAAGAATATTGAGATTATGCACACTGCCACGGTACAGGGGGATGCAATGGTAGATGTGTCTCTTTCTTTAGAAGGCAATGATTAGAACCACAACCAAAGTCATGAGTGTAATTTCTTTCATGCATTTGATTCAATCAGCATGCCAGCCAGTTCTTACCCAGTGAGAGGATGTGTAACACATGTGGAGGCAAGATCAGAGCCAAGTGGGAGTGCTGAGCTGCCCTCCTCTGGGCCTCAGCCTGCGCTGAATCCTGCAGCTCTACCACTGCTTCCCTCAGCTGCCTCCCTGACCACTGCACCTGCAGCAGAGCAAAGGCTTACCCTCAAAAAGACCGACAGCTGGAAACTCTAGGGGCCTACTTGGATGATCCGAAGTGCGCCAGTGTACATGTTACTATTCCTGAGGACGCATGCTCTTGACGCAAAGCAAGGCATCGGGTGCAAAGGGGATGACTTATGACCCACATGGGTGTGTTTTGGGTGTAACATAGATCAAACCAATCTGAGTGTCAGCTCCCATTCCCTTTAAATCAGTTTGCACTAGGCAGGGGGTATTTCACTATTTACACAGCTGAGTTCACTGTTTGGGTCAGAATTTTATCTGATTTATTTAAGTCCTCTTCTTAACTGCGCCACTAAACTCAAATAACACACAGAACAATGCATGAAATTTGTTAATGCTCATTTTAAGTGTTTTTTTTTTTTTTTTACCAAAGCATCCAGAGCGTAAGAAACACTCCAACAGATCAGTCAAAAACTATTGCATAAAAAAAACTTTATTAATGAAAAAATCTGTTCAAACTGACAGGATCAGACTTTTTCAATTTTTGATAGATCTGTTTACTGTTCATCAAATACCTGTTTGATTCAAGTTGTTTATTTTCTCATTTTCCTGCAGGAATCATTCACTGTTACCTTTGTAAAACACACTGGACAGCCTGTTTTGTTACCTGTGAGCATAATTATCAGTGAGATTCATTAGACTATATAAAATCATATAAATGTAGCTCTGTGTTTTAAGAAAATCTTGAATCCTATGTGTGTTTTTTTGTTTGTTTCTGGGAGCATTGTGCATGCTGGAGTGCACCTGAGTGCTGCAAAACCATACTGTCTCTCAGACTTCCGTCCCATAAAGAACCTTAAATTATATATTTCAACAAATGCTCTGATATTAAATATAATGGTGTGCTGCTGTGCATCCCATGTGAGTGAAACAAACTCAGTAAAGTGTGTTTGATGGTATATGGACTTGAGCTTCCATTGCGCTTTTCTAGTCTCATCGTCTGTTCATAGCAGTTTCACAGTGCAGGTCAGATCTCCCCATTCGCACCCACTCACTCTCACATTCACTCACTGGTGGTTCATAGTTTCTATGCAAATGATTCATCAGTATTAACTAACACGTTCATGTCCTTTCATACCCATTTACACACCACTGCCGTCACAGAGGGAGCAACTTGGGGTTAAGTGTCTTGCCCAAGGACACATTGCCATGTGACAGCCAGAGCTGGGCTCGGAACTGCAACCTTCTGATTACTGGCAGAGCGCAATCAGATTGTGCCACCAGCGCCTGCAGATGTGTGTCTCTCTAATGTGTCCTTAATTGGCAAAAACACACTTCAGATTTTAGACCCAGTAGTAGGAGGTTTAAAGTGCATTCAATTTCTCAAGTTAGGAACACAAGTTAGGTGAAAATTAGGGAACACGATTACACTTTACACCAAAAGGCTTTGCACGTGACAAACAGAAGAGTCCTTTTTTAATTGCTCACTTCAATGCACCAAGGGCATAGTAAGCATGCATACCAACATGCCCCCTTTACAAAGTGACCTGAATAGCCTGACCACAAACTTGCTTACTCGCACCCCGTGAAACGCTTCAGTAGGTTTCTTTTCAATGTGGCTGCCTCCATCATTCATTCACTCATCCCCTCAGTCATTCCAAAACGTTCAAAAGGCTCAGTCCCCTTTAGAATTTTTCCCTCCTTCACTCTGAGGTCAGGCTTCGTGAGATATTTACTGTCTTAGCTCTTGCTGACCTGATAAGAGTTTGCTTCAGGGGCTTTAAAGAGACACTGGAATAAAGCTGAGTCCAGATCTGAGACAATTTCTTCCTCACGCTGTGTCTGCTGCTGCCAGGAAGTCTTCCGCACGCACACCTCTCTTTGCAGTGCCTCCACCTGGCATTGGGTAGTAAACAAAGGTGGAAACATCACATTCAGTGCATGTCATGTCACTCAGTCAATGTGCTGCAAAATGAAAAGGTAGAAGTTGAACATTTAACAACCCCAGCCACATTTACAGAGTTTTACAAAACCCACCCCTGCCTTTTCAGTTAGGCTATTAAAGAGTTGAATTAAACATCTTTTTAGAGCCTATAAAAGTTTTATTATGTTTTATTACACAGAGGTATTAATTGCCTCCCCACCTGCACACTATCTGTCCGATCCAGCATGGTCAGCCAGAGGGAGGCTGTAACAGGGACAACGATTTTCCTGGACGCATCCAGCCTGGCTCCAACCACCGCAGCCAGCACACCGGTCACTGGATCAACAGTCTGAGATCCATAACGGATAGCTACAAGACCTATAAAACACAGCATGCAAAGAGGTTAAAGCAACAAGAGAAAGGAATTTGGTTTTATTAGTTACTGTGGTCTACAAAGGCCTCCAAAAATATACATAGCACAGATAAATTGCATAGTGCAATTATTTTCTTTGCAACCAGTAAGAGAACACTTTAGAATCTGGCTTTTTTTTCCAAAGCAGCATCAGGGATTATGCCTTTAATGTAGTGCAGAGGATCTAGTGGTCCCCAGTCTGAATGCAGCTTGAAGCATTGTTGTCTAGAATTTTCTGTAGGATTAATGCATGTTCGTAATAGGATGATTGTACTTATTTAAGTCTTTTTGGTATGGTTATTTGCACATCAATGTCAGCTGCAATCATTTTTTCAAATTCACCTTCTCCTGTGGTATGATTGATAAAATGAAGCCTCAAGACCTTGATGCTTTGACCACCTATTTTTAAAATGTTGTGGAAAAAAAAGTATTGTTTTTAGGTACCTTTTCCGTCTGGGTCATCCATTGTTCCTGCCAAAGGTATTATATCCCCAGATAGGTGATCGGTGTGACTCCCAAGTACAGGGACACTGAGACCAGATCCCATGGGGTCAGGGTACTCCATCCCCAACAGTGCCGGCACACAAGTGTCTGAACCTGAGAGAGGCATCTCGCCTGATTTGAGGAGATGGTACAGCCAGGAACACAAAAGGTTGAGAATTAGTCAAATATTGATTCTGTTAAAGATTCCATGTCCTGCAAAATCTATTTTCTTTGCTTTTAATGTTGTTAGAAGGGGCTTGGGGAGCAGAAGAACATGATAGCTTTCACTAAACTCTCAGGTGTTGGAGAAACGCTCTCTGCCTCCTTGAAGAAAATGCCCAGTTTTTTACTTCCAGGGGATTATGATGTAATAGCTATACAGCCTCCACCTACATTTGTTTTCTGCTCATCATAGGCAGACGCCAGGACTGTTTTGAAAGTCCGCTCCTGTATCCCATCCCATCAGATAGTATCATCGCTCAGTATCATCGCCTCTTGTAGCCTCCCCGCCCCCTCAGATCTGAGTGTTTCCAAAAGGGAGGGAAATGGGGCTGCATCTGGTCTTCTACAGAGACAAAGTTTTTCATTTTTTATTCAACTTAAATCAAATCTTTGCTTAATAGTCACCCAATATGACATTAACGGTCCAACACACCAGGACATGGGACCTTAAGTCAGAGTCAGAGGGGAACAGAGGTAGAGTAGATATGGCCAAAATTCTAAGATAAAGATCATAAGACATGAAAGAGGACTCATTTCATTTTAACCACCATCAAAACCCAAAATGATCACCGAGCAGAGTCCACGTTAAAACACTTGCACAGCAGTGAGATTTAGCAGCAGTGAGCAACATGAGCAAAATGTACAGAACAGAATAAATGACATTTAGGGAAAATTAGAAAAGGCCTGAAGCAAAGCAACATTAATCAGGTATCAGTTTGAACTGATGACTTGGTAGAGAAATAAAACATGAGCAGCAGTTTACTGATGCATTACAGAATACGATTATGAAGAGTTTCATTTAATTAGCTACTTTATGGGATAAAGCAGAGCAGCATTTTGATTAATATATGTACTTTGGCAGTGAGATGGCTTCACCCTTGTAAACACACAGCATTTATGTTGGAGATTATAAAAATAACAGTATGATAGATCAGATTCACTGAAATACAAGGATGTACGTAGGCATAAGAAAATACTATCCCTGTTGTGCTCTTAAAACCGTTACTAGAAATTAGGGCTGGGACATATATCAATTAAATCAATTAACGTGAATTATTTTCTGCAGAAAATGTTTGTTTTCATGATGGTCGGCCCTGTCAGGTTTTGCACAAGCACTTTTATAGGCTTGTATTTATTTTTTAAGTGAGATGAAATAATGATCATGTTAAACTGTGAAAATAGCTCAGCTTTTAGTGTTTTTGTGACAACCCTGCCTATGTTTGAACTACATAATCAACAATTAATGACACAAACTTTAACTTTAAGAGGGAAATTCTGTTTGATCTGGGAACATATTTTGACAACATAAATGCAAAACTTGATCATGTCATTTTTGTATCATTTGGAGGTTGTTGTTTTTTTTTTTTGAGAGGGAAAAATTAAGTAAAATTGTAAGTGTTGTGGAAAAAAATCAGGGATTTTATTTTTAGGCCATATTGCCTAAAACAAACACCCTTGGCACCATGTTCAGCAATGTATGGCATTAGCATCGTCCCAAGATTTCTGAACAGAGAGAGAATTGAGCTGTGACACTGTGGCACACGCTTAGGCTCAGGCCATGTACCTCACACAACCCCACTTCAAAAAACCTGAGCTGTCCCTTTAACCTTCTCAAGTGTCTCCATGTTTGCTGTTTACATGCCACCAATCAGGATGGTGTATCTCTAACCTCTCTTGCATGCTCTCTAGCATTTTCCTGCAGCCGGATGCAAACAGGAATAAAGAGCAGGTGCAGCTCCTGCCTCAAACTCCCTGTTTACGAAATAGGAGAAGGCGCTTAAGGATGATGGTAACGGAAAAACATTCACATATTTTAAGATATTTTATCTGAAAATTATCAAAGAAAGGCCTTACTTTATTTTCTTTACAAAAAATGTGAAGGTGACACAAACAAATCCTGCAGCCTTGACAAGAAGAAATAAAATGAATAAAAAGTCAGCAAGAACAGGTGTTATCTTCCTCGCTGAAGTAAACCTTATCGAACAGACAAACTGTGAACAAATACCATGCAGAAAAAGAACATAGTGCAAAAGGATAACAGAAGTTTTCTCACCTAGAGCTCCTCCGTCTTGCTGAAGACCCCTGGCCCAGTCAAGCAGAGTCTCCAGTCTGGTCTGCAGCTGCAGTTGGCAGTGGAGGCTCCGTCCCCAGGCTTGCTGGAGCTCCTTGGTTGGAGTCAGAAGATGGTCTTGACGACCGCTCCCTCTCTCATTGCTCTGACTCTGCTGCAGTGCAGAGTCTGATCCCCACTCTTCAGTCAGCGGCTTTAGGAGCTCCAACACTCTAAACATGGCAGCCAGGACCTACAGGAAAACAAGTCTGATTTACATTAAAAGTCAGGAAATTGAATCCATTAGTGTCCAAATCATTAAGAGAAAAGAAGCCAAAATATGTTTCTTCATTTATGTAAAGTTTCAAAGTTTTTGTTCTTCTATGTATTTTACCTTGGACATAGTTTTTCTCAGTATAATCTTTTACAACTAATTTAAGCTGTTTGTTTGTGAGCCATTGTTAAATGCAAATTGCCTGCAAATTTAAGAATGGCATGCAAACAAATAGCTCACTCACAATTGCGAATCGGTTCATCGTTCCCTTAAAAGAGCTGTTCAAAAGTCTTGACTCGTTTGTGAGCGTCACATCTCTAGCACAAACCACTGCAGAAGTAGGACAACAAAACTAAGCCTCTGTTCATGAGTAGAAGAAGATAATACAATGATAGTAGATGATAACATAACATAAAGGAGTAAAAAACAAGTCACAACAAGCACACAGGACCGTTTAGGGTTGCTGAAGAGTTTATAGGATGACTGTAGGCAGAGGCAGGCTAACACTACCCACTGAATACCAGTGCTTGAGCTAAGCTAATTAGCAGTGGGTGAGCTCTGCCCGTCTTTTCCTTGTTACTGCATGCACAGTCAAAAGAATGGTGTCTTTCTGCTTGTCAAAAAAAAGAATAAAAATGGTGGCATATCTCTTTAAAAGTCGTAGGTCCTACTAGGAATCTCGGACAACTCTCATGGACCATGAGTTTGTCAACAATCATGGCTGCTCCGTCAGTTAAAAGTAAGTAAAAACAGTGCATTATTACCTAAAATAACAACTTAGGGTTTTTCTTATGCATTGAAATCATTCACATCAACAGTATTGTACACCCTCTACATGTTGACATATTGTGATGTTGACATTTGTGCGAAATTGTCTTGAAGGGAACTGCAGTGTTTTTCAGCATTTTTTGAGCCACCCAATATTTTTTTTCATTGAAAAAATCATGAGGCACACCACCAACCAAAACTGTTACAAAATGACACTCAGTAGCCCTTTATACAGTATATACAATAACAATATAGTCATTTGTTTATACTTAGTGTGAAACCTGGGGCTGTAGTTTACTGCACAGACTCTTGACAATGACATATTATTTGCAGATAAAAGTGATTCTTCTGCAACTTTTTTTTAGACCAATTAAGTGAAATTGGATAACTTCTCACAGTACACCTGACTATCTGTCATGGCACCCAGGTGTACCACGGCACAATGGTTGAAAAACACTGGGGTGCTGTTAATGTAAGTTATGAGCTAACAAAGCTAACTGCACCTGGAGTTCCAATGGGCTGGTGTTGATCTTTTAAAAGTGCCACAAAATGTGATAACTTCATTGAAGTCCCACTCGTATACGGTCTTATGAATAAGTGTTTTAGAGCTAAAGTTACAGGAATTGTTGTTATTTTAAAGTGTATGTTTGGGGCACAATGTTAAAGTGCTTTTGTCTTCTGCTCTCAGGTCAGACTTGACTTGGGTATGTTGTCATTCTCCTGTCAGACCTCCAACTTAAATGGAACACAGCTTTTGTCCAGGAAAGGGAAACACTGTAATAAAAACCCTACTGTAGCGTCTAGTCGAGCCAACAAAGGCTTTTTGTAGTTTACACCTAAAAGTGAAGTAATTATGAGGCTTTCAGTAGCACAATTGACTTCTATGTGTTGCCATTAATCTTCCTTCAGAGTCAGAGCTGGCCAGTTGCTTTATTTTTGTTTATATTTATTAGTGCAATCAGCCTCAAGAAACCCCAGTTTAAAAAAACAGAACTATTACTTTAATAAAAGCCACATTAGGAAGTAGATAAAGGAAAATTTCCTCCTGTACAGAAAGATGACCTTCCCTTTTCTGCTGTGACTGAAATCATAGTTCCTTATAAACACTTAATGATTTAACATCTGTCTAACGTGAATGAAGCTCCATGTTATTTTCCATAGGAAGCAGGACAGTCATGTGATTAATTTGTGTTTAAAAAGTGTTTTACATATGGCGTCTCTGGATCAATCTGATGTCATAAAACAAGTATTTTGACAGTTCTTTTACGTATCTAATGATCATGTATCATACTGCCAGAAACAGCTTTTAGACCTCAGGATGATACACCCTTCTTTAAATTTAGTGATACACTTGTTTTTATGATGCAGTTAAATGCATGAGTAAGCACCTTGCTGTCCAGGAGAGCTTGGTACCCTCTTGCATTAGGTAGCAGTTGCCCAGACCGTATACTGGCACCTCCTATCCTCACCATCCGCCCACTCAGAGGCTCAATGAAGGACTCACCCAGCAGAACTCCCCCAACTGGCATTACAGCCCCTTCAAATACACACAAAACAAAATTAACACATTTCAAGTAGAGATCGTTGTACAAAAAAAAAAAAAACTGAAGAATCTCAGCAGCTCTGACCTGTCACTGGATCTAGACTGACCCCAACGGTGAGCACCAGGGTCCCCGTCCTGGAGTCTAGCATGGGATAGCCGATTTGTATGGGCTGCTTTAGGCGGGTGAGAGGGCAGACGTGTAGCCCTCCCAGTGGGTAGACTAGTCCAGTCTGGGGGTGGATGGTTGCGCCCAATATGGGCACAGGAACCCCAGTGTCTGGGTCCATCATGGGAGCACCCAGCTGCAGCCTCTGGCCCGGTTTGAGTCCTCTGAGCCGGGTGCTTGGCACAGGTTGGTGTGAGTGACGTGAGGTTGGGTAAGGGACGAAAGGAAGGAGAGGACTGTCCCACTTCCTGTTGTCTTCTGCGGATGATAATAGTAAATGTTAGTCCTTTCAAAATAGGTCTGCCATTGTGCCCCTTTCACACTTTGATTAAATTCATCTGACAATTATAAGTAAATAAGTTTACTTCCATGTTATTAGACTTATTTCTGCACCACTCTATATTAGTTTAACCTGTCATTTCACATCATGTTATATCATTTTGTAAGCCTTTCACTCCAATTTACCTTCTGTCATGGTGGGTCAGTCTTGTGTTTGTGTGGGGTGCATACATTTATCTAACACAAATGCCTGTATTCTGTGTTTCCCACAAAGTAACTGAGTTATCAGTGAATGATCATCGTATTATCTCAGCAGGTGCACTTGATATAGGCTATGAACACATAATATTTCCTTTCCAGTTTCCAAAACCATGTCCAGTACTTTACACTAAAAGTCTCCAGTTAAAGGATAAGTTCGGTTTCTACAGCTTTCACATAGTTTATAGAATGAAGTAGAACAATATACTCACCCAGAAGGCTTTCCTGATCCAAACAGTGCTTCGGGAGATATTTAGATCCAAAATCGAGCGGCGGACATCAGTATAAATGGTAGCAGACAGGGCATGTATAGCGCCACTCCTAAAACTGCATTAATCGTCCAAAAACTCATTAGTTTCACCAACATTTCATCATGGTCCGCTCACGCTACTCCTCCACGACAGTCCGGTGTCACTCCATCCATGTTTTTGTGACTGTGCTGACCTCTGAACTGAAAAGTTTCTTGCCTCTGCGTCCTCCTTTCGATGAGCTCCTCATCTGTATACTCTGGCTCGAAACTGTAAGGACACCCATCATATTGAAAGTTCTCGTTCACAACATCTTCATCCGATAGATATTCGTCCATTTTGCACAAAACTGGAAGAAGAAAGTTATTGTGTAGCCACCGCTTGCCGCTGAAACAATGAGCCGTACTGCGCATGCGCGCAACCGGAAAGAAATTTTTCAGTTCAGAGGTCAGCACAGTCACAAAAACATGGATGGAGTGACACCGGACTGTCGTGGAGGAGTAGCGCGAGCGGACCATGATGAAATGTTGGTGAAACTAATGAGTTTTTGGACGATTAATGCAGTTTAAGGAGCGGCTATACATGCCCCGTCTGCTACCATTTTACGGATGTCCACCGCTCGATTTTGGATCTAAATATCTCCCGAAGCACTGTTTGGATCAGGAAAGCCTTCTGGGTGAGTATATTGTTCTACTTCATTCTATAAACTATGTAAAAGCTGTAGAAACTGAATTTATCCTTTAAGTTGTCAAGGGGCTTTAAAAAGAAAAAAGTAGCAGGATATGGGGACATTTTTAGGCCGCCTGGAATCCTTGGTGTTGACTGTTTGCTGTGAATCTTCAGTAACTACAATTACAATTACGTGGCCATTCCTTTAGCCCCATTCCATTATCGTTACAGACCTTGATATTAATGTTAGAGAGATCAACAAAATTAAATGCATGGTAGTTCCTCAAAAGGAAATATATATTAGTAAGGCTGTGAAAAACAATCATGGATGACCTGGTGCAGTGGACCTGCCCGAGTCCATGTGCCCTATCCTGCATCAGCCTTCAACAGAAAATACATCATTTATAAGAGTTGCTGAAGAGTTTATCTGATGACTGTAGGCAGAAGCAGGCTAAAAATACCCATTGACTCCCAGTGTTTGAGCTAAGTTATTTAGCGATGGGCGAGCTGTGCCTGTCTCTTCCTTGTTACTGCACGCACAGCTGAAAGAATGGTGTCCATCTGCTTTTCATGGACTCAGGAATGAGGCAAGACACAAAAAGAAAAAAAAGTTGGCATATCCCTTTAAACTCTATTGTACAAATCCAAAGCCTTATATCAATAACACCCAGAAACGCTGCCAGCTTCTCTGGACCTGAGCTCATCTAAGATGGGCTGACGAGTCCACATTTCAAAGTGTTTTTGGAAATCATGGATGTTGTGTTCTCCAGGCTGCAGAGGAAAAGGACCATCCAGACTGTTATCAACACAAAGTTCAAAAGCCAGCATCTGTGATGGTATGGGGGTGTTTGTGCCCATGGCATGGGTCACTTGCACATCTGTGAAGGCACCATTAATGCTGAAAGGTGCACACAGGCTTAGGAGCAACATATGCTGCCATCCAAGTGATGTCTTTTTCAGGGAAAGCAATATCCCTCTAGGTGGAGTTAAGGCCTGCTGGTAGTCTCCCATTGAAAACGTGTGGTAAATTATTAAGTGCAAAATATGACAACGGAGTCCCCAGAGTGTTGAGCAAATGAAGTCGTACATGAAGCAAGAATGGGAAAGAATTCCACCTGCAAAGCCTCAATCATTAGTTTCCTCATTTCCCATATGTTATTGAGTTTTGTTAAGGAAAGGTGATGTGAAACAGTAGTAAACATGCCCCTGTCCCTGCTTACATTAAAACGTGCTGCATGCATCAAATTCAACACAATTGAATATTTGAAACAATGAAGTTTATCAGTCTGATTATTAAATATTTTGTCCTTGTAGTGAGTTAAATGACATATCAGTTGAAAAGGATTTGCAATATTTTGCATTGTTTTGAATTATGTTTTATCACAACCCCCCAACACCACTGGAATTGGGGTTTGTTCAAGACTAATATTCCTACTTCACGACTGCTACCCTTTTCTGTTAATGTGTCAGCCATTTCAAACACCCCTTTTCTCACCTGTACACGGGTCGGTTGTGAGCACTAGGGTGGAGCTTTGAGGATCATATGCCACATTTCCAGTTATGGGCATCACCCTGCCGGTCTGTGGGTGAAGAAAGTAGTCTGGTGGTACTGGCATGGTGTGGCCGCTGCTCAGCAGCATGTGGCTGTGAGCGTTTGGCCTAATGAGACCAGTGATTGAATCACAGTGAAGAGCCTGAGAGGCACGGAGGGACCCGTCAGTACCTGAAAGAGGAAAGCAACAGACAAACTAAACATGATGGTTGTTTGAGGAACATGAATTGGGTATACAGTTACATTTTAGGTGGACAACAGTCTTCTTTGAACCAGCAAATCAGAAACACAAAAATCACTCATGTCATGACTCTGTCTGGCAAAATATTCTGTGAAACAATGATGTACTTGACATATAATTGTCAAAAGTAGTTCGGAAAGCTTATTTCAGTCAATTATTTCTGCCTTTTACTAAAGCCAATTGACATTGTATTTTATAGATTTGGAAAGCCTGATTAGTCACTTTTACAATGAAGTACAACTTGTAAGATAAGGCATTTGTAAAATGAGCATCACAGTAAAAAGTATTGGTAGTGTACCAATAAATGTGCCAAAATTCCCTGCAACTGGAGGCTGGTGTTCTGGTATGCAGAGTGGCAGCATTATCTGATGTCAGGCCTGGTACCCTTCCCAAACCTAGGACCAAATTCTGTGAAACTAATGAAGTAAAAGACAGACCAGAAGGAAGATGACAAGAGGACCAATTACTCACCCTTGCTTCACTGAGAAACTAAAAGCTTTCTTCCAGAGATTAACAGGCAAGATTTACAGACAACACACAACTTTTTCACATTTTAATCTATTTTATTCATCTTATTTTTTGGTTTGTACATTTTTTAGTCATTTTTTAACTATTTGTCTTGCCTTTTATAGTCCAAATAACTTAATCAAGTGCTCTAAATATCTGACTTTTATTCTAATCCATGGTTAACTCCTTGTGAAACTTTGGTACTGGTACTTTTTAAGTGAAGTGTGCTGCAGTGCATTCTCATAGCGGTAGATGGTGCTATTTCTGTAAGATTCAGAGACGGAGTTTCTGGATTTCACAGCAACTTACTGATGTGGGACTCACCAAAGATGTGGTTTTTGGTTAGAACTGTTCCAGTATCAGAGCAGAGCAGTTTGGCCCCTGTTCCCTCACCCAGCAGCCCCCAGGCCCCCTGACGCTGAGATTCTGTAGACACCAGCTCCCCCATCTCATCCACCAGCGATGTCAGTCTCTGGATCGAACTGCAAATGAGACACAACCGATTTAGGAATAATAGGGTTGACTCAGATCTTCTTGATCATTCAGAATGTAAGGATGGAGGTTTTACTTCTGCTGGAGTGGCTCACAGAGCGGCTGGGTGCTGTTATAAATCTTTGACAGCAGTCTGGTGCACTCTCTGAGCTGTGCTGTGAACACAGCGTAGACCCTCTGCTGGGCCTGCTGCTCCCGCCTCAGAACCTGCAGAAACACAAAGTGGGCTTCAAATGTTTTTAACGGCATGACAACAGAGAAGAATGGAAGCCCCTAACAAATATCCTGCACATTCATACATCTAATAGGACTTAATTTCAACAAGTGTATCTCTCAGGAAAACAACATGGTTCTCCCATAAGAACAAGTTAATCATCTGAAGATATCTGTAAGTAAAACTGGATTATTTTTGTCAACAGGTCACATAATAAACAACTGAATTTTTGCTAGTTATCACGGAACAAAGGGGTTAAAATAAAAAGTATGAATGCAGAATTTTCAGGTGTGTGAACCCAGGTATTTTAATTACTTACAATGAGCAGTTAGAGAGCAGGTACTGCTTTGAAATTACTTTATTTATATATTTTTATTTATTTATTTGCTCTATTTGTTTGTTTATTTCTTTATATTTCAGATCTGTGCTTTTGTTGTTTGTGTTTTGTTCACGTGATGCATTGGAAATTTTGGGTGGGGTGGAATTGTGGGAGGGAAATAAAGATTGAGGGAAAGAAAATAAAGGTTGGGAGTCTTCTCTGTCACATTATAATGTCATGTCACATGTGAAATTACCTCCAATAAAGAAAGTAATGAAAAAAATTGTTTCTGTCAAACGGTATGTCTTATGGGTCATCAGTGCTCGATGATTTGACCAATCAATGACAACACTAGATCCAGAATAGTGCCAGGATCTGGACCAAATTCAGCACATGCATGGAGGTTGTTATCCTGAATGAACACAACAAGTTTTGGGAACATCACTTAATATTTTGATTTTATATGAATTATTGAATGTTGTCAATGGGATTTCCTATTAGAAGTCCGTGTTTTTTGTGATGTCAATCTGGATCAGATCCAGCTGAAATTTACCCCGATGATAAAAACATGGACTCCATATTATCCTGTAAAATTGGAAGCAATTCTGTTGAAAAATGGCAGAGATATGATTTTTAAATTCCACTTAAAGCTAAATTATGGGATTTTCTAAATTTCTTGAACTTTTTGCATCCAGACATATATATGTAACCCCAACAAAATGTAATCATATTAAGTTGTGCCATTAGTAACATCTCCTGAAAATTTCAGCAAAATCCGTCCAGTTTTTTTTGCGTAATCTTGCTAACAAACAAACAAACAGACAAAAAAAACATAGGCTGGCAAAAACCTCCTTGGTGGAGGTAAAAATAATGTAAACCTCCAGCTGACTGTCCAGCAGAGTCGAGAGCTGTGAGGCCAGCGTCTTCCGTCGCACCACCTCCCTCTCCACCTCCCTCTTCATCCTCTCATTGCCCTCGCCCATCCTCTCCTCGGTCATTAAACATGGATGAAGCTGCTGCAGGTTCCCAAGTACCCCCTGGTAAAGCTCCTTTACCTGGACACACACAGAAACACATATTGCAGTTTTATCATAAAGAAGTAGAAGCACACCACTCCCTTAACACAGTTGGCTGGAGGACGTCTAACTCTAGTAAGATGTCCATGTTTGTGGGATGGCACAGAGCATCCAAGATGTACAATCTCGCCTTACATCTTAATCACCTGAGCTGTCCTGGGGGCTGTAACTACAACCTCTGACTCCCTGTGCTGCAGCCAGAAACTTCATGTTACTACAGGGATGACACGGGAGAGAGGGGGGGGCAACAAAGATGGATGCATTCCACCATGACACCAGATCTCTTTCAAAAGGGTTCAAGTGCATGAGTGAAAAGGCCAAACAGCTACTGTTAGAGAGGAGGGGGTAAAGATAAGAAGGTACTGAGTTTAGAATAATAGATTGTGAATACAAGAGGCATCTACACAAAGTCCTGCCCACTGTGGAAGCATGTTTATCATTTCAAGACATTATCAATCCTCACTTTCTCAGAGGCTTTTGGTCAATCTTGCTGCCAGTTAACTTCATAAACTATGAGATGTTTCACCAGGTGTTTTCTTTCAATATGGCAGAATCATTATTTCATCCTTTTTCTATACCATTTAAGCCAGGGGTGTCCAAACTATGGCCCAGGGGCTGCCCATTTTGAATTGGCCCCTGAAACAGTTGAATGAATCAAGACATTTTGATTACAGCAGCAAATACCATCAATCATGCCATATTTACTTTGTTACAAGGTCTTATTTACAAAGTATATTGCAATATTCATCATTAAGCACCAACATTCTTGCAGTTTACTCTTGTTTTGTGTCTGACTGTGAAGATAAGGCGTCAGTGTCCCCCATCTCTGCTGCTCAGAAGGTCATTCTGGCCCTAACTATGTGAATCCAGTGATAGCCGGGGGTTACAAGAGCCCCTTGACAGGTGATAACCCACCCCTAAACTCCAAAACTTTAACTTAAATACACTCAAAGTGAGGTGCAGCAAGTGGTTCAGTTGTCCATGAATTCCTCTTTATGCGGCCCTCAATGTAAAAAGTTTGGGACACCCCTGGTTTAAGCCTTTCAGTGGGGTCATGGGGGGCTGGAGCCTATCCCAGCTGACACTGGGCGAGAGGCGAGGTTAGGGACTGGAATCAAAAAACAATTTCAGTAGAGAATCGATAACAAGTATCTCAATTAGTTGATAGTACTTTTACAGTACAATTTCAATATCAATTCCTTCCACTTTGTTCTGCATGCCTTGTTATGGTCTGGGTGTTTCTATTCTGTTTTGTTTTTTCCTGTGCTGCTCTTTTTTCTCTTTTTGTCTCTGAATGTTTGGGGAAGAAGGCATGGCTGGCTCGTTCTCTCTCTCCTGGAACTGCAGCAGAGGCACACCTGTGATGATCACTGAGACACACCTGCAAACAATCTTAAAGCAGAAAGACCCGTCAAGACTCCACCACTCTGCCAGATAATTCTGTCCAGTCAGTAGTGCTTTTCAGCTCATTCATCCTGTGATTTTGGACTTTTCTAGTGTGTGGTTTCTTGCACTTTAGTATGTGTTAGTTTTACAGCTACTGCCTTGCTTCCATGCAGCTGTTTTTTTGTTTGTTTGTTTGTTTGTTTGTTTGTTTGTTTGTTTGTTTGTTTATTTAGTTGTTTGTTTTTCTCTAGTGTCTGCACGGCTGCCCTTTTTGGATTCACCAGTGAACTAGAGCTTTCAGCCCTCCAGCCTTTTTTCACCTTTTCAATTTTCTAGGGTGTGGAAACCTTTTTTTCTGGCCTGTTTTTCAATTAAACACCTGAAAAACGCCCTTTTGTCAGTCTTCTGTTTCAGTGGTCCAGACTTTAAAGGTCCGTCCCAATTGTAGCCCTTAGCCCTTGGTTTTCACGTGTAGTGAAGGGGTATCCCAATTCTCCGTAGGGTTAAGGGGAAGGGCTAAGACGACGGGCTACACAGCCCTCGAAACGAAGACAGACCGGGACCTCACTTGAAAGGACGGGGTATGAGAATTTCCTATAATACACCGCGCCCGCTGACAAGAAGGCAGAGCGGAGACCAAAGGAAGCGTTTAATTATAAGTAATTATTTAATCATCAAGTACATATTAATCATGTTTTGAATTGTTAGTCCTATTTTAAAATTTCTCGTTATAACGAGCTAGCTTTCTTAGCTGTAGCTACGGCTATTGTCGCATCTGCCTACGACACAGCAAGTAAGCAGCTCTGGGTGATGACATAGCGGGAATCAAGTGGCGTCTCTTTTCTCAGCAGTGTGTTTTCACCCCTTCCCCTTGGCCCTCAAAACAGAGGGCTAAGGGGAAGGGGTAAGACGAAGGGACAGGGCTAAGGAGTACAATTGGGATTCACCTTAAGACTCATTCTTAACATGCCTTGCAAAGGGAGTAACTCTCTCACCAGAAGCAGTCAGCAGAAATTTAAATAAAGAGCTAAAAACCATGGCAGACAGTCAGCAAGGGCGGTCAAAAGTGAATCTTTATGTTTAGCAAAAGACACTTACTATACAACTTTCAGTAACTGGTGACACCAGCCAAATACAGACGCATTTATCACTGCAGCAGGGCATAGAGTATTAGGAGTGTCACATCTTTGACATTGTTATCACTGGAAACCTATGTAGACTGACTTTTACCTTCAGAAAATCACCAGGAATTGACTAGGGGATAGTTAAAGATCAATATCAGAATCAATAAAGGTGTAGCTATCAAAAAAATTCAATCAAATCTCATCCCCAGGCAGGGTTTGGACCAATCACCAGCCAATCACAGGGCCAGCTAACCTGCTCCGCCTTTGTTATCAAGATTACGCAAAAACTAATGGACAGATTTTGCAGAAATTTTCAGGAGATGTTGGTAATGGCCCAACTTAAAAAGGATTAGATTTTGGTGGTGATCCAGATAACTGCCATTAGCTATCAAAACTTTTTTGCTCAGTAACTGTCTAATAATGATATCAGTATGATTCTGAGTTTCAGGTGTGGGTTTTCAGGGTCAAGGAATCATATTATGATGGTAACTTTATCATGAAACTATTGCTTATAGTTGTAATAGCAATATGCAAACTACCTTTGAACTACCTTCTCCGAGTGCTTTCTAGTTTACAATGACATCAAGTCTTTCCAAAAGTGCATCAGAAGACAAACAGTAAAGTAACATGGAACAAACAAAATTGATAAAGAAAAGAAAAATAAAGAAGGAGAAACTGAGCCGGGTCCACTTAATTTAATAAATTGTAGTATTTCCAAAATGCTAAGATTTTTTAAAGGAATTATGAAATATAGGAGAGTAAAATAAACATTTAAGACTGAAACCTATAAAAAGATGAACTCTGTAAATGATCTTGGAATGCATGATATTATCGGTTTGATATCAGCATCAGCTGATATCAGCCTAAAAAGTTAAGTATCGTATCGGCCGATATTGAAATTTATATACATATTTACAGCCGATATATCGGTCACACATATTGGCCATATATCGGCTGGAATATCGACAAATTACACAAATGTACAATGTTGATGCACATTCTCATCACTGCATGGGTACATTTTTAAAATCAAGAGTTTTGTTTTGCAAGAAATAAAAACTGTTTTTCTTGTTTTACATCTCTTCCTCACAAAAAATATACTGTAATACTGAAAGAAACAAGTTCATTTTTGTTAAGTACAGAGTTTGAGCTCAGTACTGCTATCAGCGATGATGAATTAAGAAATATCGGCTTTTCAGATATTGGCAAAAATCCAATACCGTGCATCCCTGTAAATATCAATAAAATAGACAGAATAGAAATATCTAAAACAGCTACAAACAGAGGCTGTGAGGTTTAAAGTCAGGGTTCTTAAATCCAAAGGTAAAAGTGTATTGTCTTCATTAAGATACTGCATGTTATTCAATGGGTCAGGTAAGAGTAAGATGTCTGTTTTAGACCTGCTGCTACACAAGTGCATAGACAACAATATTCAAACATAAATGATAAAGCTGGCCTGTTAGGATCTGGTATAAGCACATAGGATTCATAAGATGGAGGGAGAGGAGGAACCTGTTAGCCCTATAGCGAAATACTTAGCATTTAAATGAAGAGCAGCAGACCTCAGTGGTGAGCTGTCCCAGTCGAGACGTCACAGACAAACTCTGTTTCAGGAGGAGACTGTAGAAAGTGTTACTGCTGAATGCCTCCAGATCCACCTGATGTTCATAATCCCAGAACTCATCCATGGTGTCTGGACAGACAGTAAGCAAGAGAGAAGCAGAGCGAGAGACGAAGAAGTCATCGGGATAGTCAAACAGGACAAGACATCTCTTTATGTTTAAGAGTGTGTGGTCCCTAACCCAAACATAAGAATTATCAATATGTTCAAACAATTTACCATTTTCTCTTAATAGCTACCTTCTATACACGATAGAAGTTTGTCTTATTTTGGCCTCCTGGTTGCAAGAGTCAAATGACTTGAGTATCATTTCACCACTTCCCAAAATAATAAAAAAGAAAAGGCCAAAAGTGTTTTAATGATAAAATAAAATTTGACACTAAAATTGTTTGTTCTTGAATTGAAACAACACCAAATTAAATTTTAAAAAAAATGAGATTTTTTTATTCTAAAATATATTTTATAGGGATAGGAATCACAAACCAATTCCAGTTGAGAATCGTTAACAGCTCCATCAAAGTATCGATCATCTTTTTGCTAATCAACTCCCTTAACAATTCCTTCCTAAATATTCCGTAAATAATTGGATTGATTAACAGGATCATTAATAGCAATGACATCGATAAAATATCAATTCCCATCCCTAATATTTTAACATGTAATGTGTCATTTTTTCAGTTGCAGGATTAATATATTTCAGATTCCAACCTAATATTTCTGGTTCCAGATTTCTATTTTTTCACCTTTAGATCTTTTTTTCACCTTCAGACCTTTTTCTTGCTTTCAGATTTTGTTTTTTTAGTTTCCAACTTTTGGCCTTGTTCTGACGTGGGGGGCGTGGCATTGTGAGTGACAGCACAGCAAAACATCCTCAAATGATCATGCCTTCAGGAAACGTGGGCACTTTGACAGATATGACTCAACACTTTCTCTACTCTGTATTCTCTTGATACCTGTAAATAAAGTGATGCTTAGGACAAAGTAACCTTTTACAAGCAATTCCACACAAGACTATGAAGTATGAATCTCAACACTTTTAAACCTGTGCAAGAAAGTAAAGTAATTCTGGACTCAGTGCATAAAAACGTATTTCTGGATGACCCTACGTTTCAAAAGTTGCACAGTATTATGATATTTTGTTTAATTTCCAGTGCAGCTTATCTGTCAAGAGCATATCTTACCTGAGTGCCTGCCCGCTGAAGAGGACGTCTTTTGTGGAACTGGGACACATCATTTCCTGAGGCATGGGTGTTTAACTTAAAAATCTGGCATATTTTCCAGTTTCTATAAACAAATACTAACCAAGAGTTGTCTAAAATTGCTCGTAAAAAGTAACTTTGTCCTAAGCATCAATTTATTTTCAGGTTTCAAGAGAATACAGTTTCTAGAAAGCGTTGAGTCATATCTGTCAAAGTGCCCACGTTGCCTGAAGGCATCATCATTTCAGGACGCTTTGCTGCACTGTCACTCACAATGCCTCACCCCTACGCCAGAACACACAATTTTTAAAACTGAAAAAATAAGATCTGAAAGTGGAAGAAAAACCATCTGACGGTGAACAAAAGATCTGAAAGTGAAAAGACGAAATCTGAAACCAGAGAGATAAGATCTGAATCTGAAAATATGAATCCTGCAACTGAAAAAATGACGAATCACATGTTAAAATATATTTCAGAGTGAAAAATGAAACCAAAAGATTCTATCAAAATAATTACAGAGCTGAATTAAAAGTTTATTTAAACCAAAAAAATCACCTACACTTATTTTTGATTCAATTTGGTTCCTTTTTAATTTTATAAATTCTAGAACAAACTTTGAAATTTTAGTTTCAAATGTTATTTTTTCAATCTTTTTCAAATTACAACACTTTTGGCCTGGATACAACTCCTGACACTGTAGTATGTATGCTTAAATATTGTAAGCTAGTGTGAAGCGAGCACGTTTCTTTGAGGCAAATCCATGGACTGTGGAAAGAATTGGACAAAGCCACGTGACATCAATCATCCGATTAATATAGAATAGGCCAGGGTGACCAGACCTCAAAATAATGACACCTGAATTTTATGGCGAATCCACATGCATGACCTCAGGAAACAAAAAGATATTTTATTAGTGTACCTTTTCACACCGCACAAAGCAGCAGATAATTAATGAAACCATCAAAACTGACAAACACTGTACTTGAAAAATTATGTCATAACAATATAATAACATAAGTGTTGTTGTTACAATTATTGTTAATATTTTATGATTATAATATTCATTATTATTATCTATAATATTTCTGTCCTGATTTTTAGTTACATTATTATTGTTATTAATACGTTTAAAAATGTACAGTAACAGTGACTGTATTGTTATTAAAGAAGAAAAAATCACATGCCAAACCCAGGCAGTCCTTTACACTCTCTCTACTCTGTTTATTAAATTATGTTATTTTTTTCATCCTAACATGACACATGATCGCAAATGTAATGTTAATCATAATATTTTCTTTTTTCTTATCTATCATACAGTTTTTGATCAATGTTTTATCTACATAAACTGCACTTCAATACACAAATCCATATTAGTCTTATATTGGTCTTAGCATTAAGATATTTATGTATCTGTATACTTACAAATTAGTGTTGTAAGCATGGTGAAATGTTTTCATATCTTATTTGAGATGGTTAAAATGGGGATGGGGACTGTACCAAATTAGGAGTAATTCCTTTTTTTTGGATATTTGTGGGGACATGGGACACAAGGCCTAAAAACAGGAGGGTCTTGGCAAAAAAGGGGCATCTGTCGCCCTATGTTAGCAGGATAACTCAAAAAGTTATAACCAGATTTTGACATTTTCAGGAAATGTTGGTCATGGCACAAGGAAGAGATCAAAATACTGATGCTGAAACGGAAATATTTAAGGATTTATTACCATTGCGAGATTAGGCTGCTTTCCAACTCAATAACCTCTCAGCTGATTTTGATGCTATTTTTAGGGAGTGTTGGTCATGGCACACGGGAGAATTAATTAGATTTTGGAAGTGATCTGAATCTGGATGTGGATCTCAGAATTTTAAAAGGATTTGTTAATATAGCAAGACAGGGCGGTTTTCAACAATTTCCACGATAACTCACCCAAAAATGTTGAACATGCCTTGGTGGAGGTTTGAGCTCTTGGTGTCCTTCTAGTTAGTTGTATATCTTAAAAAGGCCATCCAAATGTATTTGGTTTGGTATGTTGGCATATTAGATGCTCTAAAAAATTGTCTTAATCCCAACAGTTGACATACATGTCTTGAGATAACAACACTATTTGTTTTGTGATAAAGAGTCAGATACTTTGACTGCATTAGGATCTCAAGGATCAAGGATATGACATTAAAACAAGTATTGTCATGGAGATAATAGGATAAATGAGAGATAACAAGGTAAATATGTTGTGAAAATTCAAAAATAACATTTGAAGGGAAATACTTACATTTAATGTAATGTATTGCATGTTTTCTATATGCTACCATACATTAAAACTACCTTCTTTTATTTTTGCCATTTTTACCACAAATATTTGTAAATAGCTGATATATGTAAGAGAATATTCTATCTTTGTGGTTAGAAAAATAATTTAAAAAAACATCTTTTAATGGTCTTGAGCTGTCTATTGGTAAATAACTCTGTGAGCCGAGAAAATGCTTGGTCATTGTGTCAACTGCCATCTTAGAATATCATCTCAAGATTATGTCATTGAAGGTGATTTCCTAAGTCCTGTGACATTTGAACTGTTGTCATTTCTTACTGTCAGAGACAGCACGTGATATCAGGTGTTTGACAGCAGCCTTTTCAGCCATAATTGGTTGGGTGGGAGCAAAGCCCAGGGGTCAGTGTCAGCGTTACATAAGGAGACAGCACGGTCTTCAGAAGGCCAACAAAGAGTCAGCAGGGTGTTTCTGTGAATGTGTAAGAACGTGTGTGTGACATTTGTTGACGTGCAGCAGATTAGGTTTGAATGTTAGTTATGTAACAAATTGGCCTTCAGGCTTTCAAGTGAATGAGCCGGGTTGAAAAGTGCATCTGTGTTTGTGTGTGCACCTGGCTGAATGGAGTCTTGTGTCATCCTAGCTTGTTGGTTTCGGTGAGTCTTCCTGAGTGAGACCACCCTTGAACCTTTTGATGAGTAGTCGTCCATGTGATAGGCCAACTGCAGAGTGCGATACCGTGCTCTGATTGGCTCTTTCTCAGGCCATCCATATTCCCGCAGCAGGATCTACTCGTGAACACATAAGTCTATTTTTAGATGTAGTATATTTTGAGAGCCTGATTTGTGTTTTTGCACTTACCAGAAGAGTAACACATATGCAGAGGATGACCACAGCCCCAAACAGCAGCCCTCCTGTCACCAGCCAGTCTGGCCTTAGCAACAGGTTGCGTCTACGTCTGATTCCCATCCTGGTAACGTGACGAGGGAGGCTGGGGAAGAAAGGGCCCGGCTCATAGCACTGGCCACCAGCAGGCATCACACGCACATACTGAGAAAAAACAAAACGTGCTGAAAGTTAAAGGTGTGCAATCAAGTGAAGTTAAGTCACAACAATCCAGTGAAACAAGAGGAAATGTGATGAAACATGATTGTCAACATGCCCCTACCACATCTTTTTGGAACATATTGCAGGCATCAAATTCAACATGAGTGAATATTTGCCAAAAAAAAACCCAACAATGAAGTATATCAGTTAAACATGAAATATCTTGCCTTTGCAGTGCATTCAATTGAGTATAGATCAAAAAGGATTTTCAAATCATTGTGTTCTCAACTTCTAACTTCAGTGAAACTGCGAATTGTATTTTGAACAAATATCTCAATATTTCTAAATATCTCTTACACCACTCATGTAAGCTTTTTACTTTTGGTCATCTTTATTTATTGTTAAAAATGAACATATAAAAACAGGATATTTTTTAAAAATTTGCATTGTGGTTTCCATAAGAATTTGAAGAGGGTCTTGTACGGAGCCTTGTGGAACACCAACCTGTATGAAGCTAGCTCTAGTCCAAACTATAAATTACTATGAACTATAACTGTTTCCTGTTGTACATGTAACTTCATCAGTGCCAGCCATCACAGGAGCTTAAAGCTTATCCATAGTCTCAACTTTTTTAGTTGCCAATCAAAACATTCTCTGTTAGATGTCTGACTACAAAATACAGATGACACCTACAATTTCCATCAGCTCTCAGATATCAGATTTTTATGTTACCATTCCTGAAACTTGATGCACATTTTTCTGATTGCAGGCAAACTGGGTCCAAAGATGTAAAATGGATATGCCCTAGAAAATAATTACACAAATAACAAGCATGCCACATATAACAAGTAGAGAAAGTGTAGAATAATGGCTTTCAAACACAGATGGTATCAGTGAATGTCTGTCTGATTACAGATATATATAATGTAAAGCGCTCAGAAAGTAAAAGATATAACTGTTTTAGGGTCTCATCACCATGTGTTTGTGTTGATGGCTGTTCAGTGTAAAGACATAAACTCCAGGCTGGCTGAAGACCACTGAGAAGAAGCTTGGAGGAGTCCAGGACAGAGTCATCTCCTCTTCCAGCTGCCTGAATGCTCCCCAGTCAAAGTCACTGTTTGTGTTGTACAGGTTGTTGCTAAAAGACACGAGATCGGCATTTGTTAAGAGCAGGTCAAAAAAAAAAAACACAAGACTGATACGGGAACGTCTGACTTACAAATCATACTGAGGGTAATGGCGAGAGTCAATAGTAAACAGGATTATGTCACCCAGACGGAGACATGTCGTGGGGTTCAGGACTCCATTTTCACTTGAGGCTGTCACTTCCTCAAGTTCTGTGTTTCCTCTCCTGCTGCTGGCATCGCCTCCTTGACTCTCGTTTTCATTTTTATAAAAATCCCAGAGGATGTCAGAATCATTCTCTGAAAGTTACAGCAGAGGATCTTCATTATTGTCTAGAACAGCATCAGTCACCTCTTTTAGTGTTTGAATGATGTTACTTGTGATTGGATCAGACTATACTAAGTGTTTTTGTCATTTACAAAAGCACAAGGTAAGACCACAATGAAAAACTCTTGTCCTGTAATGCACAAATTCTTCTGCCATGGTTGTATGAAGTAAATATTTTCTTTTCCAATGTTCATGACAGGGAACAACAATGAACAACAGGCCGTGACGACACATTCAGTTCAAAACTTTGTCTACTCTGATCCACCCTCCAAGACACAAAATGTATTGCTTGATTCTACCAACCAGTTGAGTTCTCAGTGACAGGAAACAAGTTCTGAAGCTCCGTGGGGACACCACTAATCAGGCCCACAAATCCAGCCTCTGCAGTCACACAGTAAGACAGAAGAAGTGAGAAACAAACATTAGACTGAGGGAGGTCCAAAGGATTGTTACTCTGTTTGTTTCTGATGTACGTCTGACCTCTTGTCTGGACAACATAGACAGGATGTGAGGAGTTCAGGGGGCTGTCACACTGAAGTGTCCCCTGGGAGTCCCACTGTTTAAAAAGTGTCTTCACCGCGCTGCCTGAGACGGTCGACGCCTGCACACAGCAACAGCATTTACTATGAATAGGTCAGTGCAACAACAGACACTCTCTGCTGTGTGATAAAAGACTGCACTGTGAAAACTGTCTCTATGAGTTTTAATTCAACAATAATTCAATACTTTATTCACCAGAAATGAACCATGTTCTAGTATGAGTTACAACTTACAACTCCTAATTAGGGTGATTGGGGCATATGGTTGAATGGGACGGTTTAAAGGGACAGTTTGTGTTTTTTATGTCGGGTTGCTCCAGGTAAACAGCACTAGTAAATATGATGCCAATAAAGAAACTGGCCAGCTCTGCCCCTTGGGGATGGACATTAGCAGTACATGGTGCCACCAGAAGCCTCATAATTACTCAACTTTTACCATAAAACTACACAAGACGAGACAAGACACTACAGGAAGAACCTTTACGGCATTTCGCTTTTCCTCAACAAAGCCCCTGTGTTTAGAACTATTTTGTGATGCAGCGTATGGATTATGTATCCTTGTGCCTGCAAAATGCTGCATTCCTTTAGGTACCTAAAAACAGTGCCCAGCATAAATGAGTACACCCTCTATTAAAAGTAATGTGTTAATCAATATCTAAATGAACAAAAGAACAATTTCCAAAGTTTTGACAAAGCTGAGTTCAACATAACATTTTTTTTTACCATAAGACGAAAATAAGGGTAATAATATAAAACAAAAATTAAGCTTTGCTCCCACCCCTTTGATTGGGGTGTATTCTTTTTTGCATCCTGATCATAAATTGAGAAAAAATACTTTTTTGTGTGCAACTTAAAAAATCTTGTTTGCAATCAATGGCCCACATTTAGGGGAGTATTTTGTGGCATAGTATGCCATAGAAAATGATGATTTTGAAAGGAAACTAAAGGTTTTCTGACAAATCTGAATGGGTGTACTCCTTAATGCTGAGCACTGTATATTTGATACATTTTAGTATATTTTTTCCTATTAAATGACAACATACAGTGCTTACAAAATTAATAGACCACTCAATACAAGGTTTATGTCACAGCTATACCCTAAATGAACAGCATTGGTCAATACAAAAATCATTTTTTATGCTTCTGTAATACTTAATACACCAGCATGTAGAAGCCCTTTAAGTGAGATGGTAATTTCAATGCTAAAATATAATTATTATTTTTATCCATGATTTTTTAAAACTACTGTTTTCTGAAAAAAAAAGAAAAAAAATATGAAAAGCACATTTTTTAAGATATTAAACTATAGTTAGTTTTTGCATTCCTGAACAGAAAAACTAGTTTAATTTGTTCACATGTCAAGAGTGACATGAGTTTTCATCCATCATTCACAGTATTCTGCTTATCTCTTTGGGCTCATGGGGGTTTGAGCCTTTGCCAGCTGACACTGGGAGAGAGGGTATACCCTGAACTGGTTGCCAGCCAATCACAGGGCCACACTCATAGCTAAGGGCAATTTGGAGTCACCAATTCATCTAATGAGCATGCTTCGCTGTGACCCTCGGGCACCACCCATTGCCCAACCATGCCCCCCACGAGTTTTCAGGTAACTTTTAAATACAGACTTGAAAACTTAGGATTTTTTATAATCGTTGTTATTTTTGGATGATGGATGTGTGGCGTAAACCAGTGGTTTGTCAAAAGTGGGGATTGGGACCCCTCAAGTGGTCGAGATACAAGAAGTAGGGGTTGCTCTTCAGAAAACAAAGAAAATCTAAATGAATGTAAGTGGTGTTAGTGACAAATAACTGTAAATGTATGTACATAAAATGATCTCACATTGAAATAAAATCATGTTTATTAAAGGTTTGGAAAGAAATTTAGGTTTACACATGACAGAGATATTGCATGGGGGAATTCGTGTGCTGTAGGCTCCCCTATACATGTTCATGCAGTTTTTTTGTGGTCGCAGGCTGAAAGGCTGGAAACCTTCGGTGTGAACAATTCTGCAGGATTGGTTTGGGTAGTGGTGGTAGGCCCCAACATAATATTTTTTTTATCAAGGAGGCCCACAATTCCCAGGAGCACCCCTGGTCCAGGGCCCTAATTTTTCATCAGATGTTTAAGGATATTGTCATTTTGCTTGTTGCTAGCTAGCAGAAAAGGCCTGGCAAAACCCAGCTTGTCAATTTTAAACTAGCTACCTAGTCTTATCTTAACAAAATGTTGTTTCAGTTATTTTATATTCAAGATTCAAGCACTAAATAAAGTCATTTAGAATATTCAAAACAAAAATATTTTGGTGGCCTGACATTGTAAATAAGTGCCCTGTCCCGAACAGCCAAGTGTTAATTAAAAAATGGTTGGAAGTTTCCACAAAAATGAAAACCTTCTCTTCTTGTAAAGCCACCCTTTATCCTAAATTTGACAGCTCTACTATAACATCATTGTTGTTTTGACATGCTTTATGGACTTTGACTTTTTAAAATTCACTGCAAGAAACTAATCATGAACAAAATCAAAAAATGTACCCATCATCCCTGAACTGACCGAGCAACCATTTCTACTCGACAATGTGCAGTGACGGTCTCAGCCTTTGACACAAGAGAAGCTGGAAATGAGGTTGTACTGTACAGAAGACGAGTGAAAAGGTCACCCAGGCTATCAGGGTAAAATAGATGTGAAACAAACCTTTCACCTGAGAGACCCCTGAGTTCATGTCCAATAAAAATGAAGGTAACACTGACCTCTTTAAAGATCTGAGTATAATTTTCATGACCAGCCAGTCCAGGGGTGGTCCACATGATTCTCTGAAGCATTAAGTTGATTTAGAAACTGTAAGCATAGGGCCAGAAACAGGCAAATATTGAATATAAATTTTATTAAACTTCATGAATTTGGCACCCATAACTGAGCATTTGCCAAACTAGGAGGCTAGATCACATGTCTGAAAAAATTAAGGGATAAGCCAACTTTTTTTCCTTTTCATGTCATGCCTCAGTTTTTTCAGCGTTACTTTAAGTTACGTTATGTACCTTTATGTTGTCTTCTACTATCTAAATATTATCTTCTTCTACACCTAAATACAGGCTTTGTTTGTTGACCTACTTCCTTGATGGTTTGCGCTAGAGATGTGACGTTCGCAAACGAGTCAAGTCTTTTGAACAGCTCTTTCAAGTGAGCGGTGAGAGCTGATTTGTGGTTGTGAGTGAGCCATTAGTTTGCCAGCCATTCTGAAATTTTCTGGCAATTTGCATTTATGAATGATTTTGCAAACTGACAGCTAAAACACGTAAAGTAGGTCAACAAAACAAAGTCTCTGTTTAGGAATAGAAGATAATATGATGATAGTAGAAGATAACGTAACCTAACGTGGTAAAAAAAAAAAAAAGTCACAACAAGCACACAGGACCGTTTAGAGTTGCTGAAGAGTTTATCTGATGACTGTAGGCAGGCAGGCTAACACTTCCTACTGACTCCCAGTGTCTGAGCTAAGCTAATTAGCGGTGGGTGAGCTTTGCCCATTGTCTTGTTACTGCACGCACAGTCGAAAGAATGGTGTCTACCTTCTTTTCATGGACTCGGGAGTGAGGCAAGGCACGAAAAGAAAAAAATGTTGGCATAGCCCTTTGAGCTGTTTGGTTATAAAATGCTGACTTTTTTTAAAAAGAGCCAGGTCTGACTATCGTTGGTGAAACATAAGAGAGATCAAATGAATTCAAAAGTCCAGATAATGTCTTTTCTTTATTGATTTTTCTTATATGCATTCATTCACTGCTTTGTAAATTATATTGTGAATGAACTGCTGTCTTTACTCACCTGGTTGCCATTTCTTATCACCAGCTCCATGTCTCCACTGAAGTGACACTGCAGCTGCAGCTCAGTTGATGGTTTGTTCAGGCACAGGCCTCCACATGCAGCTCTTCCAGGAGGCTCTCTGCAGACACATAGGCCAAGCTCCCCATCATATCCTCTGTAGTCGTCTGCCGACTGACACACCTGCAGGGAAGTCGAAATTTGGGATTACGTTTCCTTAACAGGAGATCTATTTTTTAAAAAAAAGTTTATTTTTGCTTGGGTTAGTTTTTATTTGAACATTTTTTGCCTCCTTGATGGCTGCAGCAGAGGCCAAGTAGTTCAAGTCCAGAACTTTGTGTGACGATCTCTGCTTTAGTGACTTTTGTGCGAGCAGTCACCTGCACCTACATAATCTCCACTCGGACCCATCTCCAGCACCAGATGATTCCCGCAGTTCCATGAGCTTTGTTGACCAGTCTCTTGAACACTCTGGCCTTTTGATTAATCTCATTCTTTTAGATTTTTGCTCCCTTTACTTACCTGTATGTTTGCTATTCCTTTCAGTGCATCCACAAGTCCTTCCACGCCTCACGGCAACCACCTGTAATCACTGGCTCACCTCAAACCTCACTCTCTACACGGATTCACCCCCAACCTTGGACCCTGGGTTCCTCAGTCCTTCCCCTTGGCTTATCATTAATAGATCCTCTTTTTGCACCTTGTAATCTGTCTCTGGCTTCTGGGTTCAAACTAAAACTACTAGAACAATTTTTTGGTGAAGAAAAAGTACTGTACAAATAAAGTCTGATTGGTTGATCACTGAAGAGAATTAAAATATCCTCTAAGTTATAAACTGTAAAATTTAGGATATGTTTGGGTCTCTTTTGATTTAGCAGCTACTTTAATAAGGGCAAAGGTCAAAGACAATTGTTTGTATTCTTGTGAGGGAAGCACTATCTCATGGAGACACCCTGCAACTGCATGAATGGGCATATTTATAAAAGCACACCCCAGAGAAGAGGGGGGAGTTCCAGTGGCTGGAGTCCAGGTGGTATCCGGCTGGGGTTTGGCTGGAACTCAAGGGGGATTTGGCTTGGATGGGAAAATAAGTGTGGCTGCATCTGTATAAGTCCCTCCACATGTATGTCTCTGGCTAAATGCTAAATTAATAAGATATCAGTGGGACTTAGGTTACAGGCACTGGACCCCAGGATCATCTCTTGCCAGTAAACATTTCATATAAAGAACGCTTTGGGGAATTTCAGTCAAACTTAACACAGATATTAGCTCTAACTCAAGGATGAATTGTCTGAAGAACATTCACAAAAGCTTCTACGACTGAAGGTGCACAACAGTAGATCACAATATCATCAGCATAAAAATGACAAGAGGAATTTGAAATATTCTGGACAAGCTAAATAATATAAATGGTAAATAAAGGTGGCCCCAAAACTGAGCTTTGAGGTACACCCTTGAAATCATAGGCAAAAACCCTAGACTGTTAACCCATCTAACAAGATGCAATGATTAACAGTGACAAAGACCTTTAGAAAATCAAAAAAAAAAACAAGGCATCAATAAAAGAACAGGTAAGAAAGAATCCATACAAGAGTCAGACCAAACAATGAAGACACTTATATTAATAAGTGTCTGACGTAGCTAAATGCCAGCAGCATGGCACATTATGATTTAAAGCAAATGAGAGCTGAAACTTTGATTGGTTTGATCTAGGGATGGTAATCATGGGGTACCTCATGATATGATACGATATGCAATACATGGTCCACGATAATATTATAATTACGATACAGACGATTCTGTGATAATCAATATATTGCAAAAAAAAAAAAAAAAATTTACAACAATTTGTCACAATTATCAATTTTGTCCGTCCCTTCAGTGTTGTAAAAGCTGAAGTGTATCCATACTTCGGATTTATAAGTGGCTGGGGCATCCTTCTGTCTACTTTTCTTGGCACTGATGTACTGTAATGGCTGGTAATTTCACCCATTCAAGTCTGGAGCGCCCCCTTGAGGAGGCACCAGGTAGCGTCTCTGGGAGATAAAGCAACAGGGACATACAGCATGTTTAGAGCACCATATTTTATTAATTAAAACATCCATATTTGGCACCAGCATAGCGTATCTTATCGCAGGAGGGAGGTCGGCATAATCGCCATATTGATTTTTTTGCCCCACTCCTAGTTTGATCTGTTACACCCAAAATATGACCATGTATAATCTGGCTTTACACAAAGAACCTGCTTTGTCATTAAAGCAAAATAGAGACCAACATGCCCCAAACTGTTGTGCACTGCATGGTTAAAAAAAAAACACACTTCACACCATCAAAATTGGGCCCTATAGCTTAAGGTACACTTTCACTTTTACCTTGTGAGAACACAAAATTATCAGGTAGTAGTTATTTTTAAATACTAAAATGCTCTCTTAAATGGTCACATTTTCTGCCAAACCTGCTTCTTAACATGTATCTAGGTGCAAGGTCATTTGTCCCAATGGAGGACAGTGACAAAAATAAACACGGCATGAGAAGACCACTGAGGTTCTTGCTAAAAAACAAGCAGAGGAAGTCCTTTATGGTTAATCATTAAGTGGGACTGATTCAAGTCTGTACTAGATAAACCACTGTAAGGTTGAAGGAGGAAAGGGCAAAGACACCCGGGTTGTGCTCACTTGCCTCACCTTTGGTTGTAGAGTTGAGTCAGTGTCAAACATATTTCCTGTTGTGTGATGGTTTATGTTAGACATATCTGTGCTCTAATTTATCGCACACATCAAGTTTGTGATATGAATATTTCCTGACCTGCTGCCTGCAGTAAAGTGACCACTGATGTTTATCCAGACAGTCTCCATACTGCGTGCGACTCTTTCCATCCCTGCACACATCGAACAGTTTGTGTAGACATGCACCTCCATTGTTGGCAGGTTGGTAGCCGAGGACACACTGGCACCGCCCGTCACTGGTCTGCAGAAGAGGCAAAAGAGTTCAAACATCATATTGTATAACACCAGTCGTTCACTTTGTGGTCCAGTAGTTACCTAATGTGCACGTTTCTGCAAGGGCTTTCACTTCTTTACTGATGGGGCATTCTGCACTTCATCTTTCTATCTAGCTGCCTCCCTATCCGTGGACAGTATTGTGCAAAAGTTTTACACAGATATGAAAAATGCTGTAAAGTGAGCATGTTGTAAACAGGATCCCTTTTGGCTTCAAAACAGCAATTACAGTTTCTGAAGGAATTCAGTAGACGGTCTTTCCAGACATCTTAGAGATCTAAGGCCTTGTGTGTATGTAGGATGTGTCTTTGTTATGTTGAGATCAGGGCTCCGTGGGGACCATAGTATAATTTCCAAGATTATTTGTCCTTCCTTATGCTGAATACAACTATTAATGACATTCTCTGTATGATTTGGATCAATGTTTTGCTGCAGAATAAATTTGCATCCAGTCAGAAGCCTCCCTGATGGCATTTCAAGATGGTGAAGTATGTGCTTATACTTCTCAGCACTGCGGACCCCATTGATCCTGACCTAATCCACAACTACATTTGCAGATAGGCAGCAAATGTTTCACCGATGCCTGCAGACTCCCATTACTGTACTGCTCTTCAGCTCTTCAAAAGGAAACTGCCCCCTGCTAAAGCCAGGGGGCTTTAGCAGGGGGCAGTCTGTGCATAGGTGAGTCACTTGGTGTTGTTTTCATGTTAAAGGTATGGCTTATGACCTGACTTCCCTGGACAGTAGATGGTAGATGGTGCTTTGGTCCATATTGTTTCTGCCAGCTCTGAGCTGGAGGAACTGCTGAACATCTTCTGATTAAGAGGGAAGTAAACATGATATGTCTTTTATCTCCTGTGCTAGGTTTTCTTGGTCAACCACTGTATCTAAAGTCCTCAGTTCTGCCTGCTTCTCCTTTCTTATTGAAAAGAACTTGAGTAGAACATCTTGAAACCTCAGTATGCCTTGAAATCTCTGCCTGGGAGAGACCTTGCTGATGTAGTAAAGCTACCATGGTGTATGGCTCATGATATTAAAGTATCCTCCCCTTGGTAGCAGAGTTTGGTTGCTCCTTCCAAATTTTAAGCCTCCTACAATGCTGTCACTGTTTCTGTTGATGACTGTGTTTCAACCTACACATGAAAATGGTAAGTATTAGCATCTGTTTGGACAACTAGTTAATCATTAGCATGACTCTAATCCTTAAAAACCCCTGACTTTGTGCAAGTGTTAAGAATAAATGTTGGTTAGAAGACAAAAGGTAACCACATCAAATATTTGATTTAGGTGTTTCGTCTGTTTGCTTGCGTTACATTCTGAAAATTGTAAAAATAAACAAATGTCAAGAAGTGATTTTGAAAGCAATCTGACTGCACGAGTCAGGGTTTTTTTTTACACTTGCGTAAAACGTCTGCACATCTCATTTTTTTCACATTTATTTTGCCCAAGAAACACCCAGGATCATGCTAGAGTCTCAAGGCACACCATATAGTCAAACATATGAAGAACTGCCTCTGAAGCCACATTACAGTACCTCCGCTCATGTCTACTTCTATCCACCAATGCCAGATAAAAAGTACCAACAACTGTTTTATTATTGAAATATCTATTTCACTGAGAATTAATTTAACCATTTTTTTTTTTAATTTCATAAATCCAGTAAGTCATAAACATGAGAGTTCACATATTTGAAATCAAGTGAACAAATAAAGGAGAGTAAACACAAAAATCTATCTAGCTAGTTAGCTATCTAGTGAACTAACTATCTAGCTAGCTAGCTAGCTATTTACCTATCAAATTGTCCAGCTAACTAGGTGTCTAGCTAGCTAATTAACCAACCATCTATTTACGTTGAACTATCTAGCTATCTATCTAGCCAAATCTAACTATCTAACCATCTGTATATCTAACTATCTGTCTCTTTAACTATCAAACTTTACCTATCAAACTATCCAGCTATCTATCGATCAAGCTATCTATCCATCTATTTACCTTGAACTAACCAGCTATCTAACTATGTATGTAGCCATCTATCGTTTTTTGATGAGGGGAAACACAAGACCCTCTCACATTTTTATTCTAAGAGATATTCCCTTGACACCATAAATACTGCCAGATGCCAGGAAAAAAATCGATCTGGCATTTTGAAAATAATGACCAACTTGTAGTCATTCTTCATACCACAGTCACTATCAAAAGCAATATGCATTTGATAGTAGTATCTCTGTTCTGCAAGCAGCCTTTGTTTAACCTTCTAACAGTAACCAATGAAGGCAGAGGCTCATGAGACCATGATTATCTACCAGTCAATGGACTGCAGTGCATCTAGTGCCATCCTCTGGGTCAGACTGGTATGCCTGGGACCCAAACGGAAGGTGTCCATAACAAAACAAGGCACAGTCCTGATTGGTTATTCTGGTATCTTTCCAAACAGTAAACACAAATATTTGTGTTCTCGCAGAAGAGAAGGTGAACGGCACGACTCTGTGATGTCAAGGGAAAAGAATTGACACGGTTTACATAGCAGAGGTAAAGAAAGCAGTAGAACCTTTACAACTCCTTTTAAGCACCATTAATTTTTTTTATACCTTTACTGACTCTGATGTAACCTTATGAAAGACACATGGGTAAAAATCTCATTCATTTCATTTGATCTGATGACAAGGGGGGAATCATCTGTGCAGGCTGCAACAGACAAGGAAAGCGGATCCTTCTGTGAGGCAACCTGATCTGGAGCTCTGTCAGCCTAAAGCTACAGATTCTGGCTTATGTTTCAGGTAGAAACCACTCTTGTAATGATGCACACAAGAAAATCATAGGCATGAGATATCAGAGTTGTACTTTGAGTTAATCAAATAGACAAGGAGCTCAGAGTACAAGAAGGAAAGTAGGTGACTGGTACAGAGGGAACTGTTGATGTGAAAAGTGGGACTAGATGTTCACAAAAACACCAAAGCTGGCACACATGCTGGGTGCAAAAAACTCCCACTCACCTGGAAACTCTGTCCCTCTCCCAGGCAGACACATGTGTCCTGACCAGTGAGAGGCTGCTGAGCCTCGGGACCACAGGGCAGAGAGGCAGACAGGCCCGGTCGAGGACAAAAGTGCTGAGGAGGACACTTCAGACAGCTGTCTGAGGACACAGCTCCGGCAGACGGCCCATAGGTTCCCTTTGGGCATGGGACTGGAGTGAGGCCTTCCAAAGGGCAGTAGAAACCTGTAGGAGACAAATTGTTACCTTGAAATTACAATCAATGAAAAATATCAATATAGGAACGATGATTACAAAACTTTGAGCTGGAAAAGCACAAAAACTGCAACTAAGAGAAAATACAGAAAGAACCAAAGTTCCCAAACACACAAATTATTTTCCTTATGCCATCGTTGTCATGAATAAGACACAGAAAGGGTGTACACAAATGCAATACAGAAACACCAGAGGTTAAATAAGCTAAAAGGTTTAATGATAATTCAGGCAGGATTCGTACCCAAAAAAGGCGGTCGGATAACGCAGCAGTATCCAAAAATGTGAGGCAAAAAGGCAAGGTCATAAAACAAGCAAGGTCATACACATGTAGACAAGACAATGAAAATGCTGGGACAAAGACTGTAAGGTCCGACTACAAGAGATAATGAGGAGTGATCGAAAACTGGTGGGGGGAAGGGGGCAGGTGCAACAAGGTGGGAGCAGGGAACAGGACAGGAACAGATCTGGAGCAGAGACAAGGGTTAATTATGTAAAACTAAAACAGGAAGGACAAGACATGAAACATGAATGTGCACAAAATATAGGAAACTTGAAACACATGACAATCATGTAGTTTACATGTGCCGTGCAGTGAAAGAACAGTGAGAGGTCGAGAAAAAAGATTGGGGTGGTTTTGGTGGTAGTGAGGTTAGTAGAAATCTTATTAACAAGATATAAACATAGAGCCCAAAGACCTTATCCTGGGAAGTCCAAAACCAAAGAGTGGAAAATTCGTCCAAAGTTGGAAATCTGTTTGAGTATTCTTAAAATATCATGTTCACAAGCAAGAGATGATCATAAGACCCCCAAAATCAAATTATTTCATCCCTTAGACAAAAAGAGCAATTGTGCAAATTTTAAAGAAAGTGATTTTCAGCATTTTTTGAGTTTGTAGCTTCTGCAAACACAGGATAAACCTGAGACTTGATGTATTTGACAAGGACCAATGTCTTCTAAAATCTCATCAATTCATCCTTAAGTCTGAGTGGGCATCTCTGCAAAGTTTGAAGAAAATCACTGTGAGTGCTCTGGAGATATTGCCTTCACAAAAATAGTCAGGATGAATGGAAACAAGTACAGACTGACATATAAATGCACTTAGTGCCTCCAGATGAAGCTTTCACCAACACATACCAGAAGTGTTCAGGGAGCATGAACCTTCACCAAGACATTAACTCAGAGTTTTTCATGGACCCACAAGACATATGTCTTAAAATTTTGTCAAAAAGCATTGCTAATATTGTTTGCCGAATTTGTAGTGAAAATGTCAAAAACTTTCACTCAAAGCTGAATAATTCTTTTTCAAAAAATTCTTGGATCTGCATACAGATTTTTATCACCGCAAAAGTTTAATTACTTCTTCCTTTTGCCATGACAAACAATTCCTGAAAATCAAACTCTGTGATAACTGTTTGAGATTACCAACTGACAAACAAACAAACAAACAAACAAACCCCAGCAAAAACATGACCTCCTAATGGAGGTTAAAAAAAAATGCAGCCAAGTCTTATTTGCAGCTGAAAAATACAAAAATAATCTTATTCTGCTATTTCATTGTGGTTTTGGTCATCTTAAATACCCATCTCTCTCTTTTTCTGAAACAAGTTACCATTTCTTCAATTTTATGTTCTGAGAAAACACTACCCTTCTCCTGGAGAACCACTGTGCCCCCCACCCCAAACATCATACAAAAGCTGGTTTATAGAAATCTGAAAAAAAAAAAAAAAAAGTTCCCACTTGCTTGAATGCAAAGGTTCTTAAGTGGTGGGCTGTGACCCAAAAGGTGTTTTTGGTTGGTCTCAAATGTTTGTTCGAGAAAAAGAAATAGGGCAGAAAGTTTGTGAAGTATCATATAATTCTAAAAGTTTCACAAGACTTATTGTAAGCCAAAATTGCCCGACGTGTCCAGCTACAAATCTTATTTCAGAATTTAAAAACAAAAAATAAACCATGGATTGCTTGTAATGAATTAAAATATCTGCCAATGTGGCAAGACAAATTTTCCTTGTACAATGTCCTGTCTTGTAAGATGTGTTATCTTATGTAGTCTCTACGCCTGATTTTAAGACCCTCTATCGGTAACATTTTGCTTGTTTCATTGGCAGATATTTTCTGATAATTCTAAGTTTATTTTTGTGTTTTATTCCTTGTAATAAGATATGCGTCTTGACTTGTCAAATGAATTTGAAATTCAAGTAAGTATTGTGGATATTTTTGACTTGAAACTAGACAAATAAACTTGCTAAGATCTGGGTTTTTACAGTTCATTTTTTCAAGATTTCCAAAGAAAACAACAATTTACACATTATAACAGGAAACAAAACCAAACAAATTAAATGTATGCAGTGCTCATCCCTTTGGGTTTATCTGTAATAACACACTTTTATACATGTTTGATAAATCTTGTCCCTGTCAAATAATTTGTTTTGCACTAAAGACCCCAACTGGTACCTTATTTTTTACTGAATTAACTGGAGTGTTGCAACTTCTCAGAGATTTGGGACACTATTTCTTATCACAGTGGGTCCTGGTGCTCTACCTTTTCCCTAATGGCAGCAGGGTGAACAGGCTGTGGCTGGGGTGCGTGTTGTCTTCCAGTATCTTTTGGGTTCTGCGCAGGCACCTCACTTCCCCGATATCACTAATGCTTGGTAGATGAGTACCAATGATGTTTTGGGCAGTTTTTATCACTCTTTGCAGAGTCTTCCTGTCCTGGGCCGTGCACATCCCATGCCAGGCCATGATGTTTTCAGTCAGGATGCTTTCATTTGATAATATTAAGCATAAAAGCTGAAAGCTCTATTGTAAAATGCACCCGTGTTCATTTTGTGAAAGCATTTGTCAAACACAAATCAAAAATCAAGAACATTAGACACTTAAAAATGCAGAAAATCCTCTCGATGACATGCTGATGCTGTGAACTGAAAAGATAACTGAGCACTCAGGACAGCATACCTGGCGTGCAGGGCCTCCTCTCCTGGAACTGTTGACTTGAATTGTTCCCATGAACCAGAGATAGAAACACCATCAGCCACCACAAACACCTAAAACTGTTGCATCTATATGTCATTGTCAGCTACCTTGATCATAGCAAAAAGATAAAATCATCAAACTGCCTGGATGAAGTTCTCCAGTCTGCAGCAGCTCTGCACACATATACTTAGAGCTGCGAGTTAAGTAGTAGGCTAGTTAGTAGCTTTCACTGGCCATCTGAATGATTTATGAGGCCTGTGAGCTAAGGTGACAGTGAGAGTGGAGAGACTGGAAAGCAGGACAAACAGAGAGAGCGGCCGCCTGCTGCTGCCGCTGCCGCAGGATCACATTACTGCATTTGTTCTTCTCAATCCCACCGTGAAACTGATTAATGATTTGGCTCCTAATGCACCTCATCGCAGCTTTGCTTTAGGGTAGACTGAGCTATAAGGGCTTTAACAGCTGCTGGATTTATGGTCAAGTTTGTGTTTCAGGCTCAGCATGAATAAAACATCTGGTATAAAGCAATCAGATAGATCTTTCACTATATTTAATTCACCTAAAAGGGGACATATATTTAAAATGTTGATATTTTTATGGAGCCTTAAAGTACATGGGCAGAAAAGATCTGAAACTGAGCCTCAGGTGAACACAACTTTGTTTGGTCCTGTGAGCATCACAAAGTTGTCTTTGTTCATGAGAAACCATTACATATACACATATGAATTCACTGTATTATATGTGTTCAAGAATTTCTGCCATTTTGCGTCAGAGGATGAGCCTCTTTGTCATCTACATGCAGGACTTTCCAATGTGCAGCAAACACTTTCTCATGCATACGTATAGCTTTCCTTTCAGGTGAGTGCTTACAACTGTCTTGCAATCTTGTTTCAAAATAGGGTGGTATTCCACATTTTTGACAATAACTCAACAATGTTGGAAAAGCCTTGGTGGAGGTCTGTGCTCTGGGGGTACTTCTAGTTTTTGTATGTAACCTCTAACCTGAATAAAGCTTGATTTTTCAGAGAAAAATCTGTAGATGTCAAAAATTACATTTATGTCTTTGAAATGTCAACATGCACAATATTTAAAAGATGCAACTTTAGAGTCTTTTTCCAACTGTCCTGTGACTCTATTCTCAAACAGCAGGCCAATATCTCTTTATTAATCATCCAGCTCTGTTGGATCACCAGAAGCGCCAAGCTGTAACATTTTTCACTTACATCTCTGGAATTGTATAACGAATCTTTATGGAGACAACTGTGTTTGGCAAATCATTCATTTGTCAATTCAAAAATGGCCTCAGGTCAAGTTTTAAATTCAGTCTTAAGGTGCAGTGTTTCAGAAGATTTGTATCAGGCACTGAAAGAAAGCCATAATTAGCGATTCTTCATCACATTGTCTTGCTTTAAAAATATGTTGCAGGGATATCATTGGACCTCTTGTTTGACCCTAAGTGCAAGTGAAAACTTCCTGTCAGTCTTATGGACCAATCGGATCCCCCCATTTTCTTCTTCCATGTTTAACTTGACAGAAGCATCCAATCAAACCTGGCACCAGTGCAGCTTAATATTATTCTGATAGCATCAAGATTATCTTAACAGTCTGTCCATTGTATAACTTAAAGTAATCTGCAGAATCCTGTCATTATTTTTTAGAAATATTTAAACTGTAGTTTTGTCCAAATGCACTGTATTAGGTGGAATCATGCATTTATAGAATTGTTTTAAAATATAATTTATTAATTGATGTACATATACCCTGATCTTTGGGCATCTAAGAGACGATCTCTATGACAGTCAGGCGGTTGCTGTTTTAACTGCCTTTTATTTTCTGTTTTATAACATTTTGAATGTCAGTGATGTATTGTGTGGATTGTGTTTTAATGTGTGGAACCTAGGAAGAGTAGCTGCTTTGGTAGTAGCCAATGGGGATCCAAATAAATAAGTAAATAAAAATATCCCAGGTTGTCCTGAAAAAGTTTTTTGCTTTTTTATACTTAACAGGGTTGAGGTTTTAAATGCATCATTACAAAACAAGTACAGAAAAAAAGCAGAAAATGGTTGGAGTTGCAAGTGTTAAATCAGTTGTATGCCGTTCAATCATTCAGAAAACACTGGTTGTATTTTTCAACATGTGAAATTCTTGCACACGTACGCTCATGTCTGCAAATAAAAGGGTCGTTTGTGCACAGGTACAGCAAGCTCATGTAAAACATTAAACCATAAATCTACACAAACAGTCAACAAAGATGTTGTTCCTGTACAGTAGCTGACGTCTGAGTGCCTCTTCTGTTATTGTATTGAAATAAACAGACTTTGGATGAGTGGAATAACCCAGATATTTCATCACGGTAGCCATGGACTTTGACCCTCTTCTGACGTCACCCTACTTACCTAACTGAGCCGGATTCAACTTTCACCCACATTTCTATGTCACTCTCTGCTGCCAGAGAGCTCCACATGGCATCCACACATTTACTGTTTCAGAGTACAAACAGACATCGGGTAAACTGGCTGATTTATCTTGAAGTAAATAAGCATGAAAACACAATGATGGAATTTAAGCTGACATAACACAAAGAACACAATCAGCAGTGTCTGATCTGGCTGTTGTGGGCTGCTCTCTCCTGAACAACAGCACAAACACTGATGTGTAATCTGCTGATTGTCAGGCATCCAAAAACAGCACCTTCAGTTCATCCAAACTTTAAGTTTTTTGCAGTTCAGAGCGAAAAACAGAGAAACCCGCAACCCAGCTTGCACAATACTTGGAAAAAAAGCCACAACAAGCAGTAGGGGTCAAACACGTGACCTCACTGTAAATATTCATATCATTGTGGTTCATGGAAAAGTGGGCCTTTGACGTAAAAGCCTTAAATCAAGTCACATTTGTTATCAGGCTGCATGTGGACATACAAACTTGGACTTGCTGAACTTTTGCTCCGTTGCTCCAATAAACTTTTACCTCATTTTTACTTTTATAATCAGATCAGGGTTGCAACAGCGCTGTTGAGTTGGCAGCTATTTTTTATAAAAATATTCTGAATGTTCCTGGAGCTGTTGCACAATTTCTCACCACACGGCACTTTCACCTCCAGAGACTCTGACATAATTTCCACACATCAATCCTGAAGGAATTTTGCAAAGTTTAATGATCAGCGGATGCTGCTGGCGTGGCCTTGCTATGTGTGTGTGTGTGTCTGTGTGTGTGTGTGTCTGTCATCAGTGTGACCTTCCACGTGTTGACTGTTGACACAGGCAGAGTTTGGGGCAGACCCCTGATAACAGAGGCCTTTATAAATCCGGCTGAGAGAAGTGCAGTCTGCAGACCTCTGATCCTCAGGTAAAGGCCAGCAGCTTCTTAACCTATTGATCATTTTGATTTCTGCCCAATAATTAAAGAGACTTGATTTTATTCATTGGTTTAATAAAAATGTTCAATTTCTTTCTCATTGCAGAAAAATGAAAATGTGTCTAAAAGTCGTGATCCTCGCTCTTTCATTGCTGACACTTTCAGGTATTTATTGCTTCTACAGGTATCTTAACTTTTTCTTGCTGCATGTTTCTCCTTTTTAAACAGGTTTTCTTTATTTTTAGCACACCCAATCCACCGTAACAGAAGGGACACGACATGGACTGATCCAAGAGCCAATCAGGCTAATGATAAGGCAGACCTCGCTAAGGATGTAGAGTAAGTTATCCCAAAACCTTCAAGTAACGATATTTAACTTTTCCACCTTTCAATAGCAGCTGACAGATGATCTGATAGTTACAGAGATCAGATCTCTTGGCTCAGGTTGTTATTGTACCAAACTGTTTATTTACCATCTCCCATGCATCCATTTTCTATTGAATCGATCAATCAATCAATCGATCAATCTGTTTTTGTGTAGCTCTAAATCATAACAAATGTTATCTCAAGATACTTTACAAAAGAGTATGTCAATGCCAGTTTCTTTAATTTATTTTGTTTTATTTTATTTAATTTCATCTTGTTGTTTGTTTAGCCTTCACAAGAGACAGAAAGATAAAACAAAATGTTATAAACATATTTTGATTTAAATAAAAGTTCCAGGGAATGTTGGTGGCATCGCACAGAACAAGTTTTTAATTTCAGTATTGATCCAAAACCGGATGTGAATCAAGAATATTTTTAAGGATTTTTTAACACCGTGAGGCAGAGCAATTTTTCGCATTTTTGCTTAAACTTCACAACAGATTTTGTTGAGAACACGGCTTTACTCGTTTTTTAAGTCTCAAACTAATTGACAAAGGTTTTTGCTTTCAGGGCACTTCTTGTGTCCCAGGAGGTTATGTTTTTGATGGCATTTGTTGGTTTGATTGTGAGAAGTATAACTCAAAAAGTCATGAACAGATTTTGATGAAATTTTCAGGAAATGTTAGTCATGGCATAAGGAAGAAGTGATAATAGTTTGGTGGAGATCTGAATCTGGATGCAGATTCAGGATTTTTTTTTAAGAATTTGTTGACAATGCAAGATAGGGCAGTTCTCCACATTTTCAGTATTAACTAAATAAGTTCTGCACAGATTCTGATGACATTTTTAGAGAATATTCGTCATGGCACAAGAAAGCACTGATTCAGTTTTGTTGGTGATCCGAATTCTTATGCAGATCCAGGAATTTTTTTAAGGATATGTTAACATTGCAAGCCTGGGCAGTTTTCCACATTTTTTAACAATAGCTAGTCAGTGTGAGAAATGCCTTGGGAGAGGCCAGTGCTCTCGGAGTACTTCTATTTCATTTCATTTATTTTCCAGAGAGATGTAGAAAGATAGAGAGACAATCCCTTCCTGGGTTACAGGGGGTCTAGAGTCTTTCCTATCCTTGACTGGTTGCCAGCCAATTACATGACCAACAAACAGAGAGAGACAACATTCAGATAAACACTCACAGTGAAGGGCAATTAAGGGTCACTAATAACCTAAGAACATGTTTTTGTTTGTTTAAATAAGATTTTACAATGAAGGGACTGATTTTACCAACATTTATATCAAGTACAAACACATTAGGCTTAATACAGAACACCGCCCTTCCAATATATTAAATGTTGATTTATTTATATTATTTTTAGCTTTATGATCAGAAATTTGCCAAAAAAAAGGAAAAGTCTATTATGTCTGTCCTTGCAAACCGCATTTTTACACTTAAAATAATACAATATACACCAGGCCAAGGAAAAACAGCTATCACATACAACAACAATAAATCAAAAAGTTACAAACTGTTGTTTTGAATGATATTGCATAAAAACATCTAAAATTTAACTTTCAGATTGTAACTCTTTTACTCTATTTTCTCAGAATAACCTACAAGAGCCACATTGACAGCAGCAGCCTCTACAGCCAAGACGACCAGAGCAAAAATCCTGTGGCAGAGGAGATGCAACAAAAACTCAACATGGAGTCTGAACGCCTGCGCGCCCGCCTGCGCCAAGAGCTGGCGGAGCTTCACGACAGACTGTCGCCATATCCAGCCCACCTCGGGCTGACCCTTGCCAACATGAGGGAGCGCCTGGCCCCCTTTACCAAGCAGCTCCAGAGCTCCCTGAGCAGCAGCACACAAGCCCTGTGCGGCCAGCTGAGCCTCTACCTGCAGGGCCTAGAGACAGCCGAGGCGGCCCAGGCCAGCGAGGCCTCCCGCTGGGTGAGCCAGACACTGGAGCACAGCAGTTCCAAGATGGCTGACATCATCAGTGACTTCCAGGCGAAGACAGCTGGGGCGCTTGAGGATCTGAGGGAGGAGAAGTCAGACCTGTGGCAGGAGTTGAGCTCCAGGTTGGGACAGGAAGTGAGCTTGCTGAGAGGGGAAACACAGAGCAGGGTCAATGCTCTGAAAACCGAACTCACAGCCTCACTAGAAGCTACAAATGCCCGCAGGAGTGAAGTAACAGCCAGTTTTGAGCTGTTCTGCCAGAATGCAGTCCTGCAGAGCCAAGTGTTTCAGGCCCGCATGGAGAGGCTGTTCGAGGGGCTGGAGGAGACGCTGGGGGTCCACAGGGTCTCCGGTTTGTCTTCTTCTACCTCCAGCTCTTTGCAGGAAGATTTCTCTGTGAAATTCTCTGCTCTGATCGAAGACATCCTTCACTCAGTGCAGTGAGAGAAACCTGACAGCTATAAAAAGACTCTTATGAGCCTCACATTCATATTAAAATGATTCCTCCACATTGTTGTTCATGACTTCTGATGTTTTGATGTGTGAACAAAGAAAGAAACCTGTAAATATTCCTGATCACGTGTATATTTGTCATTCTGTAAATTTCACATGATGTCAGTATATATATATATATATATAAACTATGACATGTATAAAGATACTGCTTGTACATAGTTAACATTGTTGATAATAAAAATAGTGTATTTCTGTCTTTTTAATAAAGTGAGCAAACCAACAAACATGACTTCAAAGTTTATTTTTTCTACAAAAAAAACATGTAAAAATGCTGGTTTACATAATGCAGATTCAAACAAGTACAAAAGTACATTTTAATTGCTCTAAAAAAGACCCTGTACACGACACCAAAATACAATTACACACATGCACGATAGAGACAGCCGAGGCAGGCGTGCACAATATCAGGTGATGATGTGATGAGAACATAGTTCAGAATTATAATGTTAATAAAAAGTGTAAATAACAGCTCTAAAGATATTTTGTCTCTTCGTTATTGGGGCCCAAACACAGCACTGCTTCTAATGACTGGTTTATAATCTGAGCCTGCTGATCTGTATACCATGTGCACAGATTTGCAGTAATTGTGCAACAAGTTTTGTGCTGCAAATGTGTGAAATATAAAAGTAAGAATGAACATATTACATTATACAGACTTAAATCTAAAAGTGACCATGTCCATCCTCTCCGTGGTGTCTACTTGTTTTTAATATGGAGTCACACATTCGCAAAACCCTCAGAAACTTACATTTGTTGTTATGTTTACTGGGTTTTTGACTAAAAGTTTTTCATATTGTTGAATACCTTCAAGTGTATGTGATTCATTGAGTTTTCCAGGTTCACATAGGGTTGGAAAATATATAGCCTAAAATCAAAATCCCAATGTTTTTATACAGAACTTGATTACCGATTTTAACAGATTTGTCTCTTTAGAAAAAAACCTCCAAATGATGTGAAAATTTTTCTTTTGTTTTGATCTGGATACTGTACACACATAAACAAACTGCTTGTTATCTTTGACACTGTTTCAAAAAACATTAACATGAAAATCTCATCATAGTGTTGTTTTATCTGAAAAAAACTGAAAGACAGAAATGCGCCCGTGCACAAAATGGCAGGCGCTATCGTAATTGAAACCAACAAAATTTTCAGTATTTCTATCTTTAAGCAGTGCCACAACTTTCATTTTGATGTGTCTCTTGGTAGAAAGTTTTATATTTCTTAATCTTTTGCAGCAAACAGTTGACTTAATCAGTTAAATTAATATTTAAATAGGCCCATCCCTACCTTGACACAGAACATCAAATCTGCTATTGACTGCTATGTATGGCCAAGAGTTCCCGAAATCTTCCCTCAGGGGCAGAGCTGGCCAGATGTTTATTGGTAATTATATTTTCCAGTGCTGTGGGCCTCAAGCATAACTGAGCAGCCTGATTCAATGCCAAGTTCCAGTCAAGACGATTGTGCTTGGCCCAAGTGGCACAGCACAATCAGAGTCCTTTGTAGCAGAAAGAGGAACGAGCTATGAGAGAGATGACAGCAGGAAGTGAGTGCTTGTACAGAGATTAGCATAGATGCCAACAGCTTCAGTTGCAGTTTTATTAGATCTGGACCGTATTTCTTTATTAAATGTTTAACAACGCTGCAAACTTCTATGTAGAAAGCATATTTTTGCCTCACCTCCAACATGTTTTGCAAAGAGTCTGTTCTATACAGTGACTCACGCCCTGATCTTTACACCGCGTCCACCTACAACATCATCTGATTGGCCCGTAATGACTGTGACTGACAGAACAATCGCCCAATCACTGGTTCTTCCCATTCCCAAAACAGCTTCTATGGGCTCTTTCCCAGACGGACTTGTGAAATATATTGAATGGTCCATCTGGCCTGTCGGGTTACCTCAGGCAACGTGACTTAAAAAAAACTGAACTTTCCCTTTAAGGAGAGATGCTCCTGTAATGTAAATGGCTGCAACCATTTCTATTTAGACACTTTAGGAGGAATGACACTACACAGAGGTGTTTTTTTAATCATCTCATAGGCTTGGGGTTGTGCTCTTTGCACTTAAACTTAATGTAATGAAATGCAAGTCCAGTAATGTTAGTTCAGTATGATCCCTATAGCCGACTATAACAGTATACAAATTTCCAGCTCCTGTGAGAAACTTCAGCTAAATGAGGAATGATAAGATGCCTGTGACCAGAGCTTGTTTTGATGACTTTGTCAGGTTCATGTTTAAAAAACATCTTTGTCATGAAGAAAAACATTTATATCTGTATTGTTTTATTCTTACTCTGAACTCTGAACCCTGGCAGCCTTTTCTGCCATAATAATTATTTTATTTTAAAAATATCCCAGCGTAGACTGATGTTTGTTTTCCAGGCCCTGGAAACATACATTTTAATTTCAGTGTGCTTCAAAACAAGCTAAAAAATCTTTACATGAACTTAGAAGCACAATTATAACATGAGATGTTAATCTGACCTTGTTCTTGAAAGAATCATAGTTGCTCTTCAACTCGAAAACGGCCTCTGAATACAGATGTGGTAACCAAAGATTTTACATTAGCATGATAATTCATTAATTTATCCATCAGTCAAAAGCATGAGGTAATCCCCCCACCCAATAAAACTTCTTCAGGACAAACCAGCCCCCTAAAACCAGCACAGCAGCAGCAGCCGATCCAAACACCACCCCCACCACCAGCCCCGTCACATTCACGTCCTCCGTCCCTGGTGGTGTGTTATGACCTAGAGTGCGCAGGGGGAGATCATCGCACATTACTTTAATACTGTTACTAAATTTTCAGGAGATATGAGTGTATTGTTGAATTAATGATTGTGGTCCAAATGTACTCACTGTATCCAGAAGCATATGGACTGTCTTTGGCAGAGAAGAGAAAAATAGAGTCAGTGCCAAAAGTTAATTTTTGATTGTAGCAGTGTTGGTGCTTTTTCTGACTGCGTCTCACCTGAGTTGGCTGTGTAGAGGGGTCCGACTGAGACAGTGGCAGATTCACTGCTTTCCTCTCCGAAAGGAGTCAAAGATCTTTTTCTTCTGCTGCTGCTGCTACAGGCCTGAAAAAGACAAATAAAGATTTAGCTTAAGAGATAATGTGTAATTTATTTGGATTAAACATATTTTAAAATAAAAATCTTCACATAATGAAGACATAAAAAGCAATCCAAAGTTGTATTTTAGCCCAGTGATCACAAAATGGAGGCCCCAGGGCCACATCAGGCCCCCCACAGCTTCCCCTCTGGCCTCCCAAATATTTCCAAATCCAGAATATATAAGAAGGAAAAGATGTGTTTTCATTTTAAAGTAATGTTTGGGTTTTTTACATGAATCCCTTCAGCTTTTAAATCAGATTTTTAAATAAGATTATGTATATTTAATATGTTTTCCAGAAACCAACATGCAAGCTATTATCAGCAAACATTCAGGCCAAGTCAAGCAGCTTGGATGACAAACCTCCATGTATGTGCTGAGTTTGGTCTGGATCCTGGCACTATTCTGGATCTGGTAATCCAGAGTTGTATCCTTTACAGGGGTTGTGGAAATGCCACTGCTAGAACTGAGCTTCTTGGCAGTGCTTTTCTTGTTGTAAGTGTGACTAATCAGGCTTTCAAAAGTTATGAAATACAATACTTAATTATTAATGAGGAGAAAAAATCAACCAAAATTACATTTGCAAACTTTTTTTGAGGAGCATAAATCATGTAATTCAAGTCCCAATATTCATTTTACAGATCTGTTTGTTTGTTTGTTTGTATGACACATTTTTATCCCATGAAAATTTGTTCCACTGTGGACAGTATGATATGGTTCAATATGAATGTGGAGTACAGTTTAAGGCCTTCACTTACAGAGAGCAGCTCTTGACACTTGCTGGGCTCACACAGTCTCAGTATGCAGTGCAGGTAGATGCTTGACTTGGCCTGGTCACGGTGCTGAACGAAGCGGAAAGCTTCAAAGTTAAAGCGAGCCTCCTTGGAGAGGCCGTTGCTTGTCACAGTTGTTCTCTGGTCCACCGAACACCTAGAGGCGAGAAGATTAATTAGACATATTTATGAAGTCAAAGAGGAAATTGTCCTTACAGTATCAAACTATTCCATTATACGAGCTGCTGTACCCAGTGAAGAAGTTGTGCTGCTCAGTCTGAGACATGTTGTACGTTGTGGGAGTACCAAAGCAATGATCCAGCAAAACATAGAAGCTAAGAATAAGACAACAGATTAGTGAGGAACCATCTGACACACAAACACAATGTCTTCGGTGAATTTGAATAGTTTTAATGAAGAGAATGTTGATTAGATTTGCTTACTTTCCGGTTAAGTTAACGGCTTTGACCTCTACGTAGATCCTGGTCCTTAGCTCAAGCCCTGGTGAGGGTACCATTAATGGGTATGTGTAGTCAGAGTCCTTCAGGAACCAAACATGAGGTCAAAATAAGGTCATATGAGTACAGAGCGAAGATGGTGTGTGTTTAATGAATACTTACATTATAAACAGCCATCATCAGTGTATCAATGAAGGTGCCATTATTATCACTGGTGGCCACAGAAACTGAAGAGCTGAAAGAAATTAGCAAAGGTTTAATTCATTTAATGTGTGTACCAAAAGTAAAAAGTCTATCAGGATACACTTTAGACTTGTATAATAAGTCATGAGAGTAAATTCAATTATATAGCACTTATAGGTTTGCAACGTGCTTTGGCAGGAACAAACAGAAAACAAGCACAATAACTTAAGCACAAAAGGAGAAAACTAACAAAAGTAAGAAGCACAATTTAAAGTGAAGAACCCTCTAAAACGCACACAAACAGTATGATGAACAAAGCCACAATAAGAACCTGTTTTTATGTCATAAGAGTCTGTGAAATACAAGAACTAAACAACATAAAATGAGACCATTAGGCCCAACAATAAAAAAGAATAATAAAAAGAAAAGTCAATTAAGAGGGGAAGAAGCAGAGGACAAGAAACTGATCAATGACAATGACCAATAAAAGCAGTAAGACAAGATAACAATTAAAGGAACAAAAAGCAACAAAATGAAATTTCAGATCCAAAAGAACTAGAAACGTAAAGAGGGGATACTTCAGTAAAATAATAAGTGTGCTTAAAAGGTAACCAATGAAATAATAAAAAGTACAACAAAAGAAGAACTGATAAAACAATAGACATAAAGTTCAAAAGCCAGCATCTGTGATGGTATGGGGGTGTGTTAGTGCCCATGGCATGGGTAACTTGCACATCTGTGAAGGCAACATCAATGCTGAAAAGTACATGCAGGCCTTGGAGCAACTTTTGCCGCCATCCAAGCAATGTCTTTTTCAGGGACGCCCCTGCTTATTTCAGGAAAGACAATTCTGCTCATGTTACAACAGTGTGGCTTCATAGGAAAAAAGCGCAGGTACTAAACTGACCTGCCTGCAGTCCAGACCTGGCTCTCACTGAAAATAAGTGGCCCATGGCCTCATCAACCAAGAGCCCAGAATGTTCAGCCACTGAAGTCCTACATTTAGCAAGAGTGGGAATGAATTCCACCTACAACGCTTCAACGATTAGTGTCTTCAGTTTCTTATTGCATATTGAGTGTTGTTAAAGGATGTAACACAGTGGTAAACATGCCCCCGTCACAGCTTTTTTGGAATATGTTGTATGCAACAAATTCCAAACGAATGAATATTTTCAGTGTTTTAAATTGAATATAGTGTGAAAAGGTTCTGCAAATCATTGTGTTCTGTTTTTATTTTCATTTTACACATCTCAGCTTCATTGAAATTCAAGTTTGTAAAAAGAAAATATAAAACAGACAGCAATAGAGGAATGTGCTTAAGGTAGAGCAAAATGAAAACAGCAATGAAGACTGAGAAGAGGCTACAAAGACAGGAAAGCAGAAATAAGGTGAAGACGACATCACATAAAACAAGTTGGTTTTTAAAAGTTATTTCAAAAAAAGTGACTGATGCTGAACGCTGTATCTCCTCAGGTGGTTGATCCAAAGTTGAGCTCTGGCAAACAAAAGCCTGATCACATCTGGTTTTGAGCCTCGACTTTGGAACGACCAGGAGGCCCCACCTGAGGATCTGAGGCAGTGAGCTGGCTCATATGTGATCAGAAGCTTTGAAATTTAGTTCAGAGCCAGACCCTGAAGTCTTAAAGGGGGTCAGTAAAATGTTAAGATTCTGAAACTAACAGGAAGCCAGTGAAGGGAAGCTAAAACTGGGGTGATGTGATGCCGTCAGTTAAAAGTCCATAGATTGTGTTATTAGACTATTTTGTCTGCACATTGTCATACGGTATTAGCATAGGCAGTTACTCACGCTACAATCTGTGTGTTGTTGATCAGGTACTCCAGCGGGTAGCGGCAGGAAAAGTGATAGTACAGGTCTGTGGAGTAGCTGATCAGTCCCTGGTCAGATCTGGGTGTGTCAATGTACCCGGTGATGATAACTGACTGGATGGTTAGGAAGCTGCTGAAGGGGCCCGAGGGGTCTGGGGCCTCATCAACAATCTAAACAAGGCAGCAAAAATAATAACAAAAATTCAATCTTTGTTGACATTGAAACAAAAATGCTTGAGAGTTAAAATTTTCAGTCAGCACTAATGTCTCTCCATTGCACACTGGATAATCTCTCTCTGCTGACAAGCTTGTCAAACATCTATTGTTCATTTTGACAGTCTTTGGTTAAGATAAGGACAATATAATAACTCAAAGTGACATTTTTACTGGGTCTGTAAGAGGATAGCTTACCTCAGAAAACAGCTAACATTACCTACCCTGTAACTGATTTTTGTAAACTTATTTAACCATAAAATCTACAGTTATCAAGCATAAAATGTATAAATTAATGTAAATGGCAATGTATTGTGGGAAAACATACTAATATCTGTAAAATTAACAGCATTTTACCAAAAAAATCTACACTTACCTACTGTAAAATGTCTATACAGTAAATTACTGAAAAAGGGTAAAGGATCAGTAAGCTATAAGGCGAGACCCATGTACTGTATGTGCTTCTGACGGCCCAGGTTCAAATCCAGCCTGTGGCCAGTTTGCAGAGTGTCCTTCCCCCCCTCACAAGTCTATCCACTGTATCTCCCTCCTATCAACAATGGCACTAACATGCCCAAAAAATAATTTAAAATAAAGGGTAAAGGATCAAGAGAAAATCCATTTTGCTCAGGAAAACTGAACAATGGCAGGCAAAATTTCTTTGAGTATATGTTTCACATTTTTGGGTGAAACAAATGTTTGATTGAATGCATTTTATTGAATAAAAATCGATGTATGTGATTCTATGTTCTTTTTTTTTACAAGGTGATATATTGCTAATAAATGACCAGTAAAAAAGTTAAAGATATAGTTATATAAACTTAAATATAGCACATTCACTGTAATATAAAATGAATGAAAAAAGTTGTATATTGAAACATGGTGTAATATGTTATAAATTAAAATACAGTAATGATACCTTGAATAAAAATACATTAGCAAAACCATTATAGAAAACACAGTAAAAATGCTGTAAATTAAAATAGAGTAATGCTACTGTAGCGACATCTGCAGTAACTTACTGCAGATGGCGTGCATCAAATATGCTTCCCAAGGCAGCTCAGCTCCAATAATGTGGCCTGCCAGCCAATTAAAATGGTAGAAAAATGTGTCTGATTAAAGTAAAAGTGACACAATCTTCTTTGGCAATAAAAAAATTAAAAAAAAACATCTTAAAGAAAATGCAGTTGTTATTGGCATGTTTCTGCAAAACTCTTTTTTATATATCACTAACTGCATGTGTAAAAGTAAAGAGATAAATAAATGTGAAAATACACTTAACAAACAGTAAATGCTCTGAAACTCATATAAACAGGCTTGAATTCTGTGTTAAGCTTACCAGATTCAGTTTCAATAGTCTCATTTGAGTATTACAATTACATAATGTATTTTTTAATTAAAGTTATATATTTATTTCTTTTGTTTTATCATGAAATATTGCGGTTTCTAATAGACTAGAAGGCCTCAGTGAAGGAGCTGGGGGAGCTGCATACGGCCCCCATGTTGCCCACCCTTGATGTATCAAGTGAAAAGATACCATAAATTCATTCAACACACAAAATCTAAGCCAGCAGTTTGAGATTTTAGCCACCAACCCTGACTATGATTTCAGAGACTAATGGCCCCTGTTTGGTCACATCGATGTCACTGAGCATCTTCTACTGTCTGACCTGCAGAGACTGTCGGCAGGGGTTATCCTGGCTGTGGTTGACAGGAAGCTGGTATCGGATGATTGGAGGGTTCACACTGGTGTCAATAGAGCCCAGGCAGTCTGATGTGTTGTGGTTTCCATTCAGAGCTAGGTCTGTTGTGTTGAATCCAGCCCACTGAGCCGTGCACAGGTTGATCTCCAGGGTGATCATGCTCGTACCACAGTCAACTGTCAGGTCCGAGTTGTCTATGATCAAGGAGCAGAGAAAAAGATAAATGTGTCATCAGTGATAAATTATATCTTTATTCAGTTTAAGCTGCGTTGATATATGTGAGAAAATGTGCAAGTAACAGCAAAGCTGCTGTGACAGGCCCTTCAGAGTGATCGAGCACCTACCTGGGGTCCTCTCATACTCAGAGGAGCAGTTGTAGAGACACAGAGCCGGCTGCAGGAGCACGACCAACAGAGGGAGACAAAGCAGGAGAGACATGCTGTCTGGAGAGCTTAAATGTCCTGTTTGAAGTAGAGCGAAAGTTGTTATTAGACTAAAAAATACATTTTTAAATTAGATTAGTGCTTTTCAGGAGATAATTTAAAGAAATACATTGCTCCTTAGATTTTTAATTAATATAGACACAGATATTTCAGGATCAAATTCAGTTATAAGTCAAGTCTTTCTCTTCTACATGCTGCAGTTTGAGATGATAACTAAAAGAGCAAACCTGGGGGTGGTCTTACCTTGGCTGGTACCTGAGCAGGTGTCTTGCAATGCAGCTTTTATAGTGTCAGAAAGCCTAAAGACACCCAAAACCAAAGAGGTGTGACTCCCAAACCCTCCCCTTACTAAAAATAGACCCCTCTCAATGCACACATGCATACATACTGTCTCTAAGTCACTACAATGACTTTAGAGCTCACTGTCAGATTCATACAGAGCATGTTAATGTGATGGAGGGATCTGTCATTGATCCAGTTCAATTCAATTCAATTCAAGTGCTGTAAAGAATTATGTCAATGCATTTCATTTGAAAGACATGAAAGTAATTTTGAAAAGGAAAAATTATCTATAACTTGAAATGCTCCGAGAGCACAAACCGAGGCAAACCGAGGCATTTCCAACATTGTCAGGCCAGTTACTTTCAGAAATGTGGAAAACTGCCCTGTCTTGCACTGTAAACAAATACTTGAAAATATCCTGGATCTGCATCTGGGTCCAGATCACCACCAAATTCTAATCACCGCTTTTTTATACCACAACCAACATTCTCTGAAAATGTCATTAAAAACAGTTAAGAACTGATTGAGATATTGTCAAAAATGTGGAAAACCATCTCACAATGTTAAGAAAACCTTGAAAAATTTCTACATCTGCATCCAGATTCAAATTGCCACCAATATGTTTTCATTTTTTCCTTGTGCCACAAGCAACATTCCTTAAAAAAATTCATAAAAATCAGTTGTGAACCTATTAAGTTATTAGCAAAAATGTGGAAAACTGCCCTATTTCATAATGTTAACAAATCCCTAAAAAATTCCTGGATCCACAGATTAATTTATATTACTACTAAAGTCTTACCACTTTTTCCTTGTGCTATGACCAACGTTCCCTAAAAATTTCATCCAAAGCCATACATGGATTTTGAATTATCCTGCTCTCAAACTAAAAAACAAGTAAACTATCAAACACCAGCAAAAACATAACCTCTTTGGTGGAGGTAAAACAACTGGTTGTATCTAAAAGGGCCAGCTGTTCAAAATCAACAATGGCTCTAGGTTTCTCTCCTCAAAAGGCTCTGCATGGGCAGATAGTCCAACATCTGTCCCTGAACATGCAGATGTCAGTGAATTAGAGATATACCCATCTTCAGCCCTTACCATAAGGAGATTAAGGGAATGGGGCCAATGTGAAAAGGAGAGAGTCGGAAAATGGACATTGCCTGTGACCTCTGATCCCTTGAGTGGCACTGCACTAAAATTTATAAATGTATTTTAAGATGGATATTCAGAAAGTCATTTACTTTATTCTATTTTAAACAAGATTACCCTTGTACCAAGTGTTTTTTTTTACTTAAAATCCCTCAATAGATATTACATTTTGACATGTCCATAACACCCCAAAGTTCTCCCAAAACTTCTGACCCCTGATCAAAAGAAAAACTCAAGCAAATTTGTGGACATTCTAGAACAAGTTGTAGGAAACACACATATTTTAGGAGGAGTGATTACATGTGATGAAACTTGGATCTTACAAAATGATACAAGACAAACAGTGGTGGATATTTTTGAAAACATCATCGTCACAAAGGACGAAAGCACGACAAAGCAAGTCCAAACTTAAGGTCATATGAATTGTTTTCTCTGACAAACGTGTTCTAAAAATAATGGGTTCGAAGGCAGAGACCACAGATGTGGAGAAATGGTTTTATTCTTTATCAAGACAACACACCAGCTCACACTGCGGTCTCGGTAAAGCGGTTTTAGTACCAAAAACAAATCACAGTTCAACTGATCTAGCAACTTTTTATTTTTTCAAAAGATCAAACCTGTACTCAGAGGAGCATGTTTTGAGTCTGTGTCAGAAATTAAGAAAAGAACAACAGAGGTTTTGAGACAACTGTCTGAAGAGGACCTGCTGCACTGCCCTGATCAGTGTGTGTCGACGCAGAAGGAGATTGAAGGAGAAAAACTTTTATGTTAAATTAAAGTATGACAGCTATAGTCTTGTTTTTTAATGGCCATATGTCTTACTGCTCTGCATCACATTCAATCAAAAGCCTGCTCGATCCAAACCAAACCATAAGCTCTCAAATCTCAGCTGACAAGCATCAACCTTCTAAGACAGAGACTTTGTGTAGGATTTGAAGATTTATGTCCTGAAAATGAAACACCTGCAGAACCTGAAAGCCGATCATGTTTGCCACAAGCTATGTACAATTTAGCCAACCAGGACTGACCTTTGTCGATTTCCCCTGCATGTAAACCCTCGCCTCTATTGTCTCCATAGACTTGCACTGCAGGTTGTCCCTATACAGTAGCTATAGGCCACAACTGTTAGAAATCAACTGAGAAGCCCCATTGTTCTCCAGACATAAAGAACGTAAAGGAGCATCAGTGTTTTTACCAAAGTGCCCATGGTGAGGGGGGACATTTGTTACTCTATCCACACATGCGTCACTCTTTTAAAATGTCCCGCTCTGTGTCCGAGGATTATGAATCCTATATCACCGGTTTGGATGCAGCTCGTTGGCTTTTCTTCTGCACTCCAATCGTATTGTTCTTTTCATTTTGCTTGTAATCCCTCTTGCTGCAGGGTCAGAAAGATTGTCTGGTGAAAGATGTCTGGAGAAGAATGTGCACCTGTCCATGGGATGATGGGTCAGGATGACAGTATATTACATAAACATAAGAAGCTCTACCATAACAAAGTTAAAACCATGTTTTTATCACAAAGGGACATATCGCTGCTCTATGCTGGCACACAAACATTTTAGATTTGTTAATGTTGGTATCAGAATGACCTCTCTATCCATGGCTGTTATTGAGTATACCTTCATAATAAATACATTTACATTTATATAGACGTGCCACAACTCAAGGGGTAACCTCAAATAGATTTATATTCAGCAGAGACAAGTAAGATGAGGATTAGATGAGGAAGATTTATGGTTTGGGCATCCATACATTTGTCACTGTCATAAATTATTATTTTAGTCCCTTTGTCTTTGATCACCTTTCATCCTTCGCCCATACCCCCAGTAGATAGATAGATAGATAGACAGATAGGTAGATAGATAGATAGATAGATAGATAGATAGATAGATAGATAGATAGATAGATAGATAGATAGATAGATAGATTGCTGCTGCTATGTGCTGCTGTGATCCAGTATCTATATTAATTTATAGCTTCACGTTATAGCATGAGCCATAGCTCATTCTATTTTTTGGATTAGAGGTGGGCCAGTTTAAAATGGTCCATGGGTCACATCTATTGATAATATTTGTCCCCACTGAAATAACATTAGGTGCACAGCAGAGAAACGAAAATATAGCTACATGTGTTTACTTTATTTAGAACAGAGGTCATCAAAAAAATCTCAACAAAGGAGGCTAAGATTAGAAAAACATGCCTGCCGGAATGATGATGTATGTGCTGTTATTATGATTATGGACATTATTTACTTAGTCCTTTATGTAAGAGACAGAGTGGTCTCTGACAGTCACATTAGGAAACAATACAAACAAGGCCCGAGGCCGGAGACAGATTTAGTTTGGAGAGAAAGAGGATACGCTGGGAAGATTGAGAGGAGAAGGTACTGTACTCTGTGGGGATGTACAGTAAAGCACATAATTAGGGGAAACTAATGACTCCTCAGGGTGTAAATACAGAATACTGCATATGAAAAAAACTGAGTAAATTTAGCTATGTCTTCTGAATTAAAAAAAATATTTGCATGCTTCCTTTCAAAGCCGTGTATTTGTAATTACCATCTTTTGAAATCATTTAAAAAGTTTCTCCACTAATGCCTACTGAGAGAATATACCATCACTTACTGTGATTTAAAGCCTAAAGGATACAGTTTAATCCCTGAATACTGAATACAAAAAGCTTCCAATTAATATACAACAAAAGTTTCATAATAATTTAAAAAGACCTAAATTTGCAGGTAGAAGGTTGCTGGTTCAAACCCTTTCCATGTGGAGTTTGCATGTTCTCACCATGCATGGACGGGTTCTCTCCAGGCAGCCCAGCTTCCTCCCACAGACCATAACATACTCACTGGGTTGATTGGTGACTCCAAATTGCCCCTAGATACCTAAGTCCAGGGTAAACCCCGCCTCTCGTCCAATGTCAGCTGGGAAAGGCTCCAGCGCCCCCGTGACCCTGAAAGGGTTAAGCAGTATAGATAATGGATGGATGGATAAATTTACAATCAAAAATGTTGGTTTTGGTTGTTTTAAAGTCTTAAATTTCAACTTAATAAACTGAATGGTTTCACCTTGCATCTGCCTGGTGTTTTCAGTTCTTAACAGACAAACAAAAATTCAATTAAAACAGCTTAATTTCATTAAAAATACTAAATGAAGGGATGCTGGTTTGGCGAAGTGGTAAGCAACCAGACACGATATATATGCCTCTGCCAGCCTGGGTTTAAATCCAGCCTGTGGCCAGCCTGCAGAGTGTCCTCGCCCCCCTCAAAAGCCTATCTACTGTCTCTCACCCATCAATGAAGGCACAAAAATGCCCCAAAAATAATCTTTCAAAAAAAAAGTAAATCAAAAGAAATAAATTGATTTGAAATAATAGGAAGTAATGAAATAAATAAGTTATAATATGCTATAGGAGTAAATAATGATATAAAGCTGTATAGTTATATTTATTTCGATTAAAATCATGAAAGCCAAACAAGATTCCTGAAAAGTAATCCGACAAGCCTCAGTAAACTTAAAACAAATAATTTAAGCCCTCAGACAAGTGAAAATAAGACATTTTAAGGAATTTTAAACCTTTAATAAAAAAAGTATCAAAGACTTTGCAAGTCTCTTAAGGGATCTGTTAAAACTCCAAAGAATCACTAGAAATGATTATATTTTATAGGTGTTTCCTGACTATTCCAAACTGCAATCTAACCTGTATCTCTATTCATCAAAAATATTCCAGCAATCTTCCCATATTTCCCTCTCAGTACTGAGTGGAGCTGTAATGAATTTAAAGGGAAACCCCCAAAATGTCCTTGTGTCAATATACCAGGACACCCTCCAGCACCGTGCCATCTGAGAATAACAGACACACGTTATAGGTGACCGCTGACTGTTTCCAGACTTATTTCATGTTCACCTTAGCGTCCTCTGCTGGACAAAGTCTGTCATAGCTCAGATTACATAACAGTGGATGTGTTGACTCACAGGAAAACACAGTCAGATATCTATTCCTGTAGTAATGACAACAGCAAAAAATGTTGGATTAAAAATAAGCCTGTACAAAAATTACCAAATATTTCTACATTTAGAAAGATTTGTAAGCAGAGCGTGGTTTGATATTGACCAACCTCTGACCATGCTGGACACAGATTTACTCGTTTACTGATTTAAATAACAATAGAGTTAAAACCACTTTTACTTTTTAAGATATTTTGTCATCTTTGAACAGAAAGCATGTCAAGATTGACATATGAGGACTCAGGTAACAGTTCAAAACAACAATTATATAATAAATTAAGCTTTAATATCGAGCTAATGGATCTCAAGGTGGGTGTCAGGTCCCCCAGTGGGGCGTGAGGCACAGATCAAGATTCGTGAAATGCTTTTTAAAATTGAGATGCATAAATAACATTAATTTGGTGTACTAACATGTTTTTGAAATGAGGATAAAGTCTCTAACATTTGGATTTGCACATAGCAGGGGTCTTCTGCTCAAGGGTCCCCAGAGCAGAGTTCTGGACAAGCCGAAGTTTATGAAGGGGTTTCTGAGGCAGATCAAATAGAAGAGAGTTTAACTTATTTTTTTCTATATAATTAACTCAGCAGAGAATGACGAATCAAAGTTGTCCTGTACAGTTAAGTTTTAGCAGCTCTGGGTAGGCAGAGTTTTGTGAGTTGTTTTGGAAAATCCAGCTTTGATGCTGTCTCTCTGAAGTCCTCAGAGTGGCAGCAGAGGACCGGTCATATATAAAAGATGGCCGACATCAGAAAACAGTATTTAGAATAACTTCCCTCATTTACAAGAAACCTCTGTGGTTTTTCTTCTGTTTTGTCTTCTTTTCTTTTTGTTTCATTTTCTCTATGCATCTAAAAAAAAATCAACATCATGACATTAACATCAGAAAATACGCCTTGAAATAATTCTACCCTTGTATGGCTTTAAAGGTGAAAATAGTTATGCAACAATTAAGGGCCCAGATTAAATTTGTATGTAAATTTGAATTAAAACAGGGATTTAAAAAAGCATTATCAGTTTGTGATGTGGTTTGAACTTTGTGGAAAAGGGTTTTAAAACATTTGCATAGAAATGTAATTTATTATATAATCACTTAAAATGTTAATAAAATTTCCACAAATAACAGTGAGACAGGTGCAATAGTCAATGTTTTTTTCACTTGTTGATGTAAAGGACAAAGTGTGCCATGGAGGAAGGATATTTGCACAGCTTTAAGAACAGGTGTATGTGTTTAAAAACACTTTTTTTGTTTCAAAATCTGTCCTGAAAATGGAGGTTAGATTAGCAGATTCAAGCTCTGGTTCTCTGGACTAAAATCCAAAGGGATTTTTCTGTTGTTCATTGTTGGTTTTAAGCCTTACCATAGAAAGCTCTCATTAAGATACCATGGAACTACAGCATGGCGGTTCAAACTGAAAGCAGTTACAGTATTTATAAAATATAATCTCATGTTTTGACCTCATACTGGAGTTATCTGGTCAGGTTGGTCCTCATGGTTCTGGGAAGAGAGTATGAGCTGTTGATTATAAAACCATCAGTCATGCTTACATCATTTTTGAAGTCCCTGTTAGCAGTTCATTAGTAACCATCCTTTTGAACAAACAACAAAATTCAAAACCGGGCAATAACAGATGTACTTTGTTATTTCAGATTAAATGTCTCCCAAGTCCCACATATGGAGACAATGTCCCACATTTGTTAGGCTCTGGTTTCCCGAACTTCAAGACAGACAGAAATTAGTGAGATCACAGAGGCAGAGTTTAAGTACAGTGTGAGGTTTGATCAAAATGAAATGTTCAAACAAACAGCTCAACATAAAAGACACAAATAGTCTCACAGCTCGCTGCTGAGCAATAAACCCTCTGATGATGTGAGGATAGCTCGACTCCGTCTGTGTTTGTTAAACGCACTCGCCGCACTTCATCACATGACAAGCATGCGCATGCAACAACCGATAATCAAATAAACCATGGTAACTGACAGACTTAAGTAAAGAAAACATTCCAGGTCACACATTAGAACTTAAAGAGACCCTGTTTGACTACAAGGGTCCAATATGACGGACATTTGTGTTACCAACAGAGAGACAGCACCTCAACCTCGGGTTCTTCTTGTTGCTTGTGGGCTGGGGTGGGCAACTGGGGGCCCAGAGGCCACATGCAGCTCTGCTACTCCTTCAGTCACTGTGAAATATATATTTAAGAAGTTAGGTTTATTAAGAAATCTAAAAAAATCTGACATGGCAACATTAATAGGTTATGTATCAATTGTGCTACAACTGGTAGCAAAAGTTTCTGTGAAACTCTCTTTGCTGAAAAAGAAAAAGAGAAGTATGCAAGTTCGAGAGAATTAATTAGTTTGATAACCATTAACTCTCTGTAACTTGCATGAAAAAAATAGAACCAAACACATCTTTAATGTTGTGGTAAATTCATTAGCTTAGCACTGTTGCATGTCCTTGAGCTTAAACACCTATAAATGTTGATAACATAACAGCATTTCAATGCTGTATATTTGCTGCTTTTGTTGAATGTTGAGTAATTATAATCATTGTGTTAGGGGTACCCCTCAGAGTGTGACAATCTGGCCCTCCAGCAAGAATGATAATTCTTATGTGACCCTCTTGTTAACCAAAGTGTCCCGCCCCTGTTTCTGGGTTAATTAGAGCTGAAGTAAAGGTACGGCACTTTGACTCATACTGGTTACTATAGTGGACAGCTACGCAAAACTCTGTTTTTCTGAAACATGTGATTTTTAATGGAAATGTTTCATCAGTAATGAAGATATGAACTAAAAATCACCTGAAATAAACCCTTCATTTAACAAATGTTTAAATTTCAACCTCATCCTCTTACAATATGCCTGCAACGCTTTTTGCAATTAAAACTATTACATTTCACTGCTTATGGCCAAAAATGGCCACCTTTAAACCCATATTATTTCGTTTTTGTAAACATTTAGCTCCTGCAGCTTTAAAACATGTAATTTCCTTTAAAATAATTTTAAATTCCAGATTAGGCCTCATATTCATATTTTTTGACTATTCATCAGTAAGTTGCCCAATTCTCCCATTTTAGTACCCTGGAGAGAAAGAAATACTATTTTCTCGGTGGCCAAGATGTACCAAAGTTAGTTCTGATAAAAATTATTGACATTTCCCAGATTGTGTTGTATTTTTTTTGTGTCATCCTGCTGTGCAATGTGTTGATATGAGTGTTCACGACAACTGAAGCAACTGTTAACTCATGGCACTCTCAGAGTAAAACTTGTTGAACCTGTCTGTAACAAAAAGTGCTTTCTACTATTGATCATTTTAATTGTAATGTTAATACATTTAAAAATCAAATTATTGAGTATTTTGAAAAACCTTGGTGTGAAGTCACTCTAAAGTTCGCTCTGAAGTTCTTTCAATTTATTTTATAATTATTTTATTTTAATCGTGTATTTATTCATTTTTGAAGAGATGTACAAGGCAATAACCAATAATCATATCAAGATTTCTAAGTCAATTGCAAAAGTAAAAGTTAAAAATATTCTAAACTATAAGGCTTTACATTTAATTTATTGTTCACTTATACTTTCTTACATATACTGTGTGAAAGTGTGGGGGTCAGTGTATAAAACAATGGTCAATTCCAGTCATCTTAAAAAAATGAGCCATATATCAATATCATATCATCAGTAAGGCTGATTATCATGCACATAGTATTTCTCTGTTTAAGAAATCACATGCTATGAACTTTGATGACTTGGTATATTTTAAAATCATGCAAATTATTTATAGAGCAAAATCAAAGTTAATTCCAAACTGTGTACAAAGTTTTTTTCATTATGAGAGTCCAAGTATGATTTACATAATATTTGTAAATTCAGGGTACAAAAAGCAACTGAAAGGAGATGTATATCTGTTGTGGGGGTTAGATCATGGAATTATGTTGATATAAATTTGCAAATGTGTAATGCACTTTTGTTTTTCAAAAAAATAATTTGTAAAGTAATTTTTGAGGGTTACAAATGTAAATGATTTTTAAATGAATTCCAATTTTTTTATATTTAATGATTTATATTGATGTATTAGTTGTGGTTTTATTTCGTTTCTATATATTATAAATATGAGGGGGGTAGCTTAATTTGTTCATTAGGAAAGGCATAAATATAAGCATTATGCTTCTGCCTGTGCCTTTTCAGTTGCAAAAATATATTTTGTGGTGTTAACATTTTTTTATTGAGAGACTGAATTAATAAATAAATAAATAAAGCATTGGCATACAATAAAAAATAAAAACAATTCTGGCCTCTATGTTGTGAGGTAGACTCTGCCTTTTGAGTAATGTCGGTAAAAAGTTGGACCAAAGCTGTGATGTGGGCAACAGGGTTGCACACAGGAAAACAGAGAGCTGCTGTTTATTACTCTGCTTCTGTTCTGAGGTCATACTTTGATGAATGTCGTTGAAATCATTCAGGGGGATAGAGCTGCACCCTGTGATGGGACCTCTGGTCTCTTTATGTTCTGTTACATAAGATTCATGCAGAATGAAATCATCCAGTGTCTTCAGTCCTCATGTACAGTACATTGTGTTTCAGGATTAGACTTAATAGCATCAGCTGTGGATGAATGCTGCAATAAACAAGCTATGGGAGTTCTCAGAGACCTAAAAATAGGACAGCAGGGGCGTGACCAGAAATTCAAAGCTCCATAAAAGACATGGGCCCCACAACCACAGCGCTAAAAAGTGATGGCATTAGTTTGCATAACCCATGACCAATAAACCTGAGACCCATGAAAAGTCAAAACTAGTGTTAAAGCTTGAAAATGTGGATCAATAAGTGCATGAAAAATATTACTATAAGAGTTGGCAAGAAAACAAGGAAGCAATCACACCTGAACACCCATCCTTTGCATTCACAAGTAAATTATGATGTGAGACTCCACATACCCTATTTTGACAGTGGAAGCACATTGTCTAAAGTGCACGTGCAAGTGCATGGTCTATATTTTGCCATTTAAAATATGCATGTTCTTCGTGCAAAGACGATGGATTGTGTGCCATATATCAAACCAATCAGAGTGTCAGTTCTCATTCTCTTTAAATTAGCCTGTACTGGGCAGATAGCATTTTGCTATTTACACAGTAGGTTTAGCTGTTTGGTGTGTATTTTGGCTGGATGATTTAATTCCTCTACTTTTATTGTGCCAGTTTACTAAAAGAACACACAATACTGTATGAAATATCTTCATACTCAGATTAAAGTGTTTTTTTTCCAGCATCAAGCATCAAGAGCACAAGAAATGATCCAAAAGATGAGTCAGACACTTCTGACTGGTCTAAACCTAAAGTGGAACTCATTAATAATGAAACTCTCCTGTTAAAACCAACAGGATCAGACCTCTATATGCCTATGATAACCCTGTTTACTGTCCATCGAGCGCCTGTCGGCTTTAACCCCTTAAAGCCTGTTGTATCATATTTGATACACACTTATGATACCTCTGTCTAATCAATATGATCAACAAATTACCAAAAAAAATCTGAATACAATCAGATAAATGATAAAAAAAAAATGTTCTCAAGTGGATTATCAGTTGCCAAAAACGCCTAATGTATCAAATGAGATACTATATATATTTATATGTGTGTATATATATATATGTATATGTATATATATATATATATATATATATATATATATATATATATATATATATATATATAGATATAGATATAGATATAGATATAGATATATATAGATATATATGTGTGTGTTAAATTTAACGGAAATTTAGATTTTGGGGGATTTCAGTAGAAAGTGAAATAAACATTTCAGCTCCAAAAAATTAGCAGGAATCCTTGACTCTGTTCTCTGTTTGGTGCTTAAAAGACACCGGACAGCGTGTTTCTTTATCTGTGAGCTTAATTGTCTGTGAGATTCATTAGTATGTATACAGATATTAAAAATGTAGCTCGGTGTACTGAGGAATTTTTTAAACCAATGCACTTTTTTTTCTGGGAGTATTACACGTGCTAGAGCGCACAGGGAGCACTCTAAAAAGCTGGACTTTCTCTCAGCTCTGTCTCCCATTATGACCTTTAAAGTGAAATTTTCAACAGATGTTCTGATAATTACAGTTGTTCTGCTGTGCATCCCATGTGAGTGAGACAAGTTCAGTAAAGTGTGTTTTGTGTGTTTGTGGGTGTGTGCCAATCTCTAATGTGTCCTCAACATGGCAGAAACACTTTGCTTTAGACTTAAGATGGTTGAAAGCACTGACAACCCCCCTCAGCTTTGCACCTAACTGCTCCTCATTTTCAGTTAAACACACTCTTGGGCACAATTGAGAGTGCAAGATTATCCGCTATTTTAACAGCATGAGTGTTGCATATAAATGACTCATGCATCAGGTGGAAATTTGAGAAGACATTTGTGCTTAAGGCCAGGACATTTTGTACCGGGAATATGAATATCGGGCCCAAAGTGTTCATTATACATGTTGTTCCTGATTACTGATAGCGTGAGAGAAAGGAACTTCAGATTTTGTGGTGGTATGTAAGAAAACACAAAGTACCAAAATCACTAACTCCTGTTCTCAAGGTGACAGAATTCAAAAGTTGTTCGTAAGCATGGCAGTCCACACCCACCATTAGATTAATAAAAACCAGCACACTTTGAGTCCCGTAAACTAAGCAGGCCAACATTGAGCATGTCAGCCTCTCAGTTTGTCAGCGAAAGCAGCAGACTGATATATTAAGCCAACAGTGTGAAATGATTTATTTTTTGTGGCGGAGGCAGAACCCACACGACTGCTCCAGACTTTCACAATCATTCAAACTCTGGAAATTACGCAGCTATGCCTGGAAACCAAAGCACAACAACGGTCAGGAAGAGTGAAAAAAAATCCTTTCCTCTTCCTCCTCTGCAAGCTTTCCTGTCACCCTTTCCTTTCCCTCTCTCCCACTCTCTGTCACTTTATCTCCCTCCTCTCTATCTTGCGTTGTGTCTCTGCTGTGTGTCTTTTTGTGCTATGTTTTCACTCTATGTCCTTCTTAATCCTAATGTTTGCTTAACTGGAGACGTGGATGTTTTGTTCAAGCTGTGATGAGTCTCTTCAACCACATGAGACGTGTATTTGATAAACTTCAAATCGCACCACATCAGCATGTTCACAAGACAGAGGACAGGCATGCATTGTTTAAAGCAAAAGTATACTGTATAACCTTTTGTCCCTGAAATAATAGTATGAAAATGTCATCAATCCTATCTTCTCAGAATACCAGGTTTGTCATGTAACTTCCTTTAGTAAGAAGTCAGCTGGTTCAAACACCAACACTCAGCTTAAGAGAGGCCAGTTAGTCCATCAGTTTGATACAAAAGCTGAGGCTAAATCCTGATTATGCTTCAAATCTACGCCATAAGCCAGGGATGGGCCACTTTAAGTACCATGAGGACCACATTAGTTTCGTCCTCATTGCCAAAGGGCTGCATCAAGGCAGCTGTAGGATGCTCTTATTTTAACAGTTACAGTTACTTATAAGTTAACAAGAAGGGAAAAAATATTTGTCACAGAAAATGTAGATTCTAGTCTAGCTGGTTTTATGGTTCCACACTATGTGAATGTAGCTAATAAGCCACAGATTGAACAAGCTACAGACTTCATGGCCTCAATTAAATACACATATTTAACATGCAAAACAGTTTGCAAACAACAGACTGCAGACACTTGACACTAAATAATGTGTACAGCCTAACAAAGCCAGTGTGCCACATTTGTTTACCTAAATGTGTACTTGTTTCTTTATTGACAGCTACAGTACAGCTGTATAAAATCTAAGATATGCATTCCATTTGTCATGTATATAATAATGAACATTGTGATTTTATGGATTTAACCTTGAAAATAGTCCAAATAGGATTGTAGCATAATCATAGCTAACATGATGCGACTGAGTAAAAGTCAGAAAACTTGATAGCAGAAACAGCAATCATTCATGAATCATAGAAACCTCCAGGACATATTTTGAATGCCTTAAAACGCACACACATACTTATCTGTGTTTACTCTCACATCATTCAATAGCATGGATGTGGGGCTGTAAGCATTTGCTACACCAGACATAGTTTCACTGTCAAACCTATTGCATATAAGTGCGCCCAGGTTACAAAAGGGGAGCTTTTGGTCTAGAGGGGGAGCTCTATTTGTAATACTTGTCCTGATTGTAATTTTCCTCACAACTTTTAGGAATTTAAGCATCACGTATACACAACTGATTCCACCTACCATCACATAGACTAGAAGAAGTGACATGTCACCAAAAGGTGGCAGTTACTACTAAAGATTGCAGCATGCCACCAAAGGAGGCACTACGTCTCTAAAGGAAGTGACATGCCACTAAAAGAGTGTCAAGGCTGCTAAAGGAGGCAACACTAAAACAAGCAACATCCCACTAAAAATATGGCAGGGAAGAAATATGACACTAAAGTAGCAGGTGCCACTCAAGGAAGTAGCATGGCTATTAAAGAGTGACAGGTACTAATAAAGGAAGTGTATACCACTTAAAGAGTGGCAGGTGCCTCTAAAATGAGAGACATGCCACTAAAATAAGCAACATAAAGCTAAAAAAAGTGCCAGGTGATACTTAAGGAAGTGGCATGCCACTAAAAGAGTGGCAAGGATGCTATAGAAAGCAGCATGCCACTGAAACAAGTGCTATGCCACTAAAAGTGTGGCAGTTGCAAATAAAGGCAGCCACGTGCCACTAAAAGAGTAGTGGGGGACACTTAAAGAAGTGACATACCAATTTAAGAGTGACAGGTAAAGGAAGCAACATTCTACTAAAACAAGTGTTATACCACTAAAAGTGTGGCAGTTGCAGATAAAGGAAACAACATGCCACTTAAAGAGTGGCAGTTGCCTCTGAAGAAGAGACATGCCACTTAAGAGAGTGACAGGTGCCACTAAAAGAAGCAAAATGAAGCGAAAAAGAGTGGCATGCCACTAAAAGAGAGCGAAAGGGGCTGCTAAAGGAAGCAACATGCCACTAAAACAAGTGTTATACCACTAAAAGTGTGGCAGTTTCAGATACAGGAAACAACATGCCACTTAAAGAGTGGCGGTTGCATCTGAAGAAGAGACATGCCACTTAAGAGAGTGACAGGTGCCACTAAAAGAAGCAAAATGAAGCGAAAAAGAGTGGCATGCCACTAAAAGAGAGCGAAAGGGGCTGCTAAAGGAAGCAACATGCCACTAAAACAAGTGTTATACCACTAAAAGTGTGGCAGTTTCAGATACAGGAAACAACATGCCACTTAAAGAGTGGCGGTTGCATCTGAAGAAGAGACATGCCACTTAAGAGAGTGACAGGTGCCACTAACAGAAGCAAAATGAAGCGAAAAAGAGTGGCATGCCACTAAAAGAGAGCGAAAGGGGCTGCTAAAGGAAGCAACATGCCACTAAAACAAGTGTTATACCACTAAAAGTGTGGCAGTTTCAGATACAGGAAACAACATGCCACTTAAAGAGTGGCGGTTGCATCTGAAGAAGAGACATGCCACTTAAGAGAGTGACAGGTGCCACTAACAGAAGCAAAATGAAGCGAAAAAGAGTGGCAGATGACACTTAGGGAGGCGACATGCCACTAAAAGAGAATGACAGGTGCTGCTAATGTACTAACATGCCACTAAAACAAGTGTTATGACACTAAAAGTGTGGCAGTTACAGATAAAGAAAGCAACACGCTACTTTAAGAGTGTCAGTTGCCTCTAAAAGAAGAGACATGTCACTTAAAGGTGCAGTGTGTAGAAATTGGCATTTTAGCGACATCCAGCTGTCAGATTTTGGAATGAGCCCATCCATTACTAAAACATCACATCAATAGTGACAAGAGCCAGTGAAGACCAAAAAGGATCGTGAACAGGCCATCATTTACAACAGTTACAAACACTGCGTAAACACACTTACAATACCCACTCTCTCTTCTTCTTCTTCTTCGCATGCCATCCAGGTAGATTTCAGGACCAGCGGCAAGACTCGTATTCAAAAATCGTTCTTTTTGTCCCCAAAACCCACCAGTAGACAACATGGCGCATCATTATGTCAGCCTCCACAAAGGGGAGACCCGCGATACATAAATATAAAAAGCTTTTTCTAACTTAAAAAAAAGAAAACGAAAGTTTTATGGGAATGATTGTACACCTATTTCAACGAACTTTACATACTAATAGAAACATTATCCTATATTCACCATTTCTTTTCGGCGAAATGCTGTCAACTTCTACACACTACACCTTCAAAAGAGTGACAGGTGCCACTAAAAGAAGCAACATGCTGCTAAAACAAGCACGATATAGGATTTTTGCAGATATGTGATATGCTGATATTTCTGAACACTCATTGTTGGCACAGATACTGATATCTTTCACCGAGAGCACACAGATTCTTACTTTACGAAAACAGACGTTTCTTTCACTGTTCCAGTCTATTGGTGTGAGAGACAGATGTGAAACAAGAAAAACATCATTTTACTTGGAGAAATGAGACTTGATTTTAAATGTAACCATGTGGAGATGATAAAGTGCAGCAATGTGGTACATTTGTGTATTTTGCTGACACCACAGACAAATATGGCTGATATGTACGGCCTATGTCTTGCCTGTAAATATCAGCAAAAATGTCAGTATTGGCGATACTGATATTTATTACTTATCAAGGGATAAGTAATATCAAACCTTTAACTTTGTCCGGCCAGAAATTCCTACATATTGTTCCTGAGGTCTTTTCAAGTCTTGGGTCTGTTTCTGTTTTCTTGCTTCATTTTTGCTTTGAGGGTTTGTCCCCAGACAGCACTAAAGCACTCAGTGCATATGTGTGTGTGAGAGAGAGAGAGGGAGAGCTTCTTATTCTTGCTCTAACAGAGAGAGCATGATACTAATGTCTGCACAAAGACTTCATTCATGCCATCATAATGACATTATAGTATGTGGAATGAGAATGTAAAGCAGAAGAAAAGGGAGAGCTGCACAAATCCATACATCCATACCTCACGGGTTTGATTTATGATTCAAAGCAGACGGGACTCGCTGGAAAGCCACAATACTGAGACTTTTTACAGGAGAAATCTTGGACTGCCTCACTTTTTCATCCCTCAGACAGACGCCATATGCACGCCTTCAGGAGTCGACCCACTTTGACGGGACAGCCTCTCTCCTCTGCCTTTTGTTTATCTCAGGGTCTGAAACAGTTCATCTAAAGATAGTAGTCAACACATGCTGAGGGGAAACCGTCCAGCACACTCGGTGAACATGTAGAGATGGATTGTATGAAGCTGTTTGGCACTTTTATCGCCGTGTTTTTCCACCCTGGATCCGCCTCTGATATAATTGGTAAGAAGAAAATCAGAAAATTCAGTTTTTAGTCGCAGCAGAAAGTTTGAGACAGTGTTGGAGATTAGACTTTTCGAGAGGTCTGAAATGCTGTGGACGTTTGGTTTTTTTTAGGAGAGCCTCATTTTAGTGTTTACCGAAGTAGGCAGTGAAATGGAGTTATAACTAAAATTACCGTAAAGACGCTTCAACTGGTAAATATCGACGTCATTGTGGTAAACAAGCTGCAGTCAAACGGGGCAGAGCAGCGCGTGACGTGGGAGAAAATTAGCTCCAGTGGTCCCAAATCAAAACAGTAAAGTCAGGGGGTCCTGTTTTTACTGTAGGCTATCATAATGTACCTAATGAGCCATTAGATTTTAATTTATGAAGCTAAGATATGATTTTTTCGAGGAAGTCATGTGTCCTTGTTGTCTTTATTTTAATAGGATGCCTTCTGTGCAGAGCTCTATTATACCAACCCTTCAGTATTTATCTATTTACCTGTGTGCTCTATCTAATGCACCTGTCCTCTGTTTTTGTAATGATTATGTATTTATTTGTCATACTTAATATGTTTGCCTATATGTCCTTTCATTTGTTTTTAGTTGCCTTTGTGTTATGGCAGTGGTCTTCAACTGGTGGCTACAGGGCCACATCAGGGCCCTCAAAACTTCTTACATAGTCCCCAGACTATAATCACATTACGAAAATGTTTGTTTCTTTAAGTTATTTTTATTCTTCTTATTTATTTATTTAATGTTTATTTGTATGGGGACAGTATGAAGCCAGGGAATGTTGCCGCACACTACAGCATTTATAGCCTGAGCTAATTTGCAGTGCCCGTCCCTAGTTGGGCCTTTAAAAACATAAAAAAAACAATAATAAATACTGTTAAAACAAATAAACAGACAATAACCTAACGACCTCAACAAATACAGACAGAGCAATACAAAACAAGTACACACACCAATATAAAAAAACAGGTAAAACAGGAAGCACATGATCATAAATGACTAAAAATCTGGGTCCTCTTTAAAAACTGTTTCAGGTACCTGTTTAGGTGTCGTTATCTATTTTGTTTTATTAATAGAGTGGCGCAGGAATTACATGTTTTTGTAGGTCAACACTGAAGTTAGCATCACGCTGGTTTCCTCGACTGTAAGCCTACTAAAAGCCTGTAGGATTCTTTCACTGTGTTTTGGATCATTGCTGTTAAGTTACCTTGCGAAGCAGCTGGATCTGCCTGATTCACTGTCCATAATCAGGCAGATCCATATCGCCAAGCTCCCACCTACAACAACTGTGCTTGGCCCAAAGTGGCACGGCCCAATCAGAGTCCTTAACAGCAGGAAGAGGAACGAGCTATGAATAAGACGACAGCAGGAAGTGGCTGCTCGTGCAAAGATTAGCATAGACGCTAACAGCTTTAGTAGAAGTTTTATCAGATCTTGACCACATTTCTTTGTTAAAGTTAAAATAACATCACTAATCACTTCTTCATAGCAAGAATATTTTTGCTTAACTTTTGACATGTTTTGACCAGAGTTTGTTTTTTACGAAGTGGCTCTGTAGCACAGTAGCGCCCACCTAGGACATTATCTGATCGGCCTGTAAAAAATGTGATTGATGAAACAATTGTCTAATTACCTGCGGCATATGCTTCTGATAACAGCAATATTTCTAATAAGGTCTTATGTTACCCTCTTTGTTGAGGGTACCATAAAACATTATACCCTCTTCATTGAGAATTTCTTCTGGTGGCTGTGGCAATAGTGTATGAGTAATTGATAATTAAAAATCAATAAGAAATGGTTGCAGGAGGGTCCTCGGACATTTTTGTTGTCCTTATTACCAGTTCATAACCAAACAACATTCAAAAAAGTAAAAATGTTTTAAATTGTCAAAAGCAGGCAACATCAGATGCATTTTATTATTTCTCATTAAACATTAAAATCTCATATGGGTGTTCATCAAGGACTTTATTTCAGACACTGGAAATACTGAAACAGGCACTCTAAAACCCATTTAGTTTTGGGGATGGTAACCAGGAAGCACTAAATGTTAATTCTCCTCCGCAATAATGAACTCATTCCTGCACCCCTCTATTTACATTTATTTTAATTTTCATAAATTAATTTATTTTACTATTAATATTATAAGTATTTCCTGTAAGCTATTTTTAATAATATATGGATATTTTTGTCTACTTTACCACTAATTCTTTTTTTATTTTATTTTTACTATTGTTGTTTCTTCAAGTTTCATTTTATTGTACCATAATGCAGTGGTTGACAAAGTGGAGCACACAGCTATGTAGAGGCGGGAGGGACCACAGCCCAATTGTATTGCATACTGTAAAATTTCTTTCTTGTCTCTGGGGAAGTCTTACTGTATTTAGGTGTGGATAGATTATTCACTTTGAATACGACTTTGTGAAAATGCCTGCCAGTTTGAAATAGATCTTTTGGATATGCTTTAAAACATCTTAAATTCAATAAAAAGGAAAAAGGAAAAATCAAAAGATGTAAGAGGGCAAATATGTTGCTTGTTAGTTACTGCTAATTTTTATATTTAGAATACTTGGGAATTTATTTCGGCTTTTATTTTGATAGGATTGGTAGTTTTGGTACTTGTTGATTTGGATGTATTTTATTTCAAAGTTTCGTTCGGCGGAAGATGTCGATTTGGTTCATCTGATACAACTAATGTGACAGCAAAAGCAGAAGTGGAAAACAAACTGACCTCGTTTTAAAGGGTTTGTGGGCAAATCTGTCTTCCACCTTTATTAAATGGTTTATAGCTTAACCTATATTTGAAAAGACCATGGAAATGATGACTCCTCTGACTGTAGGCTCTTTGTAATCCTCTGGTCATGTGGGGGCTGCAGGAAGTCCCTGGACAACTAATGAAACTCTGCTGTTGTCTTTGTGTTATAGTTTTACTGATTATGATTATGTTGTGTAGCCCAAAGGATCTGTCGACACGGCACACAGCGCCCATGCTACAAGGTTTCCTACATTCAGGACAGCAGGAGGAGACTGACCTTTGAGGATGCCCGGCAGGCCTGCAGGTTGGACGGTGGAGACTTGCTCAGCATTGAAACAGAGAGCGAGCAGCAGCTGATGCAGAGGTTCATACAAAGGCTAAAGCCTGGAGATGGAGACTTCTGGATAGGACTTCGCCGCAGTCCACTGCGCTACAGAGCAGGGTCAACAAATCCAGGATGTCCCTCACAGTACTACTGGCTGGACGGGAGCAAAGCCAAATTCAGGTATTTGTCTTTTATATGTAGTACCAAGTCTGAAGATGCAGCAATGAAAAAGGTCATTAATCAGCCATTATTTTTTTTATTTTATAATTGTAAACATTTAACAAGGCATACAAAGGAGTAAAGTGCAATGTGAACAGTACCAAGAAATAAGAAGAAATTTGAAAATACAGGAGAAGATAATGAGACAAAAACAAATAAACAAAAAAACAAGACAGTTTAATGAGAATAAAAGGGCAAACAGGACAAGTAATACAACACAAATGAGATAGGAGTAGGGGGTATCAGTCACAAGTGTTCGTGTGACAAAGAATAGTGTCTCTTAAGTGTGGGTGAATAAAATGTATGTGGTTTGAGGGCAAAACCTTGTATGGAATAATATAGATAAATAAATAAACAAATCAACAAAACAATAAAAAGAAAAAACAAAAACTAACTAATAAGCATTTGGGGGAACAAAAGAGAAAACAAAGAAAAACAGATAATAGCGGGAACACTTGTGTTTTTAAGACATTAAAGTAGGGCTCTGTGAAGAAGAGAGGTCCAGGTTGCTTCAAAATAATGAGTTTGGTCTTGGAGAGCAGCTGAGAGCTTCTCCGTTGGTGTATATTCTTTAAGGATATTAAACCAGTGCGGTCGTTATTTGATAGTTTGATTTAATGCTGAGGGTGGTAGTGGGATATCTCCAGCTGCTCAAAACGAACTCATTTTTGCTGCAGGAACTGGCACTGGGATGAACCATCATGTGGTAGTGAAATGTGTGCAGTCCTGTACCACCAGCCCTCGGCCCCGCCTGACGAAGAAGGTCATTTCCTGTTTCAGTGGAACGACGACAACTGCAACTCCAAGAACAACTTTGTTTGCAAATATTCAGCAGGTGGGCCACACTGTGCCGGTCTTTGTTTGACTTTTACAGCTCCAGGTTTTATTTGGTCATAACAGAGTCTAAAAAAGAGGCTTTTCTTGATCATCATTTGCTGCAATTGTCGCACAAATGTATTAAAAATAAATTGACACGAGAGCACAACAGTAGCATTTTTGGAGGCTTTTTTGAGCCCCAAAGCTCACCAAAATGTGCAAAGACTTCAAAAAATTTTTTAGATTTAGATTTTTTACCTCTGCCAAGGAGGTCATGCTTTTGCCTGTATTTGTTTGTCTGATAGCAAGATTATGCAAAACTACTGGATGGATTTTGCTGAAATTTTCAGAAGATGTTGGTAATGGCCCACTTTAAAAACAATTAGATTTTGGTGGTGATCCAGATTACCACCATTAGCCAACAATCTTTTTTGTTCAATAACTGTACAACTAATAACGATACCAACATGATTCAGAGTGCTAGGTGTGGGTTTTCAGGGTCAAAGAATCATATTATGATGGTAACTTTATCATGACACTATTGCTTATAGATGTAATAGCAATATGCAAACTGCCTTGGAACTACCTTCTCTGAGTGCTTTCTAGTTTACAATGACATCAAATCTTTCCAAAAGTGCATCAGAAGACAAGCAGTAAAGTAACATGGAACAAACAAAATTGATAAAGAAAAGAAAAATAAAGGAGAAACTGAGCCGGGTCTACTTAATTTAATAAACTGTAGTATTTCCAAAACCCTAAGACTATTTAAAGGAATTATGAAATACAGGAGAGTAAAATAAACATTCAAGATTAAAAACTATAAAAAGATGAACTCTGTAAATGATCTCGGAATGCATGATATTATCGGTTTGATATCAGCATCAGCTGATATCAGCCTAAAAAGTTAAGTATCGTATCGGCCAATATTGAAATTTATAAACATAATTACAGCCGATATATCGGCCACACATATTGGCTATATATCAGCTAGAATATCAACAAATTACACAAATGTACAATGTTGATGCACATTCTCATCACTGCATGGGTACATTTAAAAATCAAGAGTTTTATTTTGCAAGAAATAAAAACTAATAATGATACCAACATGATTCAGAGTGCTAGGTGTGGGTTTTCAGGGTCAAAGAATCATATTATGATGGTAGCTTTATCATGAAACTATTGCTTATAGGTGTAACAGCAAAATATGCATATAATGGGACAATATGCTTAATAGACATTTAATTGTAAATACATGGGATTAAAGCCAAGTGGCTAATTTGCATCCCCAGTCCTAGTAGCAGGTTGGTGTCAACACATAAATAAAAAAACAAACATCAATAATGGGAATAAAACCCACAGAGCATATTAAAAGACAAGCGACATACATAAACTGTAGACAACATAAATGACATACAATCCAAAGTATAACCGGCTGAGAGTTGGGGACCATGGGAATTATACATAATGATTTCTAAAGTGCTGGAGTGCTAATTAAAGTGCCTAAGTGATAAATTGCCAAATGCTAAAGTGCAGAGTGCTAGCTGCCTGGGAGCTCAGATCCTAATTATATTGCACATTGCACATTATTGTACATAAATATAAAGTGCATGTTGTATTGCACATTACTCTACTGCCCAAGATTATAAAGTGCCAGATTGAATATACCGATGCAGATGTGTGAGTACATATTGCACAAATATTATTCTTAATGTAATAAATATTATGGTGTTTTTGTGCATGTGCATCATAAAATGGCTGCATGGCTACTCTTGAAGTGTTTTATCATTGCTTTTTAGGAATTAAAGACTACTGAGGCAGCTCACACCACTGCATTGCCACAGTCCACAGATTGTGCATTTGTTGCAGTTGTGGCAAAGCATTAGGTGGAACTTGATAATTTATTTGGCTTTTTGGGGTTTTTGTTTTTCACTTTCTGAAATTGTGTGTCTTTCTGTTTTTCTTTTTATTGATCAGTGTATACTTTACAAAGACTTGATAACTTTGAAGGGCCTTGAGATGAAACAACTCACTTCTTTCATGTGTGTTTTGCAGACAAAGTACCATTATTTACAGAGAGAGGGGACACAGCACATGCAGGTACAACAAACATTTATGAACATGTTTATGCATGAAGAAAAAAGTATGCACACTGAATTGATTCAAGAAAAGTCAGAGTTAACTTTCATATCAACAATTTGATTGCATATTTTTATATCAAGTTATTCTGTGTAAATCATGTGCTCACTTTTTGGCATGACATCAGTACAAGCAGATAATTGCTCCAGAAGAGTTGAAGAATCAACCAGCAAAATTTAGTTTAGTAGTTTAGCTTGAATGATTCAGATTAAGTTGCATGTAGAGGCTCCTAACAAAAAAAATGGTGCTTTTTATTTTAAGCTCTTCAGATATCTAAATGAACACAGTGTTGTTTGCAGTGCCCAAAAAGGCAGCAGCATTTCAGATATCAGCAAAAATCTAATATATTGATCTGGCATTGATGGCTAACAAGGGTTCAACACTGCAGCTATTGTGTACAAATAATGTTCACATCATTTTTTGTGTTACGTTTTGGTTGTGTTTGGATTATTTAGGGTGTTTTTGTTTTTCACATTCATTTAATTGTCTGTTTTCTGATGTCTTTAGTTCCAACTCTGAGGCCAAACTTATTCTCAACCACAGAAAGTGATGACAGGCTAAAAATAGGACTCTCAGAGTCTTCAGGTAAGATCAAATGAGAAAAAAACAATTCTATTGATTGCATTTTCGATAAAAACCCTTCATAAAAGGGAAGCAGGTCAAGGATTACAGACAACTGACACTGGGTTCCTAAGAGGGCTCTCCCTACGAGGGCTGACTGACAAGTTGTGAGCCTCATATTTAAGGGTTTGACTTTTGGCAGACATATTGCATTATTTTTCAACATAATCCCCTTCAGTATCTGTACACTTTTGCCAGCGATGTTTAAGGGCCTCAATGCCACTTTTAAAAAAGTCCTTTTCTTGACCGTTCAGAAAGTCCTCCACTGCATGTATGACGTCATCATCAGACTGAAAGTGGGTACTGGAAATGGACTTTTTCAATTTTAGAAGTAGATGAAAGTCTGATGGAGCGAGATCAGACGAATAAGGCGGATGCTCAATCAATTCAAAGCCACGATCTTTAATGGCAGCCATGGCAATGACAGACTTATGAACAGGGGCATTTGTCCATTTTGCAAAAGTCACTTGCCTTGTTTACTTTAGAGTGCTACCTCTTTGACATAAACTGACCAAATGACACCAGTCTTTGGGTACACAGCCTTAAATAGTCAGGGAATAGTAGAGCTGAATTGGGAATTGGGAGACCTGCTTATCTTCTTCAATACAAGGCTCACAACTTATCAATCAGCCCTCGTATACCAGTTTGGATGATTACTGTCTTACTGAGAAATGCAATAATTATACTGAGCTACACTCTCTCTACTCCTTGTGTTAAACATTCAAAAAAATCGTAGCACACAAAAAACACATTTACAATATCTGGAAAATTCATTTGGGATATTATATGACAGATGGAAAAATATTACGGTATCTTTTTGTACCCATCATCACTCAGCTCTAGTGTAAAGCAGAGGGAAGTGTTTAAGAGGATGTGCCATAAGTGTGTGACATTATGTGTAAGCGATCAGTGTCTATGGCTGCTTCAGAAAACTCCAGAAAGCAACATGTGTATGGACAGTCTGTATGCATGTTCACACTCTCATGAATGTTTATCTTTACTGAGCTTAGGAAAGCAATGCAACTTTACATCCTGTAGTAAGATTAATATTTGGCACCCTGGTTTTACTTTTTTAGTGAAATTTGTTGTTTTAAGTTGTGTAGAAACATTGTGACAGATTATGATCACATTAAGATAAATATCTGGTCAAAAAGGCATGATAAACAAAGTTATTACTAACACTTTTTTTTCTTTTCCAGTGTCTATTTCAGACAATAGCCAGTATGTTTCCTACATCCTGTATGCAACTATTCCTGCTCTGCTGCTGCTTTTGATCGCAGCTGCTGGATTCTTTTGCTACAAACAGCACACTAAGAGGTAAAACGAGATTCCTGATTATCATCAATATGTCTTAAAATGTCTTGAATCACAAACCCCAATTCCAGTGAAGTCGGGACGTTGTGTACAACAAAATGAAACTGAATACAATGATTTGCAAATCATTTTTGACCTGTATTCAATTAAATATACTGCAAAGACAAGATATTTTATGGTCCAAACAGATAAACTTCTTTTTTTTTTTTTGCAAATATTCACTCATGTTGAATTTGATGCCTGTAACACATTCCAAAAAAGCTGGGACAGGGGCATTTTGACCACCATGTTACATCACCTTTCCTTTTAACAACACTCATTATCATTTTGGAATTGAGGACACGCTTTGTTGAAGCCTCGGAGGTGAAATTCTTTCCCATTCTTGCTTGATGTATGACTTCAGTCGTACATCAAGTAAGTTATTTCATAATGTGCCAAACATTTTCAATAGGAGACAGGTCTGGAGTTATTGCAGGCCAGTCTAGTACCTGCACTGTTTTACTCTGAAGCCAGACTGTTGTAACACTAGCAGAATGTGTCTTGGCATTGTGTTGCTGAAAATAAGCAGGAACATTTTTGAAAAAAGACGTCACTTGAATGGCAGCATATGCTTGAACTTGTAGATGTAGCAACAAACTCTGTTAAATGAGAGTGGCTTTCTGAAGTGATCCTGAGCCCACATGGTTATATCCTTAACAAAATGATGTCAGTTTTTAATGCAGTGCCACCAGAGCGATCCAAGGTCACAGGCAGTCATTGTTGGATTTTGGCCTTGCCTCTTACGTTCAGAGATATTTGATTCTCTGATTCTTTTGATGATATTATAGACTTCAGATGAAATCCTTAAACTCAATGCAATTGTACGTTTGGAAACATTGTTCTTTAACTGTTTGTTTGCTCATGCAGCTGTTCACAAAGTGGTGAACCTCAACACTCACTCCTTGCTTGTTAACAGCTGAACCTTTTGGAGATGCCATTTTTTACCCAATCATGACACTCACCTGTTTCCAATGATCCTTTGAATAAAAACAAGAAAGTTTATCAGCTTTAACAGTAAATGTCTTGTCTTTGTAGTGTATTTAATTGAAAATAGGTCAAAAAGTATTTGCAAATCATTGAATTCTGTTTTTGTTTACGTTTTACACAACGTCACAACTTCATTGATGTTGGGATTTGTGAATAGAAGAATTACTTGGAATGTTAAGTTGGGAAATCTAAAAAATCAACTCTCGAGGTGCAAATATTATGTTGTTTTTTCTTTGGTTGGGTCATAAGAAGGTCTTCATAAATCTTAAATTTGTTTTAAACTGTGTGGCAACATTGGGAGGAACTGTCCTCTGCACCTAAATTGTTGTATTTAAGAATTAACCATCACAGTTTTGGATTCATAGTATGTGAGATTTGCAGAAAAAGTCACTTGGAGTTTGCACTTATGGGTAATATTTGTCATTATCACAGTTTCAGTCCGATATCTTAACGTAACTTAGCCTCACTACACATGTCGGAAAGGAAGACTGTTGCTGAATTCATGTTTTGTTGGTCACATTATTTTCTTTATTTCTTCTAACACTCAGGAAGAAGAAGGTTACAGAAAGTCTCCCAGGTCGATCAAAACCATGGACGTCACCATCAGCACCCGCGCCCTGCCCCATTCAAGGACCTTACGCTTTCAGCGACATTACCAAACTGCCTCACACAGCACCAGACAGCAGCATGCCCATAGACCTCATGAGAAAGTACAACCTCGCTCCATCCCTGGACTTTCAGTTTGATGATTACGAGAATGTGGCGTGCACACACAGGGAGAGCGGCTTTGTGAACAATGACATCTACGAGACCTGCAAAGCTCAGACTGGGTGGGTGGAAAATGAGATCTATGGATAATACTGTTCACGCCCAATAGGGTCTATGTGAGTGCCCTTTAATCTCACAGCAGCTAATAAATATAATCAGGCTCGACAGTGGAACAGGCTGTTTTTCCACCCTGTACACCTGACTGATAACTGCAGGGTCTATGCTGGTCTGGACTCCGGTGCTGTTTCTCCAGCTCTTCATTTAGCATCAATGCTGTGTTTAGTTTTATGTTTCCATCAGCCTTCTGCTTAAGATTCTTACCAGCTATGTCTCTATGTTCAGGTACAACAACGTATTAAAAAGTATAAAATGAGCTGTTTGTTTTTTAAATTACAAAGCCCAATTCCAATGAAGATGGGACATTGTGTACAACCTAAATAAAAAAAGAATACAATGATTTGCAAATCCTTTTCAACCTATATTTGACTGAATACGCTACAAAGAGAAGATATTTAATGTTCTAACTGATAAGCTTTATTGTTTTTTCACTTCTTTTGAATCTGATGCTGGCAAGGTTTTCCAAAAAAGATGTGACAAGGGTTTGTTTACCACTGATTCATCACCATTCCTTTTAACAACACTGGGTGTTTAGGAACTGATGACACTAGTTGTTGAAGCTTTGTAGGTGGAATTCTTTCTCATTCTTGCTTGATGTTTGACTTCAGTTGTTCAGCAGGGCATATATTACACTTGATAATTCCCCACACATTTTCAATGTGAGACAGTTCTTGACTGCAGGCAGGTCAGTCTAGTACCTGCACTCTTTTACTATGAAGCCAAACTGCTATTACAGGTCAGAATGTGCCTTGGCATTGTCTTGCTGAAATAAGCAGTGAGGTCACTGATAAGCATCAATTGGACAGCAGCATATGTTGCTCCAAAACCTTCAATGGGGCCTTCACAGATGTGAAAGTTACCCATACCATGGGCACTAGCACCCCCATACCATCACAGATGCTGGCTTTTGAACTCTGTGCTGATAACAGTCTGGATGGTCCTTTCTCCTTTATCCAACACAACAGGGCGTCCATGATTTCCAAAAACAATTAAAAAGTGGACTCTTCAGACCACATCACACTTTTCCACTTTGCTTCAGTCCATGTCAGACAAGCTCGGTCCCAGAGAGGCTATATGCATTTCTAGGTGTTATTGATGTATGGCTTTGACTTTGCATGGCAGAGTTTTAACTTGCAATTGTAGATGAAGCAACAAACTGTAATAACTGAAAATGTTTTCCAGAAGTGTTCCTGCGCCTATGTGGTAATTTCCTTTACAGACTGATGTTGGTTTTTAATGCAGTGCTGCCTGAGGGGTCAAAGGTCACCGGCATTCAATGTTGGTTTTCGGCCTTGCCACTCACATGTAGAAATTGCTCTGGATTCTCTTAGGCTCTGTTTACACCAAAAGGAATATGGCTGAAAACGGAGAGTTTTTGTTGCGTTTTCGCTTCCTTTTTACACGAGAACGGTGCCTGGAGTGCCTGAACCGGGAAACTTTTGAAACCAGGGTCCAGAGTGGAGAGTTCTGAAATCGTATCCGTCTCCATGTAGATGAGATATCACTGCATGTGCAGTACTCTTTCACATGAAGGCTGCGCGCGCATAGCAGGAACAACAGCAACAGCAGCTTCAGCCGTCTACCGAGCTGCTTACTGGTTTGTTATCCAGACAGAAAATATCCAGACACATTTGTTGTCCAGACAAGAAACTCCTGCATCTTCTTGCGTCCACTCGCCATTGTTGTTTGTGAAAAACACCGCTGTTTCTCGACGAACCTACATCACCATCTACTGGCCTGGCATGCACACTACAGCGTTTTCAGTCGTTCTCGCATCTCCGTGTGGACGTGGATCGTTTTTGAAAACGCAAAAGGAAAAACCTTTCCGTTTCTGGTAAAAACATTGTCGTGTAAACGGGGCCTAATCTTTCGATGATATTATGGACTGTAGATAATAATTCCCTAAATTTCCTGCAATTGTACCATGAGTAGTGTTGTTCTTAGACTGTTGGACTATTTCTCCTTGTTAACAAAGTGGTGAACCTCGACCTTTCCTTGCTTGTGAACGACTTAGCCTTTCGGGGACGCTCCTTTTATACCAAATAATGACACTCACCTGTTTCTAATTCACCTGTTCACCTGTGGAGTGTTCCAAACAGGTGTTTTCTCCAGCTTGAAAAAGTGGCATCCCTGACAAGAGAAGAGTGTTGGTTGAGAGAGGTGTCAAGGAAGCCATTTCTGTCAAGATGGAGAAACCACCGCTGAGCAGAGGTGGGGGATGAAGACACTTTCTACCTCCTACTCCTATCTCCACTCAAGAACAGAGGACCAAACAACATGTCACCCAAATGACCCAGGAAGTGCCCAAAGGTCAAACGTTCAGGGAAGTGAACACAAATGTTATCTTCTAGAACACACCTACGCATAAACCGAAGCAACATCCTCATTCAAAATTAGCTTTAATCACACTTAATATGCCTTTAACATGTTATTAATCAAAGTTTTTAAAACACAAGATGGGAATGGATGTGAGCAGCTCAGTATTTGGAAACCAGAGGGTCATCAAAGCTCAAAACAGCTCTCACAATAGCTGCTAATGTACTTAACTCAAACCCTTAAATGTAAAACTTGTGGTCGCTATGACACAGAGATACTGAAATCTTATGTAACTTCCCAGCTGCAGCGAGGCCTCAGTATCACAGAGGAATTAATGAGTCTGAAAAGCAGAAATGAGTCAGCTCCATTTAGCAGTGCTGATATATTTGGCACGGTAGTTTGCACACTTAACCTCAGGAAGAAGTGCAAGTTGTCAGGACTCACGCTAGGTTACTCATATTGTAAACAATCCAATATTAAAGAGCTCAGACGTTTCCTGGTTGCCTCAACGAGTAAGACACAAAGGCTTCAAAGATCTTGCTGGCTCAGATCTTGAGGTTGTCTTGTTCTGTGACTTTTCTGATCTTTTTATTGAACTTGATGAGGAGCGGTGTCAGCTCTGCGTAGGACTTCCTGTTTGGACTCTGATTTCAGGGAACAGGACAGGACATGCACAAAACGCTGATGACAGAACCACGCTGACCCCAGAAAACCTAAAAGCTACAGGCTTTTCCGACTTCACCTGACCATGTGAGGAACTCAACCCTTGCTCTGACCTTTACAGGATGACATAAAAGACCAAATCCACCTTTAGATTCCAAGAGGAGCGTGGATATAGTTAACCGAACAAAACATGCCTGTGTGATCTGTGAGTGTCTACTGAGTGGGCTGTTGGGTCCTTGTGCTGGAAAGTTGTAACAGGCCCAGTTAGGAGAGGCTGAGTGTGTTCTTGGAGAATGTTCGACAGGAAATGCCAAAAGCACATCTGGAACTCTTACATTCAGGAAGTCTATGCGTGACAGCAGAGGCCCTCGCAGCGTGGCTCTGCCTGCCCGCTCAGTTAATCCACTGCTCTGTGTTCGACTGTCAGCGCTGGGTGTGAGCATGAGCTGTAACTCAAACATGACGTGGGTTCTGGGTGTCAAATAAAGTTTGCTTACATGAGAATCTATTTGCATTGTTTCTTAAATAACAACATTGTGATGTATAAATAGATTTGAATGTGTACATATGTGAAAGAATGGCTGATCGCATTAATGTGAATGTGGCAGACACCACTGTCGTAAATGTAGAAGAGGAGGAAAGAAAAATATTTTTCCTGAGTAAAAGTGCAGTTATGAGGTAAAAACTGCACTCAAGTACAATTAGAAGCAACATTTTTAATCTCAAGCAGTCTTCGTTTTTTTTTAGTCAGTGCAGTATAGTGTAAGTGTACAGTGTGACAACAGTGAAACGAGGGCATAAATGAAATAACAAGGACAGTACTTTTGTTGTTTCAAACTTGTACAGTGTCCTTGGGTGTCATGAAATGCATTTTATAAATAAAATGTATTATTATTATTATGAACAAGGAAAACAACAAAAGAGGGAAAGAAAAGAAAGAGGGGCCGTTTATGAAATTATGCATTGAAAGTATAGGAAGTAGATTTTGTATGTGATGGGAGGGAGACTTATTAATTCTAATATGGTAAGTGAATATTATTATTCTTATTCTAATAAATAATTTATATATATATTGTGAAAAATGACACAGACAAGTAAATTAATTTTTTTGAAAAGGTGTCTTACCAGCCATACTGAATCCAAACTCCTTTTGGAACCAGACTCCAGTCTCAGTTTTCCTTTAATCAAAATGTGATTGTTGTTTAATCAATTCATTTATTTCATTTTTATTTATTTTTGAGAGATTATATAAATACACATACTTGTATACACACATTTTATCTTTCCTTTTCCTTTTCTTTTCTTTTTTTTACTGGAAAGATATAAAAATAAGTTGTAAAATGTAGAGTTTCACTGATTTTTGTTAGCAGGATAGAATGAAAGAACAAAAATTGATAAAATGCTCATGAAATATTAGTCATGGCACAAGGAAGAAGTGATAAGACTTTGGTAGTGATCTGAATCCAGAGGCAGATCCAAGATTTTTTTCTGAAAACTTTATTAATAAATTTTAAGTTTTACAGAACAATATTGACAAGATACTCTCAGAGACAAGAACAAGACAAAAGACAAAGGACAGGACCAGCCTACTCCACTGAGGTTAAGTATGTATATCTATCTATCTATACATACATACATACAAACATACATACCTATATATATACATATATATGGTTACATGTAAGGTTAAAGAATTCTACAGACCATAGTAGATGATCCAAGATCAAGACTGTCACTTGTCAAAAATTAAACACAAAGATTCAGGATTTTTTTAATATATTTGTTCACACTGGGAGATTGGGCAATTTTCAACATTTTTGCCAATAACTCATTTTTAACAGATTTTTATGACATTTTAATGGAATGTTGGTCATGGCACAAGGAAGAAATTTATGATTTGGTAGTGATCTGATTCCAGGTGTGAATCCAGGATTTGTTTACATTGCAAGGTAGGGCATGATATTGTGCATCCCCACTAATAAATGTAATATTTTTGCTGCTGTCGGGCACAAACCTCTTACCTCCAAAATTGCTACTTCTCAGGAAATGAAAAAATGCCCCACTAATGAAATTCATGCAAAGAGTCAAATAAAGTCATATACAGAAAGATTATTATGGAAATGTTTTGATTTTTAAAATGTTCTTGACAGATGTTGTCTTGTTTACAATTTATTGATATTTGAAATGAACGATCGGGCCGCATTGGGTGAAAGGAAGGGCCGCGTGTGGCCCCTGGGATGCATTTTTCCCATCCTGCTGTGGATGCTTAATACGTTTTTATCGTTGGTTTTAATTTTTTAATGTTTTTAAATGTGCTGCTGCCTCTCTTGGCCAGGACACTCTTGTTCTTCCCGGTGAAATAAAGTTTAAATAAATTATTAAATAAAATAATGAATGGATGTGTAAACTAGTTTCAATATTCCCTTTTGTCCAAAAGATGGTGCTGTTATGTAGGCTTGCAGACTAAACTGAATGAGTGATAGGTGAGATTAGTTTCACAGGAGGTCTTGGTGTTTACAGTATCATGTGAAATGAAGGGCCTTTGAATCCCACCTGAACATAAAATAGGTTTATGCATCTTTAATGTAAGGTGCATATTTCTCCTGAATTTCCTGCCAAGGCAAAATTCATGAATAATTCATTTTTACTTTTTTATTTTTATCCAGGACTTTCTTTCACTCAATTTTCATCTTTTTGTGCATTCTCTTATAAATATAAATACCCAAAAACGCGCACGTTCATGTGGATTTTGACTAAATGAACCCCCTCCCTGCTTGCTTTTGTCCCACGAAGCTCCCACTCTTATAAAAACACCTGCAGGCCAAGACTTCAAAGTTACCTGTGCGTGCAATCAAGAGGCGCAGGCGAGCAAACAGATTTCGGAATAGCAATTTTACCGGTTGACGTAAGAGGTGGGTCTCGTTGTCTTGGCAACCAATTGGCACTGAAGTGTGGAGCGGCTCCGTGGCCCCGCCCCCTGTACAAATACCCCCATGGCTTTGACGTCAATGCACGTCAACCGGAGAACATGATGCCTCTTTGCAAGTCAACTCGTGTGCTGTGTAGCTGATAGAGGCACCTCGGGCTGAAATATTATCGCTCCATTGTACTGGGAGAACGTGGTGTGTGACAGCCCCGGGTTCGGCGAATGGCCTGCTGCGTCGCACCGCCGCACTGACGGGAGAGAGGGGCTCCACATTGGGCGTTCAGGCTGGCAGGGCGACACGGGAGTCAACTTTGCGTGTTTTTAATGGGCGCACTGGGAGCGGGGTCGGCGGCGGCGGCGGCGGGCGGTTTGTTTTCCTCTCGTCTTTATCTGTAGCTGCTCCGCGTCAGCCCCCCGTGTGTCCCCCCTGTGCTCCGTCTGGCTACCTCCTACTCCACTGAGACGGTCCCAGTCCCGAACAGCATGGTCATGGCTGACAGTGTCCAGAAACCGCAGATCCGGGGTCCGGTCCGAGTGGGCTTTTACGACATCGAGCGCACTTTAGGAAAGGGCAATTTCGCTGTCGTGAAGCTGGCTCGACACCGAATAACCAAGACCGAGGTGAGTGCGTCTGTGAACTAGTTAGCCTGGAAGCTAACTTGTGCTACTGTTCTGCTGAGTTACATAACTTTTTATGCACTAGTTGACACCCCAGATATTCACAGCATATGCCGTAATGCAGTCCGCGCCGAGCACCAACAGAAACGTGGATCAGGTGAAGCGTCCGGACGCTGTAGCTGCTCCGGTGTGGAGCAACAGCTGCTGGGGTTGAGTCCTGCAGTTTACAGGAGCAATGACTGGCTGCACGTTTACCCCCATGAGCCAGCACCGCTGCCAGGAAGGGGTCAGACCTGCACCGCTGCTGCAGGGCCAGGCTTAGTCATTGTGGGGGCCTGGTGCTCCAGGGGTCCTCAAGACAGGGTTATGATAAGTAAGCATGAAGTATGAGGAAGCCTGGATATCTAACATCACCTAGATTCAAGTTTCAGAAGTATGTGCTCACTTTTCGCCAGGTGGGTGAAACTGCTTAGTTTACCCACCTGTCCATGCAGTGTAGACATCAGTGTTTGGTGCACAATATTACTGGAACATTATCAGTATCAGATATTTGTCTAAAACTGTCATTATTAGGGATGCACAATATTATCAGTGTAATATCAGTATAAGCAAGTAATGGCTTCAACAGGCAGATGCAACCATTTTTGCTGATACTTATATTCTGTGTATTGGCTGACAGAATGCACAAATTTACCATTATTTTGCACCATCATCACTGAATATCTACTTTTGTAAATCAAAAGTGTAACTTATTTAAGAATAAAATGTTGTTTTCATGATTCACATCTGTTTCTAACGCTAATGGACTGTCACTATTACAGTAACAGGTTGATGACAGAAAATTTTGGTAATTATGAGCTCAGAAATCTTGACATATAGAAAGTGCATCCCTTCTGATTATCAGCAGATAAAAAATTATTTACAGATATATAGAGCTGATAGTTAAGCTGTTCAAAATGGCCAGAAAAGTTCCATATATTGAATGTAATATTGGCAAAATGCACAAATATACCATAATGACATACCTCATTACCTGGGTTTAGGGCCAGGCTTTGTCATTGTGGGGGCCTGGTGCTCCAAGGGTCCTCAAGAAAGGGTTATGATAAGTAAGCATGAAGTATGAGGAAGCATGGATATCTAACATCACTTAGATTCAAGTTTCAGAAGTATGTGATCACTTTTCAGCAGATAGGTGAAACTGCTTAGTTTACCCACCTGTCCATGCAGTGTAGGCATCAGTGTTTTGTGCACAATACTACTGGAACATTATAATTATCAGATATTTATCTAAAACTGTAATTATTCGGGATGCACAGTATTATCAGTGTAATGTTGGTTTCAGCAGATAATGGCTTCAACAGGCAGATGCAACCATTTTTGCTGATATTTGCAGCCCCTGTATATATTTATTTTCCATATATTGGCTGAAAGAATGCACAAATATACCATTGTTTTTGCACCATCATCGCTGAATATGTACTTTTGTAAATCAAAAGTGTAACTTATTTAAGAATAAAATGTTGTTTTCATGGTTTACATCTGTTTCTAATATTAATGGACTGTCACCATGACAGTAACAGGTTGATGACAGAAAATGTTGGTATGGACATCAGTAATGAGCTCAGAAATATTGACATATTGATCGTGCATCCCTTGTGACTATCAGCAGGTATAAAAATATTTTCAGATATATAGAGCTGATAGTTGAGCTGTTTAAAATGGCCATAAAAGTTCCATATATTGAATGTAATATGCACAAATATACCATAATGGTGTACCTCATTACCTGAGTTTAGGGCCAGGCTTTGTCCTTTTTTGGGCCTGGTGCTCCAAGGGTCCTCAAGACAGGGTTGTGATGGGTGAGCACAAAGTATGAGGAAGCCTGGATATCTAACATCAGTTCAGTGTTTTAAATGAAGGAAATAAGTTTCAAAGGTATGTGCTCACTTTTCGCCAGGTGGGTGAAACTGCTTAGTTTACCCACCTGTCCATGCAGTGTAGACATCAGTGTTATGTAGGGATGCACAATATAACTGGAACATTATCAGTATCAGGTATTTGTGTAAAATGCTCATAATTAGAGATGCACAATATTATCAGTGTAATATCGGTATAGCAGCAGATAGCGGCTTCAACAGCTTCATATGGTACAGGAAGATATGACAATTTTTGTGGATATTTACAGCCAATATATATTCATATTTCACATATTAGCTGGAATATTAACAGAATGCACTAATATACCGCTATGTTTTGCTTCATCATCACTGAATGTCCACTTTTGTAAATCAAAAGTGTCATTTATTTAAGAATAAAATGTTTTCATGGTTTACATCTGTTTCTAACATTAATGGACTGTCACCATGACAGTTACAGGTTAATGCTTTGCGCCCTTGACAAAAAAAATATAGGTATCAACATCAATATCGGTGATAATGAGCTCAGAAATATTGGCATATTGATCGTGCATCCCTTGTGATTATCAGCAGATATAAAAATGTTTTTAAATATTTACGGCTGATAGTTTAGCTGTTCAAAATGGCCATAAGAGTTCCTTATATTGTCTGTAATATTGGCAAAATGCACAAATTTACCATAATGCTGTACCTCATTATCAGTGAGTATCTACTTTTATAAGACAGTGTGCCATTTGTTAAAGAACTCAAAGTGCTCCAAGAGCTCAAACTTTAACTAATGTATTTCTAACATTGCGGGGCGAGTTATTGTCAAAAATGTGATTAAACTGCCCAATCTCACACTGTAAACAAATGTTGAAATAAAGTCCTGTGTTAAAATGTGTTATGAACAACATTCCCTGACAATTTCATGAAAATCTGTTTAGATTTTCTTTAGTTATCCTGTTCACAAACTAAATAACTAACTAACAAATGCCAGAAAAGACATACTTCTTAGCAGAGTTAATTATAAACAGTGTCCAAGTCTCAAAGTATGTGTCCGCTGTTAGGCCGTGTTTGGACAGGTGGGGGAAACTGGTCAGTTTTACCCACCTTTTCATGCACTGTCAACACATTTGTGCTGTATTTACATCTGTGTCAAGCAGGGGTGCACAACATTATTGGAACAATATTGATACTGGCAAATATGAATACTTTTACTGATATTCACAGCTGATACTCTGAGAGGGGTCTAGCTGCAGCCCTCTGCTCTCAGCCCTCTGTCAAGCTCCCCTAGTTATCAAATTAATATGCTCTCTGGAATTGTGAAAATGCATATGCTATAATAACAATTATAATGTAAAAGTGATAGCAATATGCATACAATGAAGCTAATAGTGCTGTTCAGTGTTAATGAAAATGGCTCTACAGTTCAAGTTATGATATGTGCATTTAATGGAAATTGAGCTCATCAGAGTACAAAAGAAAGTAACATTAATATATTATGTTAACAGTATATGTTGACACATATTATGTATAACACAAATAAATTAATACACCTGTATGTCATATGATGACAAAAATACAAGGCTATAAATTGTTGCCTCCAGTAATTTCCCGTGTGCCAGCATAGATGCAAATAAAACCACTATTAGCCGTTATTTGCCTTGAGGTCATAAATGTACAAGCTTTAATTTCTTGTGTTCTATGAAATAATAATTTTAGGTAATTGCTGTGGAACAGTAGAAATCTTTTAGAGGAGTCTTCTCTACATGATGTATGCATGAGGAAGAGGACTGCAAGCTGCAGACTTCACAAGTCTTTATATCGTTTGTCTCTCGTCAGTGTGGAATAAAGCAAAAATTAGAGTAAACAGGGTGCTGTTGGTCAGCCTGTTAAAAATAATATCTTGGTAATACTGCTGAGTCGCAGAAATATAAACCATCTGCTTGAACATCTAAACCAGCAATGTGAACCCACCCATTTTTGCCTCAAAGCTCACTCGTGTGCTCGACACACCATTTGGGGACTCAATTAAATGAACATTTTCTAAATTAGTATGCACACATTTAATGTTGCCATCTTGTTTGGCAGTTATTACACGTATTGCAGGCACGTTCCCCACACTGTCTTATTGCACAGACATGTTGGTAATATTCAGGACAGTTCCTTGTCAGTTCAACTCACTTATCAAAATCTCACCATTGGCAAACTGTTGTGCTATTTAATCACTGCTGAGAGCAAATACACCTTCAAAAGAATAGAGGGCTTGCACTGACGTCACAATTTGTGCTCCAGATTGGCAGCTCCACCAGCAGAGCAGCAGAGAGCATCGTCAAGTAATTGATATTTTGGGTAAGAAACAGTGAGACACTTCAATTCACACGAGAGGTGCTGTGTTTTTAGTCATTTTCAGAAGGCCTGTAATGATCAAAATTAATATTTGGATGATGTTCATTACGGAAAATGTAGAGTCTAGTCTGATTAATGTTTAAAAATGAATAGACTTTTGGAGCCATGAAGTTACATTTAAACTACAGCATTAATTTGCATATTCCAGAGGATAACACCTTGTAGTGTCTCTAACTTTTTATCTGTGATTGTATATATCCAGAATGTCTTTTCCTGAGCATAAGGTTTTAGGATCTGTTCAACTTTTTGTATTGGACATAACACAAAATTATCTCAATAATTGGCTTCTTTTTCCATCTATTTGCGGTCAAATATACAGACTTAGCATTTTTAAGAATCGTTAGTTGTCAAGCCATCTGCTGTAATCAGACTTCTCAGGCTTTTATGAAGACAACAAGCATGAAAACATGATCTAATGTCCTCAGTGCCTCAGCATTTAAGATATTGATGTTTGATTTTATGAACAATCTCCTGAAATGTAATGTCTTCATGTTTTTTTAAAGTAAAAACTTAAGGACAGAGAAAGACATGGGGCTCATATTCATCTTTACCAAGCATATATGCTTAATTGTATGATACCAGTTTCTGTAAAATCCCGGCCTTGTCTTCATTATAACCCTGACGTTACAGCTCCAGTTGTTTCATCAGCTGAGGATCTACCCTGCCCTTTAACACTTAAAACAATAATAGCATGATTCAGTGATCATAACAAAGAGCTTGATTCTTTTCTGCTGAATTTGGATATCTGACTGCCTGACTGCTTACTTCCCTCTGATTGCTGTTGTTAGTCCAAACGTCTTCCACTCACTTGCACTGACTGTGAAGTCATGTGCATACCGTCTTTTGTTTCAGTCCTCAAAAATCAATAAGCTCACAGGAAATCCTCTTAACACTGCCTTAACCCTGTCACTCACCTGTCCAAACTTTGCCAACATATTTGTACAACTAAAACAGCGCTCTCCCACTTGGTTTAAGATTAGAAGATTAGAGATCGTTGAGTTTAATTTTCTTGGGAAGCTCATTAAAAAGCTTAAATTATTTTGCAAACATGTTATTTTAGTCGTTGGTGAAATGAGGAAGTCCTTGTATTGGGCCTTCAAATGACTAAACCCGTCTTTGGCTGCTAGGAAACACAAACTGCAAACAAGCTTTCTTTCCTACATCAGGACAGGATTAGACACCTGTACTAGATCTGCTGACGCTGACCCAGACAGTGCCTCAGTGTACCTACAACCCTAGAGTCTGGCTGCTGTAAACATCCCATGTTACTGTATCTGGGGCATGCAGCATGGGTCGGTGGTCTTGTTATGTAATCCAAATAATGATGTGATTTAGTGGTTTTTGTAGTGCCAGGAGCTTTGTGAGGAGCAAGAAGTGTCAGCCAGATCCCTGTAATTGGAAAGCAAAGTGTTCCTCACGCACGCATGAATGCAGACAGCAACCCACTGACACGGCTGTGGGGTCTGCGCCGAGTTTTGCGAGGGTTTGATATTACAGACACGAGTGCACCGTGCACTCGGGCAATGCAGCATGACCACAGTACTTCATGTCAGCTCCGTACAGCGAGGCCCTTCTTGACCAGTGCCACCGAGTGCCAGGGCATTTCTATTGTCACCACAAACACACAGGGGTTCAATGTAAAAGTGTGCAGTCTTTGTGTGCTGAAGTGTTGCGTGACACAGAGGCAGAGAAAGAAGAAATAGGCCAGGAGACTTGTGAAAGCACACTTTGATCTTTGAGCCTCCAACTTGTGTGCCGTTGAACGTGAGCTATCGCTGTGTACAGGAAAAACAAAGATTTGCATCATCCAGACAGGGTTCAGTGATAGGTTTAATAAATAACAGGGCAAGAAAACAGCCCTGAAGACTCTTATCCTTTTAATCTAGTTATTAAAGCCTGTGAGGTGGGGAAGGGTTAATCCTGCCACGTAATCTACACCAATACTACCTCAGTGAGTGAAGGTTATAAATGCAGAATGCTGGGGTATTTGGGTTGAGTAGAGGGGCAGTCTGTGGTGTTGGGAAAAAAAAGGTTCATTATCATTAGAGTGTTTCAGACTGTTGCTTGATCAATGCCTTTAATAGAGTGTTACTGCCTAAATGAATCAATCTGGGTGTGAACAAATGAGGCACCAAAGTATGTGTTATGATTCATACAGCACACACACACACACACACACACACACACAAAGCAGCGTTAATTTTGTTGACTAATTATTTTCGTCATAGTTTTGTCACCAACGTTTTTTTTCCCCTGACGAAAACTACACTATAACTAAGCAAAAGAAGTGCACCTGGACAAAAACTAAATTAACTGACATTTTTATCAACAAATAAAAACTAGATGGAAATGTTTGACAGAGACTGAATCCAGTCAGACCTAATTTCATGTAGAAAGCAGGGACAAGTTAGGAATATATCAAGTCACAGCTACTTTGGTTGTGTGGAAAGGTTGGATGAGTTAAGAGGGACATCACAACTCACAAAAATAGGGAAGATAAAAGGAAAACCAACCCACAGTGTTGTGTTATTTTTTACTAGTTTACCACTTATCCATACTTTCTTATGTTCAATGAAAATTAGGCAATAAAGCAATGGCTTACATGATTTCGTAAAACCATTTTACTCAATCCTGTTGTTTCCAGATTAGCCACACGGTCTAATGCAAAATAGTATTCACCAAGGATGTAAGATGTTACAAAAAGCAGACCAGTGATCACATTGAAATTAATATTTTGTTTGAAATTGATGAGCTGTCGTGCTTTAAATTGCATTGTTAATTTGATTCAAATGTGCTTGTAAAATGGTCATCATTAAAATGTCAACTGTAGCTTCATACACGTAAATTGACCTTTGCTAAATGCGAGAAACATACCGTACCCATAGGAATCCTATTGCCTCGGACGCATCGTTTGGAACTATCGAGGCCTCCCATGATCCGCCATTGCTGTCAAATAATTGGCCTATTGGCGTCTATGGAGTTGACGTCACTCTCTCCTTCCACGGTTCTGGTTATTACCAAACAGATGACAAAGGGGCCGATCACACAGATAATGATGGAAATAGGCCAGTAGACAGGTGTGGGCCTGTGTTGATGTCTGACTGATAATAGAGAGTAGAAAAAAGTCCTTTACACAAGCTGCTTTGTGACAAGCCATTTCAAGCACCGTGTGTCAGAGCATAGCAAGGCCAAGAGCACTTATGTTAGTTCAAACTAATTTTACGCTTAATTAATTTAGCTGCATGTATGTGGGCGCAGACTCGCTCTGCAAGCACTCCCCTCCTTCCCCCTGAAGGTGTTTTAGGTGTGGCTGCGCCTCGAGCACCCCAAACACAGCCTTTTGTTTGAGTGAAAGTCTAACTCTCCCTCACATTCACCTGAAGTTAGTCTGAGACTTTTACACTCCTCAGAGTAATGTCATTGCATATTTTACACTCGGCTGTTTTGGTGAGTGAAAGTCTAGCACCCATCCCTGATGTGGACCTTGATGCTGGTTTTCAGGCCTCTGGTTTGGTAGAGGTCACTCAGCAGACTCAGCCCGTCAGTACAAAGAAGCCGCTGCAGCTGCTCAGCTTGACCAAAGCCAGAGCCCGGGGTGTTCGCTAGAGCGGCCAAGGTCAGCTGGAAAGGCCGACGGCTATCAACTTTATGCGATGCCATCTGCCTTGAGGATTTGCCAGGGCAAAGGAGCTGTTCTCCTGCAGCATGTGTGTAAGGAACAACAGAGCTGATGACACATGAAACAGTGGATCAGATCCACTGCTTTGCAGGTTTTTTGCATATTTCCAGACAGATTTACCTGTGTGTGCATAACCTACTTTTCCACCCTCTGTGATACTGACCCATTCATCCCATTATGTACATATTGCAGCATGTGGGTTCACACTGCCTGTGCTGACCCATTCCCATGTGGAGCTATCTGCTCAGCCTGTTGCAATGATCCATCTCTGATTGTAACATTGCCCCTTCTTTCTGCAATCATTACTCTGTGTGATAGGCCCTGCAACACTGTCCTCAAATAACCTTGTATCTGCAGGGATCACATAAAAATTTACAGCGCGTGTGGGCGATGTTAGCTGTATAGTCTGCAGGGAGGAATGAAGCCGGATTTTTAATGATATCCGACATACTTGCATTTCCAAAGTAATTTCAGACATATTAATAATACCAATATAAGCACATGCATTTTTTTAATCGTAAAATATGTTTTTTTCGTTCTAGATTTGACCTCATACTATTAGTTTGAAAGTCAGTTTGACATAAGACAGTAATACCATCAATATGGCCACAGTCATTGTTTCCTCATTACTGCAATTCAGGAGATACTCTTAATTTAATGGTTTGATTACTCATGATTTAACAAAAAAAATAAATGCTGTTAATGACTTACACATTTTATGTCAGCATTTGTATATTTGCACTCCAATGCAAGCGGAGACATTTATTTCAATGAGCTAAACACAGCTTTGTATCCAGTTTTAGCTTCTTTTTCAATAACAGTTACAGAGCATTTGCTGGTTATTAAAGTATATTTCACTAACATTTCCTTTTCCATGATCAAAAATGCACTTAGAGTGTGTTTGGAAGAAACTGTTACAGCTAATTTCAGCCCTGTTTTCCTGGGATAATTGCTATTTTCAGTGATTTGGGGGCAGATTTTGTCACCTTTTTCTTCATGTATGTATATTTTTTGATATTTTAAAATGACTGGTTGGGCGCATTGAGGGAATGGGTGAGCTGCATGTGGCTTCCAGCCCACCAGTTGCCTATTCCTGATTGTATGTCAAATGTATTTTTAACAGAAACACTAAACACAACGTTTATCTGCTTTTTTTTGCGCTGAAAACAACACGACACCCTGCATTTAAGCATTAAGCTCTGTTGAGCACTTCCTGACAATGTGCCACTTTTATGAAGCTCTTACATCTAAATCAAAATAATTCATACAAATAAACATCTCATTTTTAGATGGTTTCTTGGGGCAATCCTGACAAAGGGATTGTTACTGTACAGACAGTCTTCTCAAATGAATAAAACTTAAACTAGCTACAGTTTACTTTGGCATGGAAAAATCTTCAGTTGGGTTATTGGTTCGACTTAAGCCTCTGAACCCTTAACACTGAAATGTTCTGCCCCACATCTGTATTAAATACATGCAGTTGTGATAATTACCTTTTTAAGCTATTGTCTGCTGATAACAATACTCTGTTAGTAGGGGTGCGCTTTGGTATCGGTTCAACATCAGTATCGGACGATATTGTGCCCTTATAAGAAACATTGTCCTTCTTCAAATTAAGGTGAGGTGAGCAGATATCAGTTTTTAGATGTTTATCTGTTGTGTCATACCAATTTCATGTTAACATCTGGCAAACCTAACTGTTGATTTGGAGAGGACTCTTTATTTGGGGTGGTAGAAATTACCTTTTGGACAAAATGTGATCTGTTGTCATGATCAGACAAAAGGGAAAGTCTTTCTTGAGTAAATTAGACAGACAGGACCTTTCCAGTATCTGCTTGTGAGTATCAGTCATCTGGACGAACTCTGTCCTGTGGTGCCCCTCAGGGTTTTGCACTGGGCCCTCTGCGGTTATCTTCGTACACAGTCCCTTTGGTGCATCTTGTAAGAAATTTCAAGTTTCTATTTCGTCATTGCTTTGCAGGTGACACTCTGCTGTGTGTATCTTTAGAGCCACATGATGTTTCTTCGTTGTCTGTTTTGCTTGACTGTGTAAACTTTATCAAGGCTTGAACACAGATGTAACCGAGGTTGTTATCTCAGCGTCCGGCTGTGTTGAACCAGAGGTGAAGAGAGGTCTTGTTTATCTATCTTCTGTTGATAAACCTGTTATTTGTTAGTTGGGTGTCCAACTGAGTCAGGCTCTGAGTCTAGACCAAAATGTGAATGTTTTTGTCTGCTACTTGTTATATCAAGAAATGTTGCAAAACTTAGGCCTGGTGTATCATAATTATGCCTTTGTCTCTTCAGCAAATTCCTGTGTTTTCTTGTCTTAGCATCACATTATTTAACCACTTAAAAGGGCTGATCATAAGACTCTGAGGTCCTGTGATCAGTGTCTGCAGGTTGATCCTCATACTACACTTACAACAATTGTTCACTTGAGGCTGTTGCTTCAAATCTTGGAAACTGTCTCCCACTAGAACTGAGGACATTTTTGAAATGCAGTCACTCCTCAAAAAAAGTTTGTATGTGTTATTTTGGACAATCCTTTCTCCCTTTTAATTGGTATTGTATTTTATGTGGTTGGAAAGCCTGATTAGTCACCTTTACAACAAGGTATGTCTTGTAAGGATCGTGTATTCATGGAATGAGAAACACAGCTAAATGTGAGGGGAGTGCCCCAAAGCATGTGCCAAAATCCCCTACAACTGGAAGCTGCTGTTCCAGTAAGCAGAGTGGTAGCATTATTTGGTGTCAGCCCTCGTACCATCTCCAAACTCAGGGCCCAGCTCTGTGAGACTGGTGAAGTCAAAGATGGACCGTGAAGTGGAAGACAACACCCCAATTAGACCAGTTCCACACCCTTGCTTTACTTATTAACCATAGGGGTTCTTCCAGGAAAAGAGGGGATTTTGGCACCTTTTTGTGGTTTAGCTGTGTTGCTCATTCCATGAATGCTCAACTCTTACAAGTCATACCTTGTTGTGAAGGTGACTAATTAGGCTTTCCAGCTATGTAAAATACAGTACCAATTGGTAAAGGGGAGAAAGGATCGACCAAAATAACATGTTCAAACTTTTTTTGAGGAGTGTATTCAGGCCTTCCTTTGATTGCCTATGTGTAGTTTTGTATTTTTGTAAAAAAAAATAAAATAAAATAAACATTTTGTTGTGAAGAATCTGGGACGTCTGTTCTTGATAGGTGCTTTGTGAATTAAAGACTTGTTATTTAGACTGCCGTGACTAAAGCATGAAGCATTGCACCTCTATATTTATATCAGTACTACCATTATATTGTAACAGAGACACTAATGCACAAAAAACACAAGTTCTGTAGCCAAAAATGTCACACCTGGCTCCAACCTGCAACAGAACATGACATCAGCTAGCAGTGCAGATATCTGGTTAAAAAATATGCCATCATAAATACCAGGTAAAATACTTTAGTTATGTAATCCGGCTTATTCAGACTATCTGATGATCATTTAGATGAGGGATAAAATGATCTTCACTGTGATAACATTCAACTAGAAAATCCTGCGTCACTGTCTGTCCTCTAACTGTGATCAACTTTCACACTCTTGCATCTCACGTACACCTTCCTGGATCTTGTTTCTGTTATTTAATCTCAGGATGCAAATAATTATTATTCGTAATAGCTCAAGTTTCTCAGTATTTGATTAAAATTCTGGATTGTTTTGAACTACTAACATGGTAACAAGGTAGAGATATTAGTTTGGGATGCACATTATTTGACTTTTGCAGGTAATCCCATACTAATTTTAGGCCATACCAGAGCTGGTGCCAATATTCAGTCCAACTAATGTTTTCTGAGCTTGAATTTCCCTTCTGCTTTTGCTGTGACAGCCTATTTCAGGGGTGTCCAAAATGTTTTCTTCAAGGGCCACATATTGTAAAATACAAGTGTTATCAACCTTGTAATTATCTGTCTGTTTGTAAAGCACTTTGTGCTACAGTTTTTGTATAAAAAGTGCTATATAAATAAAGTTTGATTTATGATTAATTGATAGCACCACGTTGTTGTTATACCTTGCCTTCATGGTATGGAACTTGAGGAATTTTATTTTGGCCAGTCAGATTTCAGTCAGCTCTGGGTGACTGTGGTCAGGCCTTGTCAGGAAGAGAGTGAGAAAAAGATAATTTTTACAATAGAGAGGAAAGATGCTAACAGCTTATCTACATGTTCAGACACAAAACGAGAGCAAAATGCATAAAGCTGCCAATGTTCGAATAAATGTTGGTGCTTGAAGATAGTTAGCACTTTACGCTTTATTCACTGGACCTTGAGATGCAGCAGGTAGAGCAAATGAGCACAATTTACGTTATCTGCCAATAAAATCACTTCCTCTATATTAATTTGGTTGATTTGTTGGCTATAAATTTATCTGCAGAGAATCTCATATTTGTCAAGACTTGTGGTTCAGTTCTTGATGACTTTGTTGCTGATACGTAAATCATGTTGACTGCTTTGTGAACCCTTAGTATAGGCTTTGAACATGTTATCAAAATGCTAAAAACCAATAAAGAGGAGCTGACATCATTTAAATGGAAGTATATTTTCCAATCAGTCAAGATTTATTCTGATTTAGAGTCACAATCTGATTCAGAATTGATTTTCAGTTATAACAGATTCACTCTTCTCATTACATTCTCTGTTCTAAAAAGGTGATTATTTTGGGATCTGCTCTTACCTGCTGTGCACTAAGAGGCTGGATAATGTGATTTGGCATTGAAATTACAATTAAATGTGTTTAAAACTTGCAGCCTCTATATTTATAATGCTCATGCTAATGTTGGCAAAGAGCTGATGTTTTTAGCAGTGCAGCTAATGCCCCAGGAAAGTTTTGTTCAATTTTCTCTGGGAGGAAAAGAAATAATTTGTAGAAAGGGATGCACAGTGTTACCAGATGATAGACTCAAAAGTTGATTCCCGTTACTGCAGGATATGAATATTTGAGTCTATGCTTTACAGCCAGTATATTTGCAGTACATATTTATACCCCATGTATTGGGAAATATATATAATGTACTATGTATTTCACCTCATCACAACTACATTTTAAAAATAATATTTTATCATTTATTACAAAAATAAAGTAATTATCAAACCTGGTTATTTTGGGAGAGTTGTTCCAATGCAAGTCTTGGCTTGCTTCTGATCTTCTAAGCATTTTTCTTTTTCTCCTGTGAGAACACAATCGGTCCAGCAACCAACACAAACAGGGTGATGAGTTAACTCATCACACTGCGGTAGCAATCATAATACTAATTTCATTACAGCTTACAGGCAGCCAGGTTGATAACAAAGTACTACTTAATAATAATGTTTTCGGTCCACATAGTCACATTCTGTGTGTGGACACAACAAACAATGAAAATATCAATGGGTCCACATCACTCGCGTTTTTTCAGCAGGTCATCACAGGACTCAAGAACATCGTTTACCTGCGGACACCTCTACAGGTGTTTCGTTGTAATAAGTTATGATGCTATCTGGTGTCCTCAGTGGTCTGCTAAAATCAGCGGGGAGCATTAAAAGCCCTGCTTAATCGTGCACACAGTTTGTTTACACTTATATCTAACGCTGTGTGAAATAATGATAAATATGTGCATGTATAATCTTACATAGGACATTCAACCTCTGCTAATAATCAGTGGTTCCTTTTGTGGGTAGTTTAAACCGCCAGCTTGCTTCCCATAATGCAGAGCTCAACTCATAGTCATGGCAGCACAGGATGTGACGTCGTGACTTAAGGTCACTTAGGCCATTTGTTGGTCTCAGCCCACTACAAAATACTGCCGTGTGAGCCTGAAACGATTCATAGGAATCATGCAAATCTGTAGCGTTTTTTTTCTAAATGAAATGGAAGAAAGCAGTTGTAGGTGTGAGAACCACCTAAATGTTGTTTTCTCATTAAACATTTGTTTTTATCACACATAGACCATCACACTGAGGGGAACGGACTCAGTGTTTTGTAATAAAATATGAATATATTGGTATCATATCAGTATCTGCAAAAATTTGTGTGGAAAGTTTAGCATGTTGACAGCATCCTATATCCCTAGTTGTAGAAAGTGATTGGATTAATTTATTTGCACCTCTATCATTATTGATTCTGCTTGTCAATGTAGTTCTTTATTTCATCCCTCAATGGTTCTTAATCAAATCAGATGAAATCTCATTTGTAGCTTTAACATAACAGCTGTCACAGTTTTAGACTTGTTTTCATTTTGAATGCTCAATTAAAGTTTCATAACTTAATCAAATGGAGCAGAACGGGGATCTCTGGTTGTTTACTCCTCCAGCAAACACACCAAATCACAGAAGAAGTGTTGTTTATGAGTCAGAAGGATCCGTATAAGTATTGCCTTGTTACCTACCGGACATCATTAATCAAAGCCCAGAGTGTTGAAGTTGTGAGTGTGTGATTTCACCAGGTATGTATCATTCATGGGCTTGTTTCCAGTGTTTGGCTCTGCTGTAACTTTATGCAGTGTGTCATCATGGCTTGCATTTTAAGACTGTTTATGGAGTACAAAATGTATTTGATCTTCCGTCTCACTCCACAGAAAGCAGATCTCTGCACTCGCAGCTGCAAGAACACTCTGTCCCCTATTAAATTCCTGTCTGTACCAATGTGTGTGCAAATGCAGGGGGGTGTTTCCTTTTGCCAATCAAGCCTGATGAGCTCCCTGATTTCAGTCCTATTGTTGCTAACCCTGGATCATCGTTCTGCAGGTGGCCATCAAGATCATCGATAAGACCCAGCTGGATGCCGTCAACCTGGAGAAGATCTACAGGGAGGTGCAGATCATGAAGATGCTCGACCACCCCCACATCATCAAGCTCTACCAGGTGAGCATCTGCACCTGTTATTACATCCCTGTACTTAAGTGTGTATTTAATGCATTCTGGGCAAAATATGGACAAAAAAGGAATATCTTTTACTGGTACTTCTTATTTTTTTCTGTTTTCACCTACTGAATCAAGGCTACATCCATGAGTCATTTTGGCAGCTATCTTGGATTTAGTCTAAGTCTTTAGATCAGAGGTGGGCAACTGGCAGCCTGGGGGCCAAATGCAGCCCTCCTCCTCACTACAAGCATACCGCCTGTGTATTTTAAATTGTAAACATGAAGTTGACAACCTGCCAAGTCTTTCAGTCTGGCTTACCTCTACAGTGCCATGTATGATGGCATTACAGCATGAAAAATAACAGCATTTCTATCAGTATAATCTTTTCCACCTGTCGAATGTTTTGTCTGAACAAGAATGAATATGTAAAAGACTTGTTGTAATGGTTATTGTGGAAGTCTTTTATGAAGCATCATTAACCACATTTTTGAAATCGTCAGTCAAATTGATATTTAGAACCAGAAATTCAATGCATTAAAAGAACAACCAAAATTGGTTTAATCTTATGTTTGGCTAATTAAATTCAGCTTTGTGTTCGCTTTTGAGCTTATAATAATAATGTTGACACCATATCTTCTAATAAAAGCTACAGTGGCTTGCAAATTTATTCAATCAGCTGTCAAGAATGAGAAAACATCAATATTTTAGTAATCTTTCAAAAACTTTTTTAAAACTAAAAATGAAATTGTTATTTGACACACAATTTGACCAGGAATGAGGAATTTCAATGTTGCACAACCTCAACCATTTACACTATTTTTTCTGTTCAGGACTGCAAGCAAATACCTATAATTTGACATTTTAATACAAAAAGAGATATTGTGCTTTGTTATGTTTTTTTTATTTTTTAAGCGAACAGTTAATTTAAAAATTGAGGTATAACAACAATAATTGTATTTTAGCATTAAAAAACATCATTTCAGATAATGAGTTTCTACATACTGATGTTTTAGCCATTACAGAAACATAAAAAATGATTTTTGTATTTACCAATGCTGTAAACTCAGGGCACCTCTGGCAAAAACCTTACAATGGGTGCTGGTCTAATAAATTTTGTTAAGCACGGTACATACATCTGCTGTCTGGCAAAAAACCTCACATCTCCAAAATAACTTTTTTTTCTTAAGAGATGCAAAAATTGCTGTGATATTTGAGTAAAAAAAATCTTTTATCATAATTGGATTTTTTGTGATTTGGTTCAAAAACATTCACTCACAATGGTGAAAGGAGACCAAGAACACTGGTTTATGAACAAGATATAAATAATTACAAATTAAGGTAAGAGCTTTCTGGCCAATACTGACAATAGATATTCTTTTGTTATGTTGAAAGCCATGAAAGCCTCAAAAATAGCAATAATCCAAGACAACAGCACTAGAATTGTCTGTAGTTTTTCTGTAAAAGTGCTGTTTGTGCATTACTAAATTTATTTTTCAGAATACAGAACAAAACTGTTAGTAGAACATTATATCAACCACTGAATACACTGAAAGTCAAACGTTTTTTCAATAGTTTGGCCCTTTTGGTTACTGAAGTTGCCCATCCCTGCTTTAGATGAAGAAACTGACAAAAAAAACATTATCAGCAGGTTATCTCTATTTTTGCCTCTTGTCTTAATGCTGGTCCTAAATTTCCACTGGCCCGTCCAGTCGTGACTCCCTGCAGTCTGTCCCTGTGCCAAGATGCTGTTTATAACTGATCCAGTTACACATACGTTACATAGGAATGCTGTATGAACAAATATGTACATGTGGATAAGTGATCAGCACTGCTGCCTCACATTAGGTGATCCTGAGTTTGAATGCTTTGTGGGGCACGGCCCTTGTGGATTTTCTATGCCAATAAAGGCTAAGACATACAACAGTGTTTGAATGTCCCATGTCCTGGTATATTTGGCTGTATTTATCTTGTCATTGGTGTCTATTAAGCAAAGATTTGATTGAAGTTGAATGGAAAAAGTAAAAAGTTGAATCTCTGTAGAGGATCAGATGCAGCTCTGTTTCCCTCCCCTTTGGAAATTGCTCCGATCTGACTGGGCAGGGAGGCTACAGGAGGCTGTGATTATGAGGTCTGAATTGGCTGCATAAAAGATGTCTGATGGGAGACGGGAAGAAGGAGTTACTGCTGGTAGATGAGACTTTCGAAACAGTAATGGCGTCTGCCTGTGACAAACAGAAACCACACAAAGGTGGAGGCTGTATAACTATTATATCATAACCCCTTGGAAGTAAAAAACAGAGCATTTTATGGGGCATTATCTTTAGAGAGACATAGGACATTTCTCCATGAACAGTTTGGCAAAAGGTGTCATGTTCTGCTCCCCAAGCCCCTTCCAACAACATAAAAACCAATACATTGATTTTACAGGACAGGGGAACTTTAAGTCAACCGTTTGGTCAGTTGAGGATACCAGTGCTGTTTTCCTCATACTTTATTTTATTGTTTAGACTCAAAATAGCCTCATTTTTTATAATACTGACTACGTAGACACATTTCAGAGATACAAACCGCTGGCTTAACACACTGCCTCAGAGTCTCTTTAACAGGTGACCTCTGCCCAATAAAATCCGTCTCTGTTTTATCAGTTAGATGTACTAAATGCCAGCATCAAATTGATATGACACAACAGATAAGCATCTGATACTGACATTGGTTCAAGCCACATAATCTGCAGAAGGGCTGATGTCTGTCAGTGATACCAGCGCTAATGTGATGTATTGGTGGACTCCTAATGCTGATACATGCATCTGTACCAGGTGCTCTGGTTTCATCTAAGATGGTCTCTTGGTTTATTTTCTGTCATGGCCTGAAAGCACAGGCTCAGGCCTCACAGGGACTGAACAGTAGCTGCTTCAGTCCTTAAACAAAGGTTAAATGCAAAGGCTGAGGTTCATGATGTAGATCAATAATGACGATCTTAACTGTGGCCACATCAACTAAGTTGTAAATATTAGTATAAGATGATGTGCCATAAGCAAATAGCACACACCAGGATTATACTTGGTCAGAGAAAAAGTGCTCTTGTGGTCAAACAGTTTAACCAGGAGACAAAATCATCTTTCAAATCAAGTAAGCCACTCGAACCCTCTTTACAAATAATCTACTGTGATACAGTCAAAGCTGACAGGCTGGCCCTGGATTACAGTAGAATGGTTTTTGTTTTTTTCCAATTGGCAGTCTTTATGGTGACAATGAAGCCAGTGTGGAAGTGCCAAAACTGCCGTTCCTTGAGTGTCCACTTGATGCCTTGTCAAGCATGACTTGTTGCACCACAGATCACATGGCAAGGGGCATAGCTGGTGTGACTGTAAACCAGCATTAAGATACAATCAAAAGATAGGGGTGAGGCTTCACTATGAACAATAAACATCCTTTGCCAAGCCTACGATAGTGGATACACACAGATTTTAAATTCTGATGCTAATATAAACAAACATCCATGTCTGTCACAAACAACACAAAGCACTGATATACAGTTGAATATTTGAGTGATTAATTTCAATTCAACAAGTTAGATTTATGATAAACTAGAAGTGTTCAGAGGGCAGAAACCTCCGCCAAGGCATTTCCAACATTGGCGAGTTATTGTGAAAGATCTGGAAATCTGCCCTACCTTAACAAATCCTTAAAAAATTGGATCCTGGATCCTCATTTGAATTCATATCACCACCAAATTCTGATCAGTTCTTCCTTGTACCATGACCAACATTCCCTGAAAATGTCATCAAAATCCACCCTAAACTTATTCAGCTATTTGCTAAAATGTGGAAAACTGCTCTATCCCACGGTGTTAACAAATCCCATTAAAAACAATCCTGGATCCTCACCACCAATGTATAATCACTTCTTTCTTGTACCATGACCAACATTCCCTAAAAAATGTCATCAAATCTCTTTACAGCTTTCTTAGTTATACTGTTCACAATCTAACAAATAAACTCAGGTGAAAACATGGCCGTGGCTGAGATAACAAAACAGAATAGATGTTGTTTGTTACAAACGATTTGAAGGAATGATCCCACATAGTTTCCAAACTGTCATTCTCATCTTTACTGCCTGGTGGAATCACCTGGTCAGAGACAGTATTACATTTACTTAAGATATGATGACTTAAACATAAGACCACATGAATAAAAGTGGCATTCACAGTGCCAATAAAGCATTCAAACAGTGTTTAAATAGGTCAATGTCAATGTCAGCTCTAGCACATTTAAGACAGCCAGTGGCTGACCAAAGTGCTTTACAGTAAAATAGACAGAAAAACAGTGAAATCAATAAAAACCAATAAAACCAACAAAAAACAATAAAAAAAAAAGCAATACCAAGAAAGCATAACAAATAAAAGACCCAATAAAAGGAGATTATTCTCCTCCAAAGTGAACAAGTGCGTCTTAAGTCATGTTTTAACAGTGGAAAGGCTGTTTGCAGTCCGCACAGTGAGTGGTAATGTGTTCCCCAGAGTGGGAGCCACAGCTGAGAAGGTTCGATCTCCTCTGGTTTTTAAAATGGTCGAGGAACGTCAAACATTGTAGGTGAACATAACATTAAAGAGGACTGCAAGTTAAATTTTAATAGGCTGCTATTTGCACATAAATCATTTTAAAGGGCTTTGCAGAGTTATAAACAAAACATGTATAACAATAAAATCATTGAAAGACAGCAAAAATTGCATTAACTGGAAATACCAACACTGAAAGTGCGATATCACTGTCCATAATATGATTACAGATTTACAAGTGGTAGGGTTTTGGATCCTCTACAGATGCATGCAGCCATACTGTTCAGCTGTTTAGCTCTATGTTTGGGCTCAGGAAACATACAATTTGTATTTAAGTGTAGACCAAAAATGGCAGCTTCTCAGCATTCCTTAGTGGTTTGTTTCCCTCTGTAGAGCAAATTGGTTGTGACGTTTCGTGGGCCTTCCCCTTGTTCCGGCTGTATCTATTTGTCAGGAGGCTTGAGACCCCCCTCAGCTCCACTGCTTTGTCTGTGTCCCAGTTGATCTGAAGCTAGGTTGATGTGACATTTTCATTCTTGTTATGCCTTCAGAAGATGGTTCCAGTCAGGGATGCAAGATATTATTGGTTTGCTATCAGTATCGGCCGATATCAGCGTAAAAAGTTCAGTATTGATGTTGGCCGATGTTGAAATTTTTGCAGATATTTACAGCCGATATATCGTTACACATATCGGCCATATATCGGCTGGAATATTGGAAAATTATATTATTATTATTTTCCAATATTACATATCTGTTCCTCGCAAAAATATACTGTAACACAGAGAGAAACAAGTCAATTTTTCTTAAGTACAGAGCTTGTGCTCTTGACCAGAAATATCGGTATCGATAATGAACTAAAAAAAAAGTACATGTCGGATATTGGCAAAAATCCAGCATCGTGCATCCCTTGTTCAAGTATCAAGTGGTCTCTCAGACTTCGCTTGGCCAATGGGTTTTTCCACAATGTTGGAACGAAAGTGTTATTAACCTGCTGTTATCTGTGAAGACATTTTCTGTCCTCTCGTGCAAAAGCTCATGCAAAAAGACCATCCTGATCCCACCATAGGTATTTGTTAAAGGGTCTAGAAGTAGCAGTTTCTCTGACTTTTCTAAGAACGACTCAGTGTCTTGGAGAAGAAGTCACAGCTTCCACTTGTTGATTTTCTCTCCATGTTCTCCAGCAATCTGGGTGTTTAAGCACAGGATGAATCCAAACTGAAGATGTGCAGTTTCTGACTACCACCCGAAAATGTTTTATTATTGCATTACTGCATTTTGACGTCATATTGTCAAATCACTGTAGTGTTTTATTAATCAAATCTGGATCTGTTATGTCACTCTTTTGACTCAGGATTGACTAACCAGGAAGATTTCCAGTTCAGAGAAGAGGGCTTGTCAAAAAATGCTATTAACTCTTGTCAGTGAGCCATCACTTTTTGGAGACTTTATGAGTAATTTAATGCTTTGGTTCCCAACCTGGGGTCCTGGGGGGTGCGTCAGAGGATCTCTGGGGGTGTGAGGCTCTGTCAGCTTTGAGGTTGTATAAGTTTGGTTTGCATGTTTCCATCAACTAAAACAGTGGGCACATACTGTCTTCAAGGATTTTTGCCCTAAAAAATTTAAAACGTATGTTAACTTTGGAGGGTAATGCATCACGGTTCTTTCACAAAGATCCTGGGGGACATTAAAATGGAAAATATACAGTTGTGCAGCACAGTGGACTGCCCAATCCAACAGAAGGCTCCCATCGTAATCCTGACTGTCCTTTGCTCTCTTGACCTCAACATCAGGAACTACACTTTAAGCAAATGGAGGACAGTCCGAGCCACTCTGTGGAAGCACTTTGGGCTCCAAACTGCCACATGGTTAAATATAAAACAAGACCAGGCTGTGTGTTGATGGCTTACTCCTCATCCACGACAAATGTTTAGGCCCCCAACCAAGGATTCAAGTGGCTCATGGTGTGGCCGTGATTGTCTTTAGTTTTTAGCCTGTATGCTCTAAAACTGATCATGTTTGATCTTTGGAAAAATGACAGCCTAAGTCTGAAATTAGGTACCTAGGAGAAAGAGAGGGTAATGATATCCAGTAAAGAAGCCTCAGGTCCAATTTAAAACCGGGCGTCCTGCTTTGAAGACAATGGACTATGTACAGTACATAGGCTGCATGGACAAGCAGAAACATTTCTACTCAAGTAATTCCCATCTTTATCACTTTATTCCTCTAACTTTTGAGGTTTTATAGACTTTTTCCCAGAGTGTATTTCATGGAATTATTTGTTCTGGGTATTGCACAATGCTGCTCCGTTAACTGCCAAAGGGAGACATGTTTTACCCCGTCACAGTGATGTCTTCTGTCTGGCACCAAACAGCCGTAAGTACCAATAATTCTGGTGATTCAGTGGTATTACATAAGCCTTTGAGTCCTGTTAGTTTGTTTAGTTTAGGGAAAGTAAATGAGCGTTCATTATCATTACACAACCAAGAGGCACCACTCCAGCTCTCCACTGTGTTATTTTGGTGTGTATCATTATTTGCAACAGCTCCTCTGTCCAATCAGCTCAGGTCAATTAGCGATTTCCTTTCCAGTCTCATAAACCGGTGTTGGCCCCGTGGCCCAAAAGGAAGCGAGCCCTGGCCATTAAAAAGACTCACAGACAGGCCCTCTTCAGTTTGTCCTGTGGTGTGTGGCCTCTACCCTATTGACCCCAGACTGCCATCATTTCTTCTTTTTAGCCCCTTTTCATTCATCCGTCCATCCCACAGCCTGTTCAACCCTGCCAAGAGTCTTTTTATAACTTCAAAGACCATGAGCGGGCAAAATCATAATTGGAAAAAATATTTTGGGCCAATCAGTGTTTCTGTCAGAATAAAAAAATATGATCAATTTGTTGAAAAATCTTAAAAAGAACCGAGCATGACATCAATTTTCTTTGTCCATCAATGAGTAATGCTGGCTATGCAATATGGTTTTCATGTTTTTTCTTTTTTAAATAACACTGGTGTGTGTAGTGTATATAGCTAAGTGTTAGCAGCACTTGGAGTCAAACATAAATTATTTTCACGTGTTATCATGTAATTTCTCATATTGTCACAATCAGACACAAACCTATCTCCAAAACTGCCAGTTTTTCAAGAAAAAAAGTTTCTTCTGAATGAATGAATGTTGTCTTGACTGCAGTTTATTTTTTTGTACTTTTATTTGGCTAAAAATGTATCAAACCTACTTTCCAACATGAAAGGTGACCAACAGTACTGATCAATGTAAAAAGAAATTCATGAAAAAATGGAGATATTCTATATGAAGGGGTTCCCAAATTTTTTGAGCTTGACACCCATATGAGATATATGCTCTCTAGCCAGCACCCAGACTTACAAAAATAATTTTGTAATAATGATCTAAACCATAAGATAAAGTTCTATTCATCACCCATCCCTACTTTTTGGTGTAATTCTCTTACAATACCAACATTTTTTTTCTCCTGTCTGATCATGGAAGCAGATCGCAATTTGACCATCAGGTCATTTTTACTGCACTAACAAAGAATTTTCTCTAAATCAGCAGTTTGGGCAGCCAGAGGTCAGCAATTAATTTGTATGGCACAACACATGAACATCTTTTGATTCTATATTCATCTCCTGATGACTGGTGTTTGTGTAAAGGGCTGATATCAGCTGATACTGATGTGGAACTGATGCTGATGTGCATCCCAGTTGGTAACTATGTTTAAGGTTATAAAATGAAAAGTTTCTCCAGTTTGTATTTAGCATGTGTTTCAAAAAGGAAACAGCAGACCCCACCCTCCAAAGCCTGATATTCAGGTTGGATTTAAGAAAAAGAGTGTGTAAGGCTGCCCTGTCTACAAAATAAAACACAATATACGTTGTTATCTGTACAATGTGTCATCTCAGGCTATGTCAGACCCCATGCAGGTCTGAAGAGGACGTGCAGTGAGCATTTTTTTAGTTTTAGGAATTCAGACTATGCATTCATCTCAAGCTTGACGATTTATTACATGACAGAGAACTGGCTTTCGTTATTTTCCCCTGAAGCACTTAAACTCAGCGAGGAGTCCAGAGCCAGAAATGCTGAACGCTCAAATGCTGTACTTTGAATTATACTGTATTAAATTTATTATCTCCACTGTGCTAAAGTGGTTGAAGTGATTAGAGGTGGCGCAGGAAGGCTATTACTGCCAAGCACCTACAGGAATGTGATGTTAATGAAAGTGTTACAGCAGCAGCAAGATCCGAAACACAGTATGAAGATCCTGTTGAGCAGTTCAGGCAGAAGCATTAGGCACCATTTTGGTTCGAGTCTCGCCTTGTCAGTTATGACTAGGGATCAAATTTCCAAGAAGACTGAATGGGCCGGTGGCAGAAACATTTATTAAATATTTTATTTTCTGAAATAATCACATTTGCTCATCTCCACATTCAACACAAATCCTGATCTAAGTTTTATTTCTACCTTGTAGTATTCTCTTGCAGCTGCTTTGGCTTTGACTCTGGTATACATCTGGACACATCTGTTTTTTTTTTAAAGTTCTTGCACAAAATACTGCTCAAAAGAAGAAGAAACTGTCTCTGCCTGGATGGATACAGCTCAGAATGTATGTGTATGTATATGTGTATTTATTTAGTATGTATACTATGTACATGCATGCATGCATATATGTGTATCTATAAAATGAAGAGTATGTCTTCAGCCTGTTCTATTGTAAAATGCCTTGAGATAACACCTGTTATGAATTGGCACTATACAGATAAACGTTGATTGATTGAATACATCACAGCACTGTACAGCTTGATTGGCAGTTGCCACAGAGCACAAGAAGATGTAGATCTGCAAATGTGCTCCATTCTCTCCATAAATAAGAGCAGTTTCACACTGAGCACATGTGACAGGTGTGAAAGAGTGTGGTGATGCCATGGCTACCTGCAGTATTATCCAACATAAGCAGTGTGATTGTGAAGCAGTGGTGCTGTGGGTAGGCATATCCCTGGAGGGTCTCACAGATATACTTGTCATAACCTTTGATGCTTGGATGTCATTGAAATTTTTGAATAATGCACACAACAGAGTTTTGTTGCATTTTCAGACAGATTAAATGAGATAAGATGGATTATTTAAGACAGCAGAGGATGATGTTTTAGGTCTGTGTCCAACTCTGACCAACAGCCTCAGTAGCAGATATATTTAAAGCAAGTTTCCCCCCAGAGGAGGCATGATAAAATGGTAGAATGTTCCAGAAACCACAAAATGTAATAGTACTGTTTATCATCACAAACAGTATTGATGGGTCAAGCTTCAAAAAATGCAGATTGAATTCCATCCCTTTTCCATTTGCCCTCATTTATTCAATGTGTGTACAACCAAGACCTGGATCTACTAAAACACTAACATCCCTGAATGATTGAAAATAGTTCATAAATACATTTTTGGAGCTGTAGAAAGTCTAATCTTTCTCTTTTAAAATTATTTTGTTTAACTAAAACAAAATTCCAGCATCCATTTGCAGATGTAAGGTCTCTGACACCCATGAATCTCACTTTTTTGACTACCCAACAACAATATGACATTATTGTTTACTTCTTTTCCTGTTACAGTGTCAGTCTCCTCATACCATATTACACACCTCTACATCGTAAATTCAGGGCTTGACCATAAATATTAAGTGATATATTATTTAAATGATGATTGTTTCCAGCCGCCACATTTATCAACACATGGTCGTTTGTATCCTGCACAGCAGATTAATGTAGCAAATTGCTGTATTTTTAAAATATCATCAAATTTAGTCAAAAAGATCCCAGCATGAAAAGCTTGAAGGTCAGCATATGAAGCTAGCTAGCTAGCTTGTGACCCTGAATTCCTGCTTAGCAACTCATCTGTCATGATTTAAAAATATCATCCCCTCAAACTGCACATTTTATCCTGTCAAGCACAAGTGTGACTAATAACATTACTAATGGCTGCATGTGGGCCAGTGCCAGGTCCCTGCTATTGTACCTGCTGCTTTACTGGCACACCTGAGTGAGACGGAGCCATAGCTAATACTATTAGCTCTACCTGTGTTTTTCCTGCTGATACGAGTTAAATGGGGCTCAAATTAGATGCATTAATGTCTCACTCTGCTCATGTTTTCATCAGCTGTACTGAACCTATAAATGGAGTAATTATTCCAGTAGAAAATAGAGAAGACTATCAGTTTGTTACACAACCATCATAAAAAAAGCAACAAATACTGGCTTTCACTTCCTAAATTCATGAATCGGTCAGTGTAACAGATGGAAAATTGATCACAAACAATAAGCGTGGGATTTCTAGTGTGAATGTCTGGCTGGCCGTGTCTGATTCATCCTCTCCTCTCCATCTGACTCTCTCTCTCCTCCGCTTTTATTTCTATTCATCTCCCGAGTGTTGACTGCTTCTAAATCGGTTCTCCTCCTCCTACACAACCCAGAGCCGAGTGAGGACCGAGAGCTTTTAAGCACCATTCAGATATACTGGGCAAACACCGAGCGTCCACCTCCGTTCTCTTACACCAAAGCCATATTTAGACCATTCATGTATTTTTTTTTTTTTGTTTGTTTTAATGACTTTTTGGATGGTAGACGGAGCCATGTGGACTGTTGTGTAATGTTTTAGTCATTTGTTTGTTTTCTTGTTCCTTCTTCTAATCCTCTCTTTTTGCAGGAGACTGTTAACATGGATTATCTGATGTCATTGCTATTGAAAAATTGGATTTCTGTGTATTTACTCTTCCACTTTTCTGTCCTTTCCCTTTTCATAGGTGATGGAGACGAAGAACATGCTCTACTTAGTCACAGAGTATGCCAAGAATGGGGAGATCTTTGGTGAGTGATCATTACTTCAAACTCAGCCTGACTTGAACATGCAGACCACGGTATGCATATATATTTGACAATCATACAGACGTATGATCGTCCAACAAGAGAAATGAGAGATAAACACACAAACATACAAACAGTAACCTTTTTAGTAATAGTATGCGAGGAAAATGATAATGATAGTACTGAAATAAGACAATTTTGTCAGCGGTTACAAAAGTCACTATGTCAGATTTTGACAGTATATAAGGAAATATTAAAAAGAAAAATAGGAAGAATGAAACGTGATTCAGCCATAAATTACGATATTTTGAATGTAGACGTTCAGTACAGGTGGCACGAGCGCAGCAAGTACTGCACAGGCCTCACAGGTTGCTGGTTCGATCCCCATGTCGGTCAGGGCCTTTCTGTGTGGAGTTTGCATGTTCCCCCCTCACATATGTGGGCTCCCTCCAGGCACTCTAGCTTCCTCCAACAGACCAAAAACATACTTATTAGGTCAATAAGTGTGAGTGTGAATGGTCTTACGTCTCTCTATGTGGCCCTGCAGTTGGCCTGCAACCAGTTCAGGGTGTACCCTGCCCCTTGTCTATTGTCAGCTGGGACAGGCCCACCCGCCGTGACCCCAGAACGGATAAACAGTATTTATAATGGATGGATGAATATAAAACATAAGTAATGATAATACTTTTTTGGTTAACTTAAACTAATTTTAGGTATGTATTTTGACAATACTTGGTTAAAATAAACCATTCAAAGGGATATCTTAGTATTTTTGAAGTTAGGTAGTGTGAAGTACTTGATAGTCAGTGAAGGGACTGAAAGGGCTCAGCAGTGCTGTAATTTGTCCTGTTGATGCTATGTCCACACGCAGGTGGGTATTTTTAGTAACTGAGGATTTCCTCCTACAGTTTTTAAAAAAAAATCCCCATCTGCTACTATGTAGATGGTATGAAACTTCTCCTTTTGTAATTTCTGTGCAAAAGCAGTTTTATTTTTAGCTATATTCCTACCAGCGTGTCCTGACACGGTTTAACTTGTTTCCTTCTTAACTGGTCACAGCAGGCGTGTTGAGTAAACATTTCTGTGTTTATATTTTGTTTCAAAACATATCAGATAATCTTTATCAAATCCTGCTCTTAAGCACTTTCAAGGGTGATCTTGTTGGTTTCAACAACTGCTGTAACCATGGCAACCACAGAGCAAGCGGCCATGGGTCACTAGTCAACACAGTCACTTGTGAAACAAAACATCGGCAGCGTTTGTGTCGTTGGAATGTTTTTAAAGCAGCATTACAGTGAGTGAGTGATCAAAATTATGTGTTGGCATGTAAATATTATTTTTTATGACTGATTTAAAACAGCAACAGTTTAGCAGCATCTGTTGCAACACTTGTAAACAACAGTGAGAACGTCACATGGAGTGAAATCACCCTGCAGAGAGGTCAGCTCCGATCGTGATGTTTCAGAGGCTGTTTACACGACTCCATTTCCACCAGAAACGCAAAGGTTTTTCCTTTGCGTCTTCAAAAACGATCTGCGTTCAGACGGAGACTCTAGAAAGACTGAAAACGCTGTAGCGTGCATGCCAGTCCAGTAGGTGGCGATGTAGGCTTGCAGAGAAACAGCGCAGTTACAACACACTTATGAAGAAGAAAAATTTTCCACAAACAACAATGGCGAGTGGACACACGAAGACGCAGGAGTCTCTTGTCTGGACAACAAATCTGTCGGGACAACAAATCTGTCTGCATTGTTTTGTCTGGATAACAAACCGAGCGTTTCCCCCTAAAACGCTGAATCGTGTTTACATGAGACCGGGTGGCGGAGCGTTTTGAAAACTCTCCACCTTGGACCCTGGTTTCAAAAGTTTGCGGATTCAGGCGCTCCAGGCACCGTTCCCATGTAAACAGGAGGCTAAAACGCAATGGAAACTCTTCAGATTTGGCCGAAAACAGAGTCATGTAAACACCACGTCAGACATAAAATGCTGTTTTCCCCGTCCACACGGGACCACCCAAAAGGGCATTTACAAAAATCTTCACCTTAAGTTTTTACAAAGTTTGCAGTTTCAGTGATCTAAAACACCATTGACGTGTGGACAGAAGGCCAAAACTCAGGCAATCCTCTCATTTTTAGAATACCTCCTATGCATGGACATACCCTTAATCTCCTTAAAATTGCTTTATTCAGAAATACTTGTAAACTAGTTACAGCTGGCTATATTCAGGTATAGTGTATGTGTCTTTTAGCATTACAGCTTGCTAAAAGAAGCCACAAAATGTCACATTTGTTGAACAGGAGACTTCAGTTGAGACCATATACATTTTCAAGTTTGAAAATATGATTAATAATCACTAAAAATGTGTGTTGGGTGCTGCTCTGTACCTTTTTTTCTGTTATCAAAATATTTTATCCACTTTAATCCTTCAGAAGTCTGCATTAACAGGTCCATGGAGGATGCTAGCTAAAGTCCTTAAAAATGTCAGTGAAGTCATTGATAATCCTTGGGTAGCTCCTGATCACATGACCTAAGGATGCTGGAACCACCACATACTGTTCACATGAACCAGAGAGTGCTGGAATGCATCTTAAAAAGGTCCCACCATGAAGCTCTCTGTGTGTAATGCTGTGTCGTTGGTGTTTACATCAAATGAGAGGGTATCAAAGTCTCACTGAATCTGCATTGCTCTTACACTTATCCTGTCCTCCATCACGAAGGTCCTGAGATTAAAGAAGATCTAAGAACATCGTCCTGATGTGGCCTTTGTCATGTGCTGCACTTGCCTCACTTAATATGCTGACTTTGTGCTCTCGGCGTATAAAATGACGTCACATGGGGCTCGTAAAGGCAGCGCAGAGGCAGCCTCAAAGAGAAATGGGCCCCTTTATGACTCTGTGTGTTGCAGAGTCATTCTCTGTTTTATCTCTCAGATGTTCAGATTGTTTGACTGATATGACGATTCTGACTCACATGCTGGCCAAAACCAACTTTATGTCTGTTTTTTATTGACCATTAAAAGACACTTAATACACTGAATTACGCCTGTCTAACTTTTCTCCTGCTTGAAAACCCCAACTGTTCAAATCCTGAAAAACAAAGTCATTCCAGGAAAACATAATTTATTAAGACTTGGACTGACGCAGCCTTTCGTTCGTCATCTGTGTGGATCAATAAGCTGACAGTTTGGTTTACTTTGAGCCACACAAACAGCATCACAACCAAAAACACGTGCCATGAGAGGTCAACAAACTTGAGGTGACTTCAGTGGATGTTCTCCCCAAGTCCAAAGTTGAAAAAAAAATCAAGAAACTTGAAGAAACAGGGTTCACAAGAGCACACTAAGACGAGTATGAAACTTAAAACAGAGGAGCTTATTTTAGTAGCTTAGAATAAAACAAAAGAGAAGAAGATGGCATAGAAATCATCGTAATTACTAACACACAATGTATATACAAGGACAAGTATGTGTGAATTAGGGCAGGGGAAGTACAAAAAAAATTGTACTTCAAATATGCTGTAACTTCAATAAAATTCACTAAACAAGTATGCAGTACATAACATTCTTTGAATCTATTTAAGAAAATACAAAACGTTCTTCAGCTAAAATGCAATCAAAGAGCAGAGTATTTTGAGTGATCTTCTCTGTGATGCCCATAATTAGGGTGCTATTATTGTGCTCTAATGTTTACTATGGATGCACAGACATTCCCAGACATGATCTTTCAACTGATTCAAGAAGTGTCTCCCATCTTGTGGATGTTGCATGTCCCCTAATGACATGGGGATCACAGACAAGCCATGGACAGATATTTTTTATGTACAAAATTAAGGCGTGTATTTTTTTAAATTGTGGTTTATGGAAGGTTTTGATCCAAAGTCAATGACATCTCCATAGTCTTGGAGGTGTATGCTGCTGTATATATATTAAAGCAAGGTTTAATACCCCTTACAGAAATTACTAAGGTAAAAATCCAAATCGTACTAACCACACAAAAAGCACAATTTCACAAAGAGCTATGCACAACATCTGTTTAATTCCACCCCTTCGTTTGAATAACATATGATCTACATAATATATTGAAATCTGTTCATTAGTTTGTTTGTCTGTTTTTCATTTGAGTGTATTAGCCATGTATTTCTTTGTCTGTAATCTGGTCAAATATCTGCATTTGCAGGACAAGAAAAAATATATGTTTATATTTTTTTGAAGGTTCGACATTAAATTAAATTGTTTTTACCAATAATATAAATTAGTTTGAACATTTGGTGTGTATTTATCCTATAAAAATTCCCCCAATCCTAAAAAATCCTGTTTTCTAAAATTCACAATATGAAGCTTGGAAAGCAGCTTAAAAGATTTTCACAATGCGTCCATGATTTGTCATGACAGCCTAATATGATTTCATAATTTATAAATTACTGGAAGGGCCCAGATGTTACAGTTTTGGCTCATTATGCAACACGTGGTGGAAGTAGAGCACAAAAAGAAACAGTAGCATGCTGAAAAAAAAAAAGGATTTCTCCACTTTAGACCACGATACTCTCCAGTCAGTCACTGACGGGGTTTCTATGACACCAAAGTGTCCAATAAGGAAGTATATTCAGATTTGCCCTTTAAAAAAAACACGTTTCATGTTGGAAAGTCTGGTATTAAAATGTGAGCAGTTGAATGTTTGAGTCACACTTCCTAAATAGTGAAGCAGAAATAAAGATACTTGTGCTGAAAGGAAGACAAGTCAGAACATAACATGAGTTGTTGAAGAAGATAAGAAATTATCTTTGCCAGCATAACGCTGCATTCAGTACACTCTGTCACTACACACCAGCACACACTCAATTCTTTCAACATTTACACACTGTGGCCCCAATACACCGCACCGAGCATGAGCCCAAGGAAAGAGGAAGTTTGTTGCATTCTTGCATGTGAAGCAGGATCATAAACGCTGAAATCAGTAATCAAAACAGAAGCAGAAGCATGCTGGTACTACTGGTCTTCCTTCTTATGTGAAATATTTCAAAAATGCCAAAACACAAGTGTAGACCTGTCTGCCTGATGTGGACTACCTGTAAGTGGACCATGATCCTCACAGGTTTTCGGCCTCACCTATCAGATCGTCTGAGAACATTTGCCCTTAGCCTACTTTCAGTCCCAGGTGCTGAGAGGATTACCTAAGCCCTGGTCTACGGTAAACGTATTAGACGTGTCATGTGTGTGAGTGCGAGGCCAGTGTTCCACTTGTGATGTTGACTCAGCAGCACACACTCCTGCTCCTGTGACCTACAGAGAGCTGAGAAGTATACACACCAAACTGAATGAGAAAAGAAGACTGTTGACAATAGGTTTAAACTGCTGCGGCTAGCTGTGGCTACATCAAGCATGAAGCTATGTTAGGGATGTGACAGTCTCCCGGACTTTACAGTTTAACCTGATGAGGACAGCCAAGTATCGTGTATAATGTATTATGTGAGGAAATCCATACCTACACTGTTGGCTGAATATGAAGATACTCCTAAGGAAAAACTTGCTAAATCTAGCTTAGCCTAGCATGAAAACCGAGGACCATGTAAACAGCTAACTTGACTTACTTGCATATAAATCTTGCAGTCTTGTCGGTGATGGCCTTTTTCCACGCCTCTGGCATGGGGCCTGCTGAGGTGGTTGCACTGGACTGAGCACATAACAGGGCACTGATGAACTACAATGAGTGCAAGACCAAAAAAAGGGCCCATGGATTTGTCATGGACGAGGAGTTGGCCAGCTGCTTTGCACATAATTATTTAGCCACCCGCAAGTGTGGAGCCCAAAGTGCTTCCACACGGTCCTCCTCAGTTGTTCTTATTGTCCTCAGGAGTGGCTTTGCCTGTCCTCCATTTTCTCAAGGTGTACTTCCTGTTGTTGAGGTCAAGTGAGCAAAGGCCCTCTGTTGGATCAGGTGGTTCACTGTTCCGGGTGCCCTAAAGTGCGGCTGAGCTGTAATTTTATATTCAAAGCAATTTGAGTATGGATTTTTACCTTCATGCGCAAATGGATATTTGAATATCGAGATTAAGGTGATAGCTTTACTGCAAACATTGAAATTGCGATAATAAAACAATATACTGTTCAGCCAGGATCTCAAATGGTGTGGCAGGGCAAACTGGTGTACCTTAAAACAAATCTAGGGACTTGGTAAAACAGGAAGTTTATCAACTGATGTCTGAGGTTTCAGTTTTCTGTATTAGTGCTTAAGAAACACTGATGTTCATATGAAACTGGGATTTCTGTTATATCAAGAATCTCATAAAACCTACAGGGAAGTCTTTTACATCTAACATAATTAATTATTACTTTTTGATCGCTCCCAAGTCTTAGTATCTCACATAAAAAATTTAAAAAAAACTGACATTTTCAAACCTAATTATGTTGGGAAATAAATGACCTTTAAAAGATTGAAATAAATGTCTAATTATGATGTATAATTGCTTATTATATAATGAATGCCATTCAAGGACATGTGCAGACAGATAAGTTGCAGTGCTTAAGAAGCTGTTTTGCATAAATATCAACATAGTGTGATGTGAGATTTTCGCCCGATTAAAGGTGTGCCTCAGGCGAAAATAGTTAAAAAAACCACTGCCCTAGTTTATTCCCTACAACACGGTCTAGTGACAATGCAATGATGGAGCTATTTCAACTTCATTATAACAACTTCATTAGTAAAGTCCTACAACTATTTTAAAACGCATATATACAGTGCTTACAGATTTATAAGACCACCTATCATTTAAAGGAGAAAACAGATATTTCAGAAATCTTTCTTAGTTAAAAACTGAAGATGCTCTTGTTATTGGACAAACATTTTGCACAGGAATGAGGAATTTCAAACTGAACTCCCCTTTTTTTTTTTTTTTTACCAAATTTGAGCCACTCACTGGGCTTCTCTGGAAAGTCAGAATTAAAACTAATTTTTCTGCTCAAGAATGCAAGCAAATAAGTATAATAAACATCGTGATCAAGAAATAGTAATGTACTTTTTTTTTTGTAGTAAAACAGTAAATTTAAAAATTCATGGATAACAATAATAATTATATTTTAGCATTAAAAAAATCCTTTTGGTTAGAGAGCTTCTACATACTGGTGTAATAACCATAACAGAAACAAAAATGATTTTGATAACTGCCAATGCTGTTAATTTAGGGCAACTGTGGCGTAAACCTTCACCTGGCACACCAGAAGGACTGTTCAATATATTTCACTTGTCTATTTGGGAAACAGCCCTTAGAGAGTGTTTGGGAGGGGCAGACCCTTTCAGAAGCATATCCGGCAGGTGATTGGATAATCGTTCCGTCAATCAACATTTATTACAGGACAATCAGATAATGTAGTAGGCAGGCCCTACAGCATTACAGAACATAAGCCACTTTGTTGAACAAACTCTCGTCAAAACAATTCATTGAAGCAAGAAGAAAAGACTACAAGGCACTCTCTTAATATTATTAAAATGCCTTTATTTTAACGGCATGGTCATGTAGACCTTAAAGACAAAATTAGACATGTTTCGGCATCAAGCCTTCATCAGGAAGTCATACAAGTCAGAGGTGGAGCAAAGATATCCTTGCTATAGAGAAGTTTGTAGTGTTGGTATTTGTTTTTCATTTAATAAAGAAATGTGGACAAAATCTGATAAAACTCCCACCTCATCCTGCTCTAAAAGATGCTGATTGAGCCTTGCTGCTTTGGGCTGAGCACAAACTTAGATTGGAGATGGCGAAATCGATCTGACTGATTACAGAGAGTGAATCAGGTTGCTCCAGCTGCTGCATAAGGGTAGCTAAACCTTACATTGGAGGTGGTCTAATAAATTTGTTAAGCGTTGTATGTGTTGCCGATGTTACTTATTAAAGATCCCCTGAGACACAAAAATGTAGAAGAGAGTCTAGAAAAATTATTAAATTTGACCTTAAATTTTCTGTACTTGCTGTCTTAGGCTTTGCAAATTTTGGCAGTGCATAACTGTGAAAATTATGTATTGACAAATTTAGCAGCAGAAGTTGTTTCTCTGAGCCCTTTTTGTTTAACTATCTTTAGAATAATGGGAGCGTCACTGATCTAACTCTGCATCAAGAAAGCTACAGAGTCTAAACATCATTCTTTTCTTTTGAATTACAATCATGATTTGGCAACCCCATTTTGCCATAATCCATAGATTTTCCCATGGATCATGTCAGGGTATTATAAAACCATTGTGTCCTGATTCCCCCGACCCCTCTGCCCTGATTGCACAATGTAATATAGTTATGTAAGACGTTTATATGTCATCACGGGCTGCAGTTTTGACTCAGCCAGGCAGACTCTGGCTGCAAGCTGCGGGATTACAATATTCAATCTTTACACAATCAAACAATTATTTCTCATTTCCAGATACACTGTCTGGAGATGGATCAAGTCCTTCAATCATGATGCTCTCAGACTATAAGATAAAGCTGCCAAGTCAGATCTCCAGCCTCCTCCTCCTCCATTCTCTCCCCTCCTGAGAGTTTCCTCCACTTTCCCTGACATGATGAATGTCTCAGGTCCGCTCGTGGCCACAGGTTATACGGAGAGGAAGATGTGAAGTTGTTGCGGATGCTCAGCTGCAGCCCACCCTGCTTTGGCGTGTCAGCGAGACAATAGATGAGCCTCTGATTTTTCTCTCTTCAGACCCAACAATAAATGGCTTTGCGGAGGAACAGGAGGGGTTGGTGTTTGTGTGTATGCGCGTGTCTGGAGCCGTAAAGACAAAGAGTCGGAGCTGCGTTTGGCACGAGAAGGCGGAGAGTGATGGGTTCATTCTCGCAAAAAAAAAAAAAAGAGTAAAAGGGGGGAGTGGGTGGGTACGGTAATGGGCACAGCGGAGGCATCCGTGCCAGCTTGTTGGTGTGCCTTTTGTGTCAGTCAGTCAGTCAATCGGCGGCTCCATAGTCTGCTTCCAAACCGCAGTATGGATCAAACCTGGAAATTGGGTCAGACGCAAATAAAAGCAGAGTTTGAGAGAGCAGAGACGGGAGGAGAGAGAAGAGGAGGCAAAAGCAGAGGACATCCATTTGAGTTTGGAAGGTGGTGGGAAAATGTAGGGCATGCATATTTAAGAAAGCACTGCTGGAGAGAGGGGAGTGTAATAGCTGGCAGTGAGTAGAATCACTCATGCAGATTTCCAGTCTGTGCGATGGAGCGGGAATGAGACCAGGAGACGGATCGGATCAAAAAAAAAAAAATCAGGCTCATTTTTGAAACACTCTTTATGTACTTGGACCTTCAATTTTAATTTTCTCACAAACCTCGCGGCATATATACTAGAGAAGTTTTTAACAATTCCATCAGCAGATTGGATGTGAAGGCTTTGACTTTATGTGATTGTTGCCTAAAGTAGGTCCACTTGATTTAGAACTGCACACCCCAATCCAATGAAGTTGGGACGTTGTGTAAAACAATAAAAACTGAATTAAATTATTTGCAAATCCTTTTCATCCTAACTTCAGTTCAATACACTTCAAAGATAAGATATTTAATGTTCAAACTGATAAACTTCATTTTTTTGGTTAATATTTAGTCATTTTGAATGTGATGCCTTCAACATGTTCCAACAAGCTTGGAAAGGGGCAGCAAAAGTCTGGGAAAGTTGAAGACTGCACCAAAACACCTGTTTGGACCATTCAACAGGTGAACAGGTCAAATAGAAACAAGCGAATCATGACTGGAAATAAAAGAAACATCGCTGAAAGGCTCAGGCATTCGTAAGCAAGGATGGGGGGTTTCACCGTGTTGTGAACAACTGCATGAGCAAATAGTCCAACAGTTTAAGAACAATGTTTCTTAATATACAGTTGCAAGGAATTTAGAAATTTCATCATCTACAGTCTATAATATTATCAAGAAATTCAGAGAATCTAGAAAAATCTCTACATGTGAGTGGCAAGGCCAAAAACCAACATTGAATGCCAGTGACTTTTGATCCTTCAAGCAGAACTGCATTAAAATCTGGTATCATTCTATAAAGGATATTAACATGCAGATTCATTAACACCTGGATAAACCATTGTCAGTTAACACAGTTTGACGTTACATCTACAAGTACAAGTTAGAACTCTAACATGCAAAACCAAAGAGATATATCAACGACACCCATAAATGACACCAGCTTCTCTGGGCCTGAGCATATCTGAGATGGACTGAGGCAAAGTGGAAAAGTCTGCTGTGGTCTGAGGAGTCCACATTTCAGACTGCTCTTGTCCTCAGGGATAAAGAGGAAAAGGACGATTCAGACTGTTATCAGAGCAAAGTTCAGAAGTCAGCATCTGTGATGGTATGGGGGTGTTTCAGTGCCCATGGCATGGGTAACTGGTATATCAGTGAAAGCACCATTAATGCTTATAGGCACATACAAGTTTTGGAGCGACTGTACTGCCACCCAAGCAACGTGTTTTTCAGGGATGTCCCTGCTTATTTCAGCAGGACAATGCCAAGACACATCCTGCACGCGTTACAGCAGCATGGCTTCATAGTAAAAGAGTGCAGGTACGAGACAAGCCTGCCTGCAGTTCAGACCTGTGTCCTATTGAAAATGAAATTGTGTGGTACATTATGAGTATGGACTGCTGAGCAGCTGAAGTTGTACATCAATCAAGAATGGGAAAGAATTCCACCTACAAAGCTTCGATACTGAGTGTCCTCAGTTTCTAAACACTTATTGAGTGTTGCTTAAAGGAAAGGTGATGTAACAGTGGTAAACAAGTCTCTGTCCCAGCTTTTTTGGAAACATCAAATTCAAAATAAGTGAAAATTTGCAGAAAATCAATTAAGTTTATCAGTTTTAATATCTTGTCTTTCTCTTTTATTCAATTAAATATAGTTCAAAAAAGATTTTCAAATCATTGTTTTCTGTTTTTATTTACGTTTTACACAACATCCCATATTCATTGAAATCAGAATTTGAAGATAACTTAAAATGGTATATGATACACATGTTCTGTTTTACTTCTGAGACCTGCCAAACGCACTAACAGGTTTTCGTGCTTCCCTGTGTGCTTCACCCTCTCTGCATTGTGAGATGATGCTCTGCTGAAAGAATCTGACATCTGCCAAGAGAGATGTTGCATTTGATTCATACTTGGTTGCTGCGTTTCTGAATGGCAACTCCAGAGTTTGGATTTGTTTTGTCAAGCCTTCTAAAAATGTTTCTGACTTCCAGTAGATGAAGTTGAGATCTTCCTCTCTGTGCAGTTTTTTAACAATGCTTGATATTCACAGAGAGTGCTGTCAGTGCTCTGACTGGCGGCTTCTTTTAAACAATTTTCTGCTGAAGGAAAAATTAAACGACAGAGAACGCTGTGGCAGAATAAACCTGACATGTTTGAGCTGAGCTAATTTGTGCTTGTCTCCTTCAGTGATTGCAGACATTTTGAAACAGCTGAGGGTTTTTGTGCAATAAACAAACCAGTGCATGCATGAAGATGTGGCTTTTTGAGGGCGGGTGGTGGTTGAGAACAGTCTCTGTACATGGGGCATGAGGAGGTAACCATGAGGCTATGAGCATCGTTAATGTGGCATTTGAATCTGCACTGAGGATCAGTCCTCCTGTTTATGAAGTGAAGTGATCTCTAAAAGCAGCAGGGTCGTTGCATTCCCAAAACCTGAGTCATTCTTGAGCTGTTGGATCCTTATCACCATTTTCATCCACCTTTATGTTTGCTGCAGAAAACTGGAAAACATTCTGCTGAAGTCTCTTTAGTAATCCTTCGTTAGAAAGCAAAGAAGGATATGTCAACTGTATCCAGCACAAAGCAAACAGATCGAGTCTTAAAAGGATGAGGATATCAACAACTTAAACCTACATTCTGCCCAAGAGCTTTTCTTTCCAAGGCGAAACAAAAACCTGAATGAGCAGTTCGGAGTGTCTCATGTAAAATGATTTAATGATGTGATCTTTGTTGCCGATCTGTGTGACTTGGATGAAAGCGCGGCGCTCGGCTCCAGCTGGCTCCTGTCCATTTTAACCCCTCAGGGTGCCAGTATTGAATCAGCACCAGCATCCATCAACACCTACAGACACGTAACTTTAATGTGGCTGCTTTATTCAAGTGGTTTGGATATCACTTACTGATGCGGTAACAGAGTGTGTGTTTGCTCTGTGTCCTCCGTGCACACATTCCCAACTGAAGTCCAGCCAGCGGTCTGGCCAACAGGCCGGTTTGAACCCCGTGATGTTTGTCCCCTCCAAACCTGAGCAGCTGTTAAGAGACCGAGCTCATTGGACGGCTCTCAGCAGAAGTGGAACACGCTGCTGGTTGAGCTGTTCCCTAATACCCCTATGATTCATACTGCTCGCGTTCCCAGAATGCAACTCTGTACGCCTCACTGTGCCGAGGCCCTCGCCCTCGCCAGCGTTGTATCAGTGGATTACTCATCCTTCCATTGGGGCAACGTTCTGCATTGTGTGCATTTGTGTGTGTGCGTCTACTGGGTGTTGATTGCCCAGACAGTGAGGCTTGTTTTTCAATTGCTACAAGCTGTAGCAGCGCAGCGCGGCCGTTCAAGCAGATTGAAGATTAGCTGCAGTGTTCAAGGTTTATTGAGCATTATGGTGTTCAAGATGTGGAAACATTGCAAGCTAAAGTACAAGTTCAGTGATCGAGGTATTCAAGGAGCAAATGTACAAGGTGCTGGTTGGCGGAGTGGTATGCAACCTGGCACAACCCACATACATGTTTCTGTCGGCCTAGGTTCAAATCCAGCCTGTTGCCAATTTGCAGAGTGTCCTCTCCTACTCTCTCTCACCCTCTTTAACAAGCCTATCCACTTTCTCTCTCTCCTGTCAATAAAGGCACAAAATGATCAAAATATAATCTTAAAAAGATGAAGCAAATGTACTGCCTATTGTTGTTGATTTCTGGCAGAAATCTGAAAAAATACTGCAGCTACTGCTAATGTGACTGGGAACATGTTCAATCAATCAATCAATCAATCAGTCTTTATTTGTATAGCACCAATTCATAACAAGTGTTAGCTCAAGACACTTTACAATAGAGCAAGCTGAATACAAACTCTTCGTTTTATGGATACACATTAGGGCTGGGCGATATTACCTAATCTCAGTATCACGATTAATTGAAGCTCTTACCGCGATTACAATTAATAAACGATTATTTTATGCTATGCCGGAACAAATTGGTGGTGTTACCCACAGTCTTCGACGCGGTCTTCCTGCAGTATTTACACTTAGCTTCTTTCTGCATAGAATCCCAAATATGCCCAAACAACGGAGACAGCGTTTTTCTTGGCTACAAGGTCCTCTGATAGATTGGCGCTTGTCTCCTCCATGTTGGCAGTGCGTCCTTCGCTCTCGGCGAAAGTGAACGCAGACTGTATAGAGGGGGCGCTGTCACGTGACTTACACAGGGGTAATAATCAAAATAATTGACACGAGTAAAATTACTTCGACTAGAGGGTCTAAATGTCGGTTTCGATTATTTCTCAATTAATTTCCCAGCCCTAATACACATATATGCATAGATACATATATACATATAAAATACACATACATATATCCAACAACCAACATGAATCCATCATGGCAGCAAGAAAAAAACTCTGTTTAGCGGTAGGAAATCTTGAATGCAGATCCAGTTCCATGTAGGACAGCTCTCTACCAAAGCTGTGTTGGGTGTGTGGGCAGAAATAGGTGGACTAAAGTAAGAGCTAAAGCTAGTGACAGATCCATGGGCCAATCATAGACCTGACTTCGTCATATTTGTCTCTACTGAACATAAATTTATCAGAGGTAAGCCCCTTGAGATGCAGCATCTGGTTTTCAGGAGGGTCCTCGTGTCTGTATGATTGTAGTGACACTTTCAGTACTTAACAAATTTATTAGACCTCCTCCCGATGTAACATCAACCAGCTGTGAATCAATGTAATGCAAATATTTATGTGACAGATTGCTCATTTAAATTTCAGCGCAAATATTCAACATATTGTATCTCTAAAATTCTAAAAACTGTATTTTTCTGTTTTCCCGTGTCAGAAACACTTGAGGACTTTTGTTTTTCCACCTTATCCTGCTGTGATTTCCCCAGTGTGCCACGTCTTTGTGTGAAGAACACACTGACAAAATTCAAAATGAGTCCTCCGTCAGCAGGCAAACAGAAGTCACACTAAGCCAATTTCACAGGCCATTAACATCAAAAACATTTTTTCAACAACTGAACGTGAGATTTAGAAAGTAGAGCAGTGTGCGTCCTGAGGCCAGTCACATGCATCCTGCTGTAAACACCTCAACTCTGTTCAAGGGTGAGCCAAAAGGCCAGCTGTCTTTGGTCAAAGATATTACAATAAATGGGGCTGCCAAAACGTCAGATTTTAAACTTAGATGTGAAACTAGGAGGTGACAGTCAAATCATTATTGATACCTGATTTAAAGCAGCATTATTAGGAGTCCTGTGTAAGTAATGTTGGGTAACTTCTTGGTGTTTATATCCAGTTTATATACTGTTTATTTTCTGCTTGGGCGACAGGTCCGTGTTACATCTTCAGTGTTTGAATATGAAGCATCCCTTTTTTATTTTTCATATGACTTCCTGAATAAAAACCTTAACCTGACTGTCTGGTATGGACATACGAGATGTGTGTTAGTAAGCCTGTGCTAAAATATTGATATGGTAAAATATTGCAGCAACTTCAATTGTTACCAGCCTTTCAGCAATAGAAAGTCCTGACAACTCTCTGGGGTTGTGCTTGTATTTCACTAAAAACACATCCATTTATGCATTTGGAGGGTTGAGATGATGCTTCCCTCGCAAGATAATAAGCCTCAACCTTTACCTCAGTTTTTAGAGTAGATGCCAAATCAGCAGAGCAAATCTGAAACCACAACCAGCCACTGACCAGCCAAGACCCTATCAGCGAAAGTGGGGAAGTTTTAAGTAGCTGTTTCTGTAATTACTTGCTAACACGTGTATTGATCCAGATTTTTTTTAGACTCGATAAGACTCCAAAGGCTGTGAATGCACTTTCTGCACATGGTTCAGTCTATAGTAGGAAGTAGAAGCCAATCTTCCTGATATATTTAAAATTGCTTATAAACAGGGATGGGAACTGTTAAGACGAGACAATTCCATTATCGATTCTGCTTATTGATTCGGTTCTTTAACGATTCCTTTATCGATTCCTGTGGATTTCGCTTGTGACAAAGTTTGACCTCCACAGGTTTTCCGTGGCAAAAATGTCAAACCAGCCTCTCCTGATATTCCATGCCATGTTGCACAGATGAGTGCTTCTGGAAGTTGCTGCTGTTTCCACCCTCTAAATGTTGTACAGTGAGCTTCCTTTTGTCAAAAACTGAGCCACAGTTTGAAAACTTTTTTTTTCTTTCTGCCATGATTACATGTTTTACCTCTGTGTTCCCATTTCAGGTGACTGCCTTTGATTAGAGCGTGATTTGCAGAGAACAAGTTAGAAGGAACTGAGGAGGGAATTGTTAGGCAAAAAGACAAATGATATTTATTCCTTGAAGGAGTTGATATGGATTCTCAAATGGAATTAAATTTCGATTCCCATACAATTATGTCATAGTCTGTTAAACCAAGGGATTAATATTGGATCTTAGCCGATGGCTGATATTTCCATATTTCTGAATTCATTACAGGCTGAAGGTACGCGGTCTCTACTTAATAAAAATTGAGCTCTCTCTTACACTGACATTTTAATTTTCTCATAAACAGATGTAAAGAAAAACAATATTACATTCTCTAATAAATGATACTGTTGATTTTCTAGTGTAGACATTAAGTGATAATAAAGTGAAGCATTGTGGTACATCCCATGTACATTTAAGGGAAAGAGTTCATATCTGCAGATACAGATAGTTAATTTTACAAGCTACGATCTGCCTACAAGGATATAGTACCAATAATGTCATGCATCCTTGTAGAACTTTGTCCTTGTCCTGAGTTGTTGGGAATTTTGAAAAGGGGTGGTCGTTGATTCCTATTGTACCGTGGCCTTTGTAACCAAGGGATGCACTGAATATGAATCATATTGTATTGAGAGGTTGCTGGAAATACCCAGCCCTCTGTGTCAGTCCATGTTATCGTCAAAAATGTTTATGAGTAAACCAATGAATGCTCCCGGCTAGATAAAGTATTTTGAGCCTTTCTTTTGAAGTGGTGGAGGGTTGCATTGGGAAGAAACGTGACTGCCATTAAGTATTAAAAAACATTTGCACCTTTAAATAGAAACAACTAAAGAACATCAGATTGACTCTGGACGATGATACTGCCTCATCAGGACCGGTCTGTTTTGATACATAGCTAACATCTGACAGAGTGGGGAAACCTGATTAGACTGAGGACGATAAATTCCATTGAGGAGGCTCTACAGCGACCAGGGCAGCCTTCATGGGATGCTGCTAATCAAAAAACACACTGGAGAGGGGAATGTGACAGAGGGGTCCCAGTGTGCACCTGAGAGAAGAAACAAGACGCTGATGTAAGAAGTAACCACTCCTGTGGTCTTTTAAAGGCTTCATTATGTCAGCTAACGAGCTTGTTTATCAAACAAAAACGTGTTATACAAACTCATATAACAGCCGATAACTGTACAGCGGAAAGTGCTTTACAACTAGCAAAATGTTAAACTGGGGAGGAGGGGTTCAAAAGTAAAGTCAGCTGTTGTTTTTATCCATCCTGTCAAGTCTCCCTTTTCGTATTTCACATAGGTCATACAGGATGATGCCATCAGCTCTCCCCACTCGGCCTCAGTGAATTTACCTGATTATTTGCTGCTGTGTTCACACTTCGGCTCACCCAGTCTTTTTTTTTTTTTTTTTTTTAAAGATATTTTGTCATTTAATTTAGTTTTAGTTTTTGTCCATGTGCACTTGTTTTTGTTAGTTACTGTCTAGTTTTCATCAAGGGAACAAAGATTGTTGACAAAAACTATGACAAAAATAATTAGTCAACAAAATTAACACTGGAACAATGAGAACCAATTTGCAGTTGTGAATGAGCAATACATTTGCAAGCCATTCTTAAATTTCAGGCAATTGTTCAAAAGAATCAACTCATTTGCAAACATCCCATCTCTAACGCAAACCACCGTGGAAGTAGGTAAACACAACAAAGCCTCTGTTTAGGAGCAGAAGATAATACAATGATAACGTAACATAGCGCGGTAAAACGAGTCACAACAAGCACACAGGACTTTTTAGAGTTGCTGAAGAGTTTAACTGATGACTGTAGGCAGAGGCAGGCTAACACTACCCACTTACTCCCATTGTTTGAGCTAAGCTAATTAGCTTTGCCCATCTCTTTCTTGTTACTGCACGCACAGTCAAAAGAATGGACTCAAGATTGAGGCAAGACATGAAAAGAAAAAAAATGTTGGCGTATCCCTTTAACCTTGTGGTCTTTGGCTGTGATTCTGGTCATGGCTCCATTCGCTCACATATGAAGTCCTGTGGCTCCTGTTTGTTGTGGTGGCAGTGCATTGTCGTCAGGTTTGGTTGCCACTCTGTATCCACGCCAGCTGGAAGGAAAGCCATCACAGAGAGTGTCCCATCTTGTTTGCAACAGAGTGTGAATTGAAGAGTTTGCGAGCTATCTGGACAGAGAGGTGTGAAGAGGAGCCCTGCTGACAGCAACAAACGCCACTCTCTGCAAAGTTCACAGGGATGGGAAAAAAAGAGAGAGAGAGAGAGAATTATATATGTGCAAAACAGAGTGTCAGGCCGACTTTGAAAAATGAAACGCTTAGTGTGAAGGTTAGAAAAACAGCAAGGTCATTTGGGGAGCAGACAGTGAGGAATAAAAGGTCAGTGATTTGGATGTTTGAAGAAAGAGGACAGAGAAATTTATGACTTCAGCCTCCTGGAGAGAACATAAACTCTCAGGGCTCTTTCTAAACAACCACAAACTCTGCCTGTCTCGCTGTTTAAGGAGATAAATCACACAAGCAGATAAATATTTTTGCTAAATTGGGTAAGAACTCAGTTTAATTGCTAACATAAATATCATCATTTCTCCCCATAATCATCAATTATGTTTGTGTGTGTCGATGTGCTCTGCAGTCATTTACCAGCACACCGAGTTATTAAACCTCCCACTTGCACTCCAACTCGGGGGCAATTTTAGAGCCACAAATACAGAGGAGATCATCTCCTGCAGAAACTGAAGACCTGCTAGTGTTCGCTTCATCTCCTAAATATAATTTTATTGGACATTATATTTTTCCCTTGCATGGGAGATCTTCTCTTATCAACAAGAATGGCAGTGATACATAACTTGAGTTTATACAAGGGCTCAAGTTTTAGAAAAATACTGATCTATTTTTAAACATGATAACAGTTCAGGAAGAATGGTTTATATCTATATAATTGCTCTTACCCTAAAATAAAACTGGAGGGTAAGATGAAAAATAGTTTCTCTTTGTGTTCAAGGTTTCAGATGAGCAGTAGAATGATGTCGTAGGGCTGCTCGATTATGGCAACAATCCTAATCATCTTTATTTTAAGCGGTATTGAGATTAGGAAATATGATTGCGACCTGATTTTGCAACATCTATCACATGCTATCATTGAACATAAATGTTTGTAACATGATCAAGGGGCCGTAAAGGGAGAAAAAGTTAGGAAGATTCTTATGGTGGGTTCCAGTTGCTCTCACCGAGATAGTCCAAGTTACAAACTGGATAACGCCATTGGGATGCTTCCTGTAACGGAATTTCTCACTTCGTAACTGAATTGCGTCTAGCTGAGATGTGTCCCACTCCCCCTCTTCCCACTTCCGCTGTAAACGGGACGCACCATTAGAGCCCATGACTGATAAGACCCCAAAAGATAATTTTATGATCAGTATTTTACATAAACCAGTCAATTAACTTTCTGACATAAGTCTTTAAAGATCTCTTTTCCCTTCAGACTAAAAAAAATCAAGCTTTGCATGTCTGTAACTGTAAAACCGTCATATTCAGGCATCGTTTGCATTAGTTTGCATATTTTTCAACTTCCATAAAAATAACATTTACATGAAAAAAGAGGACATTTTCAACATCTATTACAGGATATAAGTTTAGTGTATGTATTTGTTACACCAAAAAGTTTGTTAAGGTATTTGGATCTTGAAAAGACAGGTTATAGAGGAAGACAAATGTGTAATCTACAAAAGCTTTGATTGTTTTACAGGGTTAAAAGATCAGAGACTGATGATGTGATAAATAAAACATCTAAAATGCTTTAATGTTCATGAAATACCTCGCCCTAATTCTAGACTAGTTCTCTTGTGCATAGATATCTTTTTTTCCTCTTCTTTGTCTTTCTTTTTCTCATTATTTTCGATATATACCTAAATATACTTGAATATATTTTGGTGACCTGCCCAAGTGCTGCCAATGTGTGAAAAACCCTGAAATTACTTTAAACTACTTGAAAGTTTGTACCACTGACTGTAAATCTCTGCGAAGCAAAAATAGATTTGAGGGGGTGGGGGGTTAAATATAGTGCATTGTATAAGTATTACATTATTGATCATTACTGCACATTTTTAAGGAAAATAAAATCAGATATCTGCAAAGCTGTCTTTCTTGTCTTAAGGTCTTAAACAGAAAGGAAATCATGAAATCTCATCTCCTTGTCTTCATGTCTGGTTTCACTCCTCTCTGATCCCCTCTGCAAACCGAACACTGACATGCACACTAACACACCGGGTTATAACATCACACACTGATTTACAAAGCATGCTGTAATGTAGAACAGCTGTAAACTACCATTGGCATCAAGCCTGCACCTCATCAAAAGTAAATTATCCTTTCCACACATCCACAGACGCTCAGAGGAATGAAAAATCTGCACGAATGCATTCTTTACAACGGCACAAAGCGATACATGATACAGTGTTTGAAAGGCCCGTTACATAAGCTGGTATAAAATAGAACCCGCATGTAAATCCAGCATTACGCTCGGCCTGTCTGACTGTGCTGGTTTTTTCTCGTAGACTACCTGGCAAAGCACGGCCGTCTCAGCGAGCTGGAGGCCAGGAGGAAGTTTTGGCAGATCCTGTCGGCGGTGGAGTATTGTCACAATCGCAACATCGTCCACAGAGACCTGAAGGCGGAGAATCTGCTGCTGGATGGACACATGAACATCAAGATCGCAGGTACCACATGACAGAAGATGACCTTCAAATGACATTCAGGCATGAAACCAAAGGATGCCCACAGAATCGGCAAATAAAAAATGTCTCATGGTTATTCCTGCAGTAAGTCGCCACGTTATGCTTTTTCCAGTTTTATCTGCCCCTTAGTGAGTTTTCATGCCTCCTCCTTGTGAAAGAGCACTTCTACCCACAAGACAAGTCCACAGCACCAGGACTTTCCCTCTCTCCCTCTTTTCAGCACGAGTAGCTGCCTGAAACACCCAAATAGACCTACCACTACATCCTACCACTGTTTTACACACAGTTTAAGCCCACAGGGTACAGTGACTGTAGAATGATTGTGGAGTCATTGACAACATGGCACAGAGCTGCACTAACCTGACCAGTTATAACAGAGTACACAGATCAACCAATCAGAGCACCAATCAGGCCTACATGGAGAAGGGGGCCTTAAAGCGGCAGGAGCTCCAACAGAGTGTCTGAGAATACAGGTGGATCAGGAATAATCTGTAGGTGAAAACTAGACGTTTTTTTTTTATTATTATTATTAGGCTTAATACAAGCCTTATTTAAGGCCAAAAAATTGATCTTTTATATACCCAAAGTTGCCTAATTTAGATCAGCAATGGGTTCCTATGGTTACTTGTTTTGTTCTCGCTACAATCAGACCAAATTGTTGGATACTCTAATTAAATAATTTGTATTACACATTATTTATCAAACAAAACAAAATAAAATAAATACTTTTTATCAGGATTAGCAGTACTTACAGTTTTATCTTAATGTTTAATTTAATGAGCCAAATTCTTAATTAGAGCCAATTAAAACTACTTTTCAGTTAAATTAATTTAACATTTACTGTTTATTTATGACTAATTACCAATGAATAGATCTTTTTTCTTATGAAAATACATTAAGTAACATTAAGATTTCGCTGAAAGAACTTAACAAATATCAGTAACAATAGGCTTTAATGAAAATATATGTATATATTTGTGTTGCTTTGTTTTTATTGCAGATTTGATTATGTTTTCTTTGTCTTTAGGAATTGGTAAGATTTATTGATGCCACCTTCATTAATGATTCTGCTTGTCGATGAGATTCTTTAATAGTTATTTTCTTTTGGGGCAAAAGTTGGCCTGCATTGTAGGGCTGCTCAGCTGTGGTAAATTCATAATCCTGATTATTTTTACCACAGTTATAAAACCACGTTATCAACTGATTTTACAATGTGCAACACATGCAACCATTGAGCTGAAATGCTCTTAATGGTACCATTTTGAACATTAAGAAATAAGCAATTCATAAAAATATATGTGAATAATGCAAATACCTAAAAATGATAATAAATGAAAAAAGAAGAAACAAGTGATACTATAATTGTATAATTTCAATTATTAATTTTCATAGCTTTGGGAGGCAGTAATTTTAATTAAAATTCCATTAACTCAAGTTTTCAGTGGCAACAGTGTCAAACACGTTAGTCCTGATATTCAACACATTGCTGCACAGATAAATGCTTCTTCAAGCTGCTGAAAGTTGTGCAGTATCTTTTTTTTAATGAAAATTAGGACACATTTGACCACTTCTGCCCTCTGTCTGCCATCATTTTTACCTCCGTCAAGGAGGTTATGTTTTTGCCAGCGTTTATCTGTCTGTATTTCTGTTTGTCTGTTTGTTCGTGTTCAAAATAACTTGAAAAGTTCTGAACGGATTTGGATGAAATTTTCAGGAATTGTTGGAAATGGGACATGGAAGAACTGATTAAATTTTGGGACCGATCTGGATCACCTTGGCGGAGGTCTGCGCTCTCTGAGTACTTTTCTAGTTTACTTCTTTGTCATTATATTTGCAGTCATACAGAACAAAGTGGAAGGAATTGATAAGAAAAAATGTTGATAATATTGATTCTCGAAGGAAGTTGTTTTCGATTCTCAGCTGGAATTGGTTTTCGATTCCCTTCCCTAATCTTTACAGTTGCTGGTATTTGACATGGACTTGTGTGCCACAGTCGTATAGAAAGGTTGCTAACACAGTTTTTATTCATGCCAGAATCATATTAACATTTATGACTTTGGTTTGTGACACCCATTTGTTTCTTTCTTTCCAGACGGAGTAGATACATACAATGCTTCAGCTAAAAATGATTGAGCAATGGTTTTTGTTCCATGTTGGTCAGCCTCATTGGTGGCAGCTCTTTATTTAAAAGGCTATTGATGTCTTTGAAATCACTGCAAGAAAGAAAATGCTTGAGCCAGCTTTTAAAAGCTTCCTCCCTGCTGACTTACGTATGCTTTAAGATGCAAACATTAAAGAAGGGGGACAAACGAGGAGAAAAACCCTGAGGCTGAGATTTGAGGCAAACCTGGAGGTCTGTTGAACAAGCTTCAAAGTGTCATTATTAAGCAACTGGCATTTAGAGGCAGCTTGTGAGAATGTCACCCTGCTGCTGTTCCTCCGAGTGAAGGAGGGAAGGGGTTTAATTGGAGGAGGAAGAGAGGAGGTGATGATATGGACTGGCTGCTTCAGAGAGTGGCATGTGAGAGTATAGAGGAAGAGTGATAAAGAGCGAGGTGGTGAAAGAGGCATGTTTATCTGCGGCTTTATTCAGAGCTGATACTGAATCCATCTACGGTGAGTGAGGCTGATCACATGGGGACGGCCAAAAATACAGGTGTGAAGGGGGCCAGACACTGAGTGCAGATGTGCGCTCCCAGGAACGGCCTCTTGTCCTTAAATGAAGGAAGATAATAGAATAAAATCAGTGTTTGCTCCTCAGATGAAGCTTTATCAGGAAAAAAATGAAGAACAAGCATCTAAGATGACCTTCAGATCAGACCAGCTAGGTTTTTATTTCTACATAAAAGTCAAATCATTTAAAGACTAATGAGAAAAAATGATTTTATTGTATAACCGAGTGTTCCACCAGCATCATCTCTCGCATTATCTTGCCCTGATGTTTCCACAAAGGGCCCAAGATGATGACCTGGAGATGTTATTACCCCCAGCAGTAATTTTTACAAACATGTCTGACTCACAGCAGATTAGATTTGGCGAAGCAGGAAAACAATGAACAGAACATTACCTGGCTTGTGATTAGAGGAGAAAACTAAAACATCTCTGGGGAAGACATCAGCAGCAAAGTACATTTTGTGCTTTTCATAGCCACAGCACGGTATAACAGGTCGGTTAACAAGTTCATGAAGTCTAGACAAGAACACGCTTTTACTGTTGATGAGGAGAACAGTGGGTTTCTTTTCCTTAATTTGTATTTTGTATTACTTAAGTTTAATTTCTCTACATGCTGTTAAACAGACGAGTGATTTGTTGCCGTTTGAGCTGGACTATAAAAATAAATGTGAACTAGTGCTACTCTGACAGCTTGATGTCAGGCTAAAACATAACCAGCATGTCAGATTTACAGTTTAATTTATACATAGTACAGGATATATTTCACTAGTCCAGCTGGGAAACAGCCCATATAAAATCGCTTGACTTCCTAATGAAGGCCTGATGCTGAAACACATTAAAAGGTTTTTTATAGGTTGTCATGACAATGCCGTTAAAATAAAGGCATTTTAATTGTTAAAAGAAAGTACCTCATAGTCTTTTCTTTTTATTCAAGCCTGTGTAAAGTGTCTGGGAATGGGCAGAACCTTCAAAATATACATGGACGGTGACTAGGGGATCATTTTGTCAATCACATTTATTACGGGCCAATCAGATGATGTAGTAGGTGGGCTCTGCTGCCAAGGAGTTGAGTACATAACAAAAGCCAGCTCTTAATAGAATGTGCATCTTCAATTCAGTATCACAATTCATCCTTGATTTTCTGTATTACTCCACCATGATACTTCTTTGATTAAAAAAATAGAAGAGTCAGACAAATATGAACACCTATTATCAAGTAGAAATGGCTTTTGAGATCAACTGCAGCAAAAACATGATTTCATTGTAAACTAAAATAAATCCATTTCATTAGTCTCATTTTGGGTGGCACGGTAGCGCAGCAGGTAGTGCACATGCCTCACACCAAGAAGGCTGCCGGTTCGAACCCCAGGTCGGGCAGGGCCTTTCAGTGTGGAGTTTTCATGTTCTTCCCATGCATGCATGGGTTATCTCCAGGCACTCCAGCTTCCTCCCACAAACCAAAAACATGCTCATTAGGTTAACTGGTGACTCCAAATTGCCCTTAGGTATGAGTGCAAGTGTGAATGGTTGTCTGTCTCTCTATGTGGCCCTGCGATTGGCTGGCGACTGGGTCAGAGTGTGTCAGCTGGGACAGGCTCCAGCCCCCCCCATCCCAAAAGGGTTAAGCAGCATAGATAATGGATGGATGGATTGTCTCATCTTCCTAAACTTGTTTTTTCTTCCTCATAAACTAAACTGATACTGCGGTCTAGCAGCAGCCTCTGGGAGATTAAACCATTATTGCCTGTCTCTACATCAATGCATCCTCGTCTGCAGCCGCCTCACAATGCATCGATTAAAAGATTACTTCTGACACTCCAAGTTCTTAAATCAAATTCTTGCCAAAACCTGTTGGAAATGGAGTTTTCAGTGTTTCATTTTTTATTAATTTGATGATGAAATGTCGTCCAGTTCTGATAAAACTACCACCAGAACAGGCAGCATTTTTACAGGCTCACAGTTGCCTCTCGTGGTTCACATGCTCCTAGCTCCTGCCACTTTCTCCCTGAAGGATACTGATTGGGTAGTGCCTTCGTAGACCGAGCTCAATTACTCCAGTTTGGAGCTTTGCGAGACACACGTGCCTGATTACAGAAATTCAATCTAAACCAGCTTCACTACAAGGTTAATGCAATTTAGAGTCACAACAATCATGTTTTTAGTCTGGGATGAAACTCAGGAGAAGCCATGCTTTAGGTAGATATCAGAGGAAGTACAGATTTATGCACCTTCACATTGGCTTCAGTTTTCAATACCAGATCCTCATGAAGATTTTTTTAAGTTTAAAGTGAATAAATAAAAGTATTTTGTCCTAAAAGACTCATAAAAAAAGACAACAAATTACAGAAATAAGTAGAGCTGGGCATAGTGATGAACCTCACAATTCAATTCGACTTTGATTCTTTCGGCTGCGATTCAATGCAATATTGATTTAAATGCATCAATCTCGATTCAGTAAGAAATAAAAATAAGCAAATAACTAGAGTACCTGTTGACAATTTTAAAATATTTATGTTCATGCCAACATGAACATATGTGGTATGACACCTCACATTTTTCAGCAATAAAAAATCTGAAAATATAAATTTCCACAATAATAACTTATTTGTGCATATGGAGTACAAAAGTAAAAAAACATGACAGTTCTCTACATACACACAGAAAAAGTGCACAGCGCCCCCCACTGGCCAGGAGGTGAATCAGTTCAGAGGATTTGCTGAATCGATATTGAATTGGGGAGGGAAATATTGCAATGCATCGATGAATCGATAGTTTTACCCACCCCTAGAAATAAGATCAAGAACAAACTGTGCAGAAAAATGAAGCAGGCCCCGCATTAGTAGGTTTAGTAAGTTATTAGCTGAGTTTGTTTTCCTTAGCTAACACGCTAAATCCATGTCCGTACCTCTGCCTCTGAGCTGTACCTGCAGGCTGATCTGGGCTTTTTCCCCCAGCAGCACAGCGATGTGTCCCCGCTCTCTAAAGGCCACCTCTGGACAGTCAGCATGGACTTTAACCAGGCGGCGGTCAGTCAAAGAAAGGTCAGGCTCAGAGGAGAGGGGAGCAGCAGCGGTGGGGGGTGCCCTTCATGTTTTCACTTCAAACAGCCGCTTCACGGTCAAGTTGACAGATTGAAGAGAGGAGGAGAAATAAAAAACAAAAGTGGGTTGCTGGATCAGAGGAGGGGAGGGGGGCAGCCTCTTGGGACTTTGAAGGAAATTATATATTCTGTGTTTTAGGTCGAGCATATAAAAAACAAAGCATCATAGACATATAAGTCACCAGACCAACAGACATTTACAGCTTATGAGACAACCTTTTCCTGGACTGTGATAAACAAACTGAGTTATGTAATAGAACCTGCATCCAAAATTTAATGTGTTTTATGCTCCGTTAAAAGATGTAGAAAGTACAAACATCCGCATTTCAATGACACCTGTTGCACAAAGAGTCTCTTATTATTATTGTGTACACATTAGATAAAACACTGGAATCTAGAGTTGCGTAATATCATCATATTCTTGGAAACCTTACGAGCTTTTTCCTGCCTTTAAACTATCCTCCCTGTATATCTGGAGTCTTGGTGTTATCACATTAAGCAAGCTATGAGCCACTCTTTTCCTTTCTTCAGCTGATTTACAGAGTCTTTGCTGTAGGAAATGTCAGCTGTTCAATTTATTGATGACCCTCAAACATTCCCATTGAGCTTTAAAGTCGATTTTTGACCCCGGTAACTACTGGACCAAACTGTGCCACCTTGAGTTTCACTCAGCTGCTCGTCCGGTCTGGAGCTTGTGTGCTTGGTGCCAGAATTAAATTCTAGGTGTATCCATGAACTGGAAAGACTTTAGTCAAAGTTGATCTTGTTTGTTGGTCTTTACCAGCCAAAATTAAATTGATGAGTAAGTCAAGAAACTTCAATCATCAGGAGTTTGTGAATGGTCTTCTGGATCAATCAGGTTTGATTGATTTTGCTTGTACATGTCAACCCCCTTTTTTTTTTATCTCAGGCCTTATCCCCCTAAGACCAACAGAAAGAGCAGGAGGAAACAAAGTAGGGCTGGGAAATGTATAGATTCAATTGATTAATTCGGATTATTTTCTGCAGAGGATTTCAAAACTATATATCTAGATTTTTTTTTAACTTGACTTAATCCAATTGTAAGTTGTTGCAATGTTTGAAAATATAAATACTGGTAGGCCCTGTCAGGTTTTGCACAAGCACTTTTTGTTTTATTTAATGAGATTAAATATTGATCAGAGTTTCATGTGAGTGTACTGTGAAAATACCTGAGCCTTCAGTGTTTATGTAGACAAAACTGCCTACATTTGAACTACTTGATCAGCATTTTATGACACACACTTAAACTTTAAGAGGAAAATTCTGTTTGGCCGAGGAATATATTTTGACATCTTTAAGGCAAAACTTGATTCATATAATTTCTGTGTCACTGGGAGGATTTTTATTTATTTATTTATTTATTGAGAGGGAAAAAATCAATTAGAATTGTGAACCGAGTGTTGTGGAAAAAAATCAGGGATTTCATTTTTAGGCCGTATTACCCAGCCCTAAAACAAAGAGTTGGATTTGTTTACTATATTCATCTCTAAAGAGACATTTTTGTTCGCTACCTATGGAGTATCTGACATATTGGTCCAGAGGGACAATTGGACAATTCTTTCGTATATGGACTCCATTTCTTGACTATGTTGGGCCGAGAATATGCGGCATTTTCTGGAGGTCTCTACCCAATCCAAGAAAAAATGACTAGTGTACAATTGCTTAAATTACTGAATGTGTCAAGGGTAACGAGGTTTCAACATTTTGTTACTCTACGTTATCATGTTTAGCTATGCTGTGCTCTGTGATTAAGTTGGAAACTGTGCTTGTTTTGTTTTGTTGTGTTTTGTTTTGTGTTGGAGGGGCTGGGTTTTAATGTAAAAAGTTTCACACTGTTTGACTAAGATGTGGTGCCTAAGTGTAAATAAAAATATTTTCCAAAAGAAAAAAAGAGAGACATTTTTGGAGGAAACATCACAAAAATCATGTCTGACTAAGAATGGGAATTGATAAGACTTTATTCATACCAATGCTGTTATTGATTCTTCTTAGAAGTCCTTGTTTAATTGATTCTTGTGGATTTTCTTTGTGGAAAAAAATATTCTTACACAGGTTTTTCTGTGTCAACAATCTTACACTGTGTCCAAACTGAACACTCTAAGCTTCCGTAACAAAATCTGTCTGATTCAATATAATCATATGTGAGTGTCCAAACTACCCGCGAGTGACCAAAAGTAGTAGACACAAAAAATGAGTAAAGACAGAGATTTTTAAGATGCTGGAGGGATTGTCTTGGTTTTCTTTGACTTCTCTCACTCATTAATCTTGTTAATCTGTTAGTAGAACGTTCGTCTGTTTCCATGAGTGAAATGATTTACTTTCACTTTTAACACCAAATGAGAAACTTTATTGGGCTCTCATTGATGAGCCTTTGAGTTAACCTCTCATCAAAACAAAGCACGACACATCTGTTTCTCCATCTGTACATCAAAGCACATGATGTGCTGTTTACAAGGTCATAGAACAAAATATTTGACTCATGCAACGTGGGCAGTGGTCATGGGATGCCGTATGATGCAATGTGACATTTGGCGCTGGCTCCTGATTTTTAATGCTGTGCTGAGTCATCAATAGTCCCAGCATGTTTATGGTGAAATCACACAGCTTCAGATTCTGCACATTGTCCTGCTTGTCACTTCTAGCAAAATCAAGCCTGTTTGGACCGCTTATGTCTCCTGTCCTCCATGATTATGTCATTAACTCAATTTTATATGTCTTAAAGAAGTTAGACTGGTTTTCAAGTACAACCAGTTCTCTATTCCTATATTCCCATCTTTAATTCTTCTACATGGTAGAAACTGTTTCCTCTTTCAAAGTCACTCACTCTTAATATTTTACGAAGCGGATTCTGAAAACCTGAGGCAAACTGGTAAAGCAAAAGCATTGAGGTGAAGACGACAGAGAGGGGACATGTTAGCACTATAGAGGAGAGAGAGATGATCTAAGGCCTGCGCTGCAGCTGCACAACTCCTCCTACCATATTAAAAATGACACGCTGATGTTTTCGACTGCTGAATCCTGTCCCTCTATCACTCACACCTGTCATATCAATGCACACTCAGCTTTTCATAAGCCGTTAGCAGGAGCCTATTCTACCGTGACATGTTTAGGCTAATATTATGTTAACGCTGTTGTGCGCGACACACACACACATATCATCTTCCTCCCCGCCCTCCCTGTCTGTGAGCTGTGAGTGCTGTTGGTAGCCCGCAGCGTGCAGGAGCGTTTGACGTCAACCAGTCTGCTCAGTATTCAGCTCCATGAAATGGGTCACAGCTCCTGACGGTAAAGCGAGTGCACGGCTCCTTCACTCTGCTGCCACTGCGTCTCACATCTCACCTTCACAGCGGCATCAGACAGTCAACAGACTTGTAATAAACCCCACAGTGGTTTTATTTCCACCACACACCTGCCTCGGCCCGCCTGCACCGCACTGATTAAATGGATTGAATACATGAACTCGTGTTTGGTGTCAGCCTTGCTTTTTTGCTTTTCAGTTGGAGTTTGCACTACGCTAATCTCTCCTGATTCCTCTGTGTATTTTCCACTGAAGGAGGCTTTTCTTCTCCTCCTTTCAGCATGGATATACGTTCCTCTTCCTGATTCAAGGCCATTCATCATGCATCATCTACACACCTGTAGGCAGATTCAGTCTTCTCCTTGACTGACAGGGCGTTGTCAATGTCACAGAAGCACCTGCCAATATTATGCCAAACAGTTCAACAGCATCAACCCACATATCCCAGAGTGACCATAGGGATGAATCAGCACTCCTCTAATTTACTTAAGGAAAGAAAAGAAAAGAAGAGCTGTTGTATTGTTCATCTCTTAGTCTGGATGTTTAAACTTCCTCCTTCAGTCCAGATGTTTAAGTTGAAAATCATGTCCCAAAGTTCTATAAGCTTACCCTTATGAGAGCTCTGTACATATATCAATATATATTTTCTTCATCTGTAAAAAAATAAGAAAAACTAGGAGTGCTCCAAGAGTGCAAACCTCCACCAAGGCATTTTTCAACATTGTCTGGTGAGTTATTGTCAAAAATGTGGAAAACTGCCTTACCTCACACTGTAACAAATCCTTAAAACAACTCCAGGATCCACATCTGAATTCAGATCACCACCAAAATCTTATCAATTCCCCCTTATGCCATGACCAGCATTCCCTGAAAATATTATTAAAATCCTTGCAGAACTTGTTATCGAAAATATGGAAAACTGCCAATGCAATGTTAACAAATTCTTTTAAAAAGCTGCTGGATCCACATTTGGATTCGGACCACCACTAAAATCTTATCACTTCTTTCTACTGCCATGATCCACATCCCCTGAAAATGCCATTAAAATCTGTAGAGAAATTAGTGAGTTATAAGCAAAAATATCTCACAAAGTTAACAAGTCCTGTAAAAAAAATTCTTGCATCCGCATCCAAAATTGGATCACCACCAAAATTCTATCACTGCTTCCTTGTGCCATGATCAATATTTCCTGAAAATATCATCAAAATGTGTTCATAACTTTTTAAGTTATCGTGCTATCAAACAAAAAAAAAAAAAATGCCAGCATAAAAAAACATAACCTCCTTGCTGGGGGTAATAACATGAAATATTTAAAATGATAATTTCTCATTTAGCCTGAACATTTCAAATACATTTTTGTGTTTAATAAGTGTCTACCTGCAAGTGAGTTTAACAACAACATTATTATTACATTACATCTTATATTTTTTTTACTAAATTCCATATTATACTCATCAATGGCCGGATAAAGTCGGAGCAAACATATGAATACAAGCACAGCATATTAAAGTGATAAAAAAACAAATTTTGTTGTGATATCTTGTTGATAAATATAAATGTATTGCCCAGTTTTAATACGTGTTCTAGGGTAAAAACCAAACCTCAGATTTGTCCTTAGTGGTGTTCACGTTCATATCAGACATATTTTGCTCACATTTTGCCTAAAATAGAGTACAGGTAAATGGATTATGATTGAAGCTTTATACAACATTCAAAGGTTGTGTGTCCATCAGCTGTGTTTTTGTGTTAATTTATAAATGACATACTGGGCGGATGTAGATTATCCCTTGTCGGTTGTTAGAAGGATTATAATCATGGGGACAAAAGAGCAGGTTGTGGTCTCATTCACACTCCGTCTGTGTGCGTGCGTTCATAATTTTGTCTCTTTGTTTCCGAGCCCACATCACTTCCAGCCCCGTTATGTAACGCAGATTTATGTTTTTTATCAGTAGTATTTATTTGTTTTGCATTACTTTTTCTGTTTATGTAACTGTTTTAAATGATGGAAAAAGGGTGGGGGCCCGTGGGGGTGGAGGGTGAGTGTGTGTGATTGTGTGTTCTTGTAGCTGTCTGGTCCCATGACACCATCACAGGGCCCCGCTGATAATGACCTAACTGAGCATGGGATTATTTTCCTTATGTAATTATTTTCTTCGAATGCTATAAAAAGTACAAGTTTGAGGAAGATGATCGTCAGGTGGAGGAAACCGTCAGCTCTTTATGTAATAAACTCTGACAACCAGAAACGATGATTCAGCTGCTAAGATGAGGATCAACCATCCGCCCGTGGACTAATGAATTAATCTTGCTGCATCAGAAGACGGCAAGCAGAAAATCTAGAGTCTGAAAAGGTTAATGAAAAACAGAGGAAAGTGGATGATGAAGTGCTGAAGGTAGGACTGGGCGATATGTCATGTAAATATAATAATTCAATTTTTTCGTTGCAGAACATTTTAAAAAAAGAAATCTTCTGCAACCAAAAGTTCTTGTTTTTCCCTCTGTGAACTCCATGGGATCCCCAAAATGATAACACTCACATTGTTAACTTATTTCTCTAGAATTGTGCAAAAAATCTTTGTGAGGACAATTGTGTTTTGCAAGCTTTTGTCAATCTACTGAGGGCTGCAGGTCAAATAAACCCCTTTTAGAAGTTTTAGTTCAGCCTTGAAGTGCAGTGTGTCTTTCAGAAATGTTGTATTTGTAAATCCACGGGGATAAATCCATAATTTGTGATTTTTTTTAAGCACATTCTTGGTATTAAAACGTGGCAGTAATGTCATTAGACCTCCATTTTGACCCAGAGAGAAAGTGACAACTTCCTGTCATTCTGTTGTCCAATTGGATTCTCCCAATCCCTTCCTCTCTTGTTTTCTCAACAGTATCATCCAATCAAGAGCAGCGAAAGGTCAGCAAGAGCAACCAATTCATTCCCAATAAATGAAAAGGAAATGTGGGCAATGTGATGTGGCCCTTGGTGTCACAAATAACCCTGTAGAGCCAAAAAATCATAGAAATAAGTGCAATAGCTTTTGTAGTTTTAAAATTTCACCTAAAATCTAAGGCTTGAGACAGCCATATTCAGATGTGAAAAGACTTGTTCATCATTGTTCTGCAAGTGGTTTGCATAATTTCCGGAAAGTTTTGTTCCGTGTTGAATTTTTGTTCCGTCTCTGAAGGTCATACAGCTTTTAATACAATAGTCTGACATAAGAATTCATTTAGTTATCCTGAACAAACAACGCCTTTAACTCGATAGTGCTTGAAAGAGTTGAGTTTCTTCACAAATGATTGCAAAAAAATTCAGGAAAATTAAAAATACAAGAAAAAGGATTAGATTAAACACCCCAAGTTTTCTTCCAATAGAGACATATTAAGAATGAAAAGTTGTGTTACTGACATTGTTTTCAAAATGGTTAAATTACATCGGCATATTTTTAAGCTATGTATTTTCTGTTTAAGTTGTCCCTAATAAATAGGGATGTCCTGACACTGTATCTGTATTGGTTAAGAATCGGATGGGCTAGTGAGCATTTTAATTGATCAGGATCAGGACAGGATCAAGTTGAGCCAGTTAACAACAGGCTGTAAATGAGCAAGTGATGAAGCTGTAGCAGCTCTGCGGCAAAAATGTCATCTGTGTTACATCTGTTTCATACCGTGAACAAATCTTGGATCCAGATTCAGATCACCACCAAAATCTTATCATTTCTTTCTTGTGCCATGACCAACATTCCCTAAAATTTAATCAAATTCTCCTCAAAGGTTTTTCAGTTATCTGCTCACAAACTAGTTAACAAACTGACCTACTGACAAATGCCAACAAAAACACAAACTCCTTGGCGGTGAGCAGCGTGTAGCTGTTCTGTTTTTGTAAATGTATACGTCTTCTCAGCGCTCGAATCGGCAGATATTCGTTATTTAAAAACAGGATCAGGAGCCTAATAAGCTGATCGGGACATCTGTTCTAATAAGAGAAGACATAAATAATGTCATTATATTGTCAAAAAGTGCAGCTTTCAGTGTCAGCGTTGACTGGTCTGCCTACTCCCAAACTACATTGTGTAGCTTCGATAACAAAACAAAAGCCTGTTTTTTAGTTTAAAAAAGGAAACTTCATTTTCATTGTTGGGACATGTATCAATAACAATAAGGCAAAACTTGTTTTATGTCATTCCTGTGTCATATGGAGGCTTTTTCTTTGAGGGGAAAAAAATGATTAAATTTGGAAATGAAGTTTTGTGAAAAAAAAAAAAAAATCTGAGATTCTGTTTTCAGGCTATATTACCCAGCCCTTGCTGAAGATTTGAAGTGAAAGGTGGATGAGGTAAAGAAGGGAAACATATAAACTAATAAGGACGGGTCTGGCTGAGTGATTGCAGGCCCGATGGTTGGCTGGGTTTGATTTGGCAGATCTTTCTTCAGCTTTTTGTTGGATTTTAATGAAAAGCAGACGTGATCTTCTCGATGTTTAGTGTGTGTGTCTTGAACTCCAAGTTGCACTTCTCCGTCTTGTTCCTCAGTGCAGTCAAATCTGAGTGTTAGTCACTCTGCAGGCAGCCAATCAGAGCGCAGAATTGATGACCTCATGTCAGTCTCTTGGGGCGAGTTACCTCATACAAAGGCCCGTTTCCTCAGCGTTCAAATATGCGGATCACATGGTGCATTATGCAAAACCTGCAGACCCCTTGGAGACACGCAAGGCAGAACCCACCTTTTGTTCTGGACATTTTTTTTGCACACTTTGACCGCTTCAGCAGAGCAATCACTGCAGTGTTTCTGTAAATATTCCCCGTGTGCCTGACCTCTTCCCCCCCCTTAGCACTGACAGTTAGAGGCTGCCGTTTTGCAGAAACTGCTAACACAAACATGTGAACAGCAGACTCCGGACATGCATTTACATTTCTTTTTTAACAACTTAAGTATGCAAGGTTGGCTTTACCTTTTCACTCTAACCATGCATCACTCCCTTGTTTCTTTTGTCCATTGTTAGATTTTGGATTCGGGAACTTCTTCCAGCCTGGGGAGCCTCTGGCCACGTGGTGCGGCAGCCCGCCTTATGCTGCTCCTGAAGTCTTCGAGGGCCAACAGTACGAAGGCCCACAGCTAGACATCTGGGTAAGATGTGTTATTGCATAACAGCTCAACAAGGCATACTGAGAGGTGCTCCACTACCTATTTTTCCCTTCCTGATACTAAGTCTGATCCAATCCTGGTATCAGATCCTGACTCAGAAAGCTGGACTGGGTTTCAGTAAAACAGAATGCATCCTGAGGCCAGACATTTCTGCTAGTTTATGTTTAGGGCCTAGAAAAAGCAGCTTAGTAGCAGAAAATTAGGTTGTGAATAAACTATAGCGTGTTATGATCCTTCACTGTTTATGTGGCTTGTTTTTACCCACAATTCTTTTCATCACATGGAGTCAGTGGCATCATCTGCAGTAATATATATACCTAACTTTCTGGCCAATTATTTATATTTACCTCTGCCAAGGAGGTTATGATTTTGCCGACATATGTTTGTTTGTTAGCAAGATTATGCAAAAACTGCTGAACAGATTTTGCTGAAATTCTCAGGAGATGTTGGTAATGGCCCAACTTAAAAATGATTAGAATTTGGTGGTGATCCAGATAACTGCCATTAGCAAATGATCGTTTTCACTCAATATCTGTCTAAATAATAATGATATCAACATGATTCTGAGTGCTAGATGTGGGTTTTCAGAGTCAAGAAATCATATTATGATGGTAACTTTATCATGGATATTCAATGCTCAGGTATTGAATCTATATTTAAGCTAAAAAGCTGGATTAATGAATCTCAAGTACCTAGACTTGACTATTGGCTAATTCTTGCTAATTCCTTACACCAATGTAATCTAAGCAGCGAACATCCATCCATTATCTATACCGCTTTTCCCTGGAGCCTATCCCAGCTGATATTGGGGGAGAGGTGTGTACACCTTGAACCAATCGCCAGCCGATCACAGGGCCACATAGAGAAACAGACCATTTGTTTTTTGGTCTGTGGGAGGAAGCAGGAGCCCAGAACACAGGGAGAAAATGCAAACTCCACATAGAAAGGCCCTGTCTGACACAGGGATCCAGGGAACCAGCAACCTTCTTGCTGTGAGGCACGCACACTACCTGCTGCAACACCGTAGTGCCCAGCAGCAGCTCTTTCACCTCTGTATTTTAGTTTTCAGCAGCTCAAGAGGCTTTCCTTGTGCTCTGAAACAGAAGTCTTAGTCTGAGCTATCCTGTATTTTATTTTGAAGGTTTCTATTTCCATTCTTTTTTTGTAGGAGATAATAAATTTAGGGATGTGATCTAAGCATCGCCTGAGACAGCATCACAGCAGCTCCACCTTTGTTTGGTTTAGCATTTAATTCACCAACAAGATAAGCTGATGCGGTCATGTTTTTAAAATGTCATATGCTTGGAAAAAGATCTCGATGATGAGATCAGCTGCATTTGTTCCTCTTACGTTTCTGTGATTTCCCAACCGCTCTCCAAAACCTGCATGAGTAAGTAATAAGTAAATAAAGCGCCTTTCGAAGAGCGAGGTCAAGAAGTGGTAGAAAAATTACCACCTTGGGAATAACACCAATGTCGGTCATAAGGGATGATAAAAAAGTTACATCAAAGTTACTGATGGCCTAAAGCTATTTCAATATGAATGTGAATTATAATTTTATATTGATATTGATACAGTTCCTTACAGTTTTGAGTGGTGGTGGTATCCCTTATTGATACAGTGGGCGTGATGGGAGCTGGGTAGACGACAATGAAACCATCACAACTTGAAAAACTTGAAAAACATTTTGTTGCCCCTAAGGGAATTTGTCTTGCACAGAGACCTTAAAAAACCCAAACTACATAGGACATCAACAACCACACAAAACAGCAACAGTTTGTCAAGAATAAAAATCTTAGAATAACAGTAATAATAATAATAAATTAATAAGTACAATAAAGATCACTAAGTGGTTCTCCTGTCAGCCACTGAGCAGCGCCACCCAATGCAACAAACGAAAATTTACTTCCACAATATATGCTACAAACAAATAATTTGGTTATAAAATGAAAAATCAGTGAATGATGGAAAACCTACATGGATGGCAGTTTTCTCCCAGAAGTTTTTTTCTTTTTCTCCCCAACTTTTATTAAGTTTATTCCCATCACCAGTACAGCAACCATTCTGTGAGTTATCAATACAGAACTGTGCACACCCCATCCCCCTATACCAGCTCCTTCCCATTTACACACACACGTATATACATATACATGCATACACTCATATATATACATACATACATACTAGGGCTGAAAGATTTGTCATTTTCAGATCAAAATCACAATTTCAGACAATGTGATCATGTGATTGCCAAAGCTGCAATTTTTTCAGCGCTCTTGACTGACCCAGAATCTGTTGTGTCAACTATTTTGCACATACTATTTTACAAATTAGCAGGGAATTTGCATTTGCAGAAGTTCTGGTTAGCAGGTCAACAACACAAAGCCTTTGTTTAGGAGTAGAAGTTGGAGTATCCCTTAAATAATTAAAAGAGATTATTGATCATTAATAATAGATGATCAATAATGTGTCATGTGCTTTTGATCATTGATTTCCTTATTGTTGTCTGTACTGTAAACGTAGTGAATATTGCACTGAAGCTTGATTTGAAGAAAATCGTGAATTAAAATTGAAATCGTAATGTCTGCCAGAAAAAATGCAATTAGATCTTTTCCTAAAATCGTTCAACCTAATACATACAATATGTTATAATATGTTTCACCTGATAAATTAAATAAAATAAAAACAAATAATGATCTATAAATGCAAATACAGTCTTGTAAAAAAAAACATAAAACCAATAAATTAAAAATGGCTTGAATGAGTGACAAATTAAAGTTAAGTTCATGATGGGGACAGAAAAGCAGAACTGATTCCTCAAGTCTCGGAAATTCTGAAGTTTTCATTCACATTTCACACGTCCCAACTCTTTTGGAATCAGGGTTTGTTTGTTTCCTGGCTCATCCCCTGCCCTGACCTTGACCTGTTTGCCCCTCTTCCCGTTCACAGAGTATGGGGGTGGTGCTGTATGTGCTGGTGTGTGGTGCGTTACCCTTCGACGGGCCGACGCTGCCCGTGCTTCGACAGAGAGTCCTAGAAGGAAGGTTTCGCATCCCGTACTTCATGACTGAAGGTAAGGAGTGAATAAGCAAGACCCTGCCAACAACCCCCTCCCCCCCTCGGCACTCCACATTCCTTTAAATTTCCACGCATGCAGAGTATTTGTGAGATCAGCCTTCCCTATCACAGTATGCAGTCGATCTGAGGTGAAAATGGCGTGAAAATTCCCATGCGGGGACGCCGTCGCTCAGATGAATACATCACGCTCTCCTGTTTGAGTCAACACTGTTGGATGTTCTGCTGGCTGGCTCTCTCGTGGCTGCAGCCAGTCAGGGGGTCATTTCATTAACGAGAGAACATTACGCTCATTTGATGGGGATACAGTAGGAGACACTCTGTCATTGTCCTCTTTGGTGTGTGTGCCGGAGTGTGTATGTGTGCGCACACTCACAGGCTGCCGGGTGAGTCAGGTTGGCTAACCGTCTCAAAGCAGCCCTGCTGTTAGCGGCTGTGCTATCGAGCTAGCTGGCAGCAGATTAAGTCCAGAGCTGGAGCTGTTTATGTAACCTGGGGACGAGCCAGCGAGGCCGTCCAGCGGCTCTCCTGTCTGTGCCTCTGAGGAGACTCTGCCGCTGTCCGTCCGTCTGTCTCACCCCCTTTCTGTGAGACACCCCTTGGTCCGTCTGTGCCCCTGTCTGTTTCTCTCTGCTGCCCATCTGCACGTCTGTAACACTCTCCCCACAGGGGGCGTGCAAAGGAAGTCGACCACATTCTGTCTCTTTTTTGTAATTCTGGAAACAATCAGGGCGTTTTTGGGGGAACGTAGGAGGGCATTGTCAGCTCCCTGAGCCAAACTAACATCCAGATCAGCCTCCCCACCCCCTGCCCAGCCCTGTTCTTTAAACGAGGAGAACAGAGTGTGCTGATTTCCTCATCCAGAGACAGTCCATCTCCTCTCCTCTCGCCAGTCCAGGCCTGCGGTGCTCAGCGCAGCCTTGCACCACACGGTTAACTCTCAGCTCCGTGCACACTGCGGTCTACTCCCAAACTTAATAACAAACGTGGATGTTGTCTTATGTGTATCCTGCTGTTGCATAATGCTCAGTCCTGGTAGACAGCAGTGCAGGATAGCTTAGAGTCTTGTGTGTATCCAGAACAGTCCGACTCAACGGTGTGCTTCCTTTTTTCAGTGTTTCCTGATGCAGCCTTTAAAATAATCCAAAATTAATTTGATAAAAACGATCCGAGTCAATGGCCATTAAGTACCTCACATGGTAAATATGACTTAAACTCTGAATCATCTTAAATGAAAAAACAATCTAATTTAAGACCTTTTGAGACTATTCAAGAATCTACTGATAATAAACAGTTAATCCAAATCAATTATTTCAATTTACATTACTTAATATCTACTACTATTATTATTTATGTAAGAATTAAATGAATTTTCTTGATTTCTCTTTGATTCTAAAATAAAAAAGACAGTCACACTGAGAGGAAGAGGTCAAGTCTAGATCAGGAGAGTTTAGGTGTTCTTAACAGAACAATGTGTATAAATTAGTGCAGACTAAAATGAGTTTGGAAATACTGAATATTGATTAACAGCCGAAACCCCATTAGTGCATTTGTAGTTATTTAACACAGTAAAAACAAAAGGGGAGTAAGGCAAAGCTTATAAAATAAATGAAAGAAGAAAAGAAAAAAAAACATTTGCTGCATTTTCCTTGAAAATATACATCACAAAATTGTTTCCAGTGTTTTATAAAATGGATTAATCTGCTAATTTTTTACTTTCCTGGAGATCCAACTGAAACCAAAAACACTCTCCTCAAACCACCTCGCCATGTGAACGTCAGCTGCTTGTGTCAGGTTCTTTTCTTCTGTCTTGTGATTCACCTACGCAGCCTTTCACAACATCCTCTGAAATAAAACAAGGCACTGATGTAACTCTCAAAATTAAAGAATCAAATGTCCTTTGTTTTGTTTCATGACAGTTTCAGTTGAAATGCTTGTCACTGTGAGATTAACAGGTAAATACTTGAAAAGAAGATAATGTGCAGTATTGATAAAATATATAACAGGTTTCTTTATATTTCTGCATCAGTACCAACTAAAATAGATAAGACATTTTTAAATTAGGGAAGCACAGTCTTACAAGAACATTACGGTATATTTACTGGAGATATTTGGGTGATACATTTTGGTCATGTATATCCCGTATATTGACCGAATTAATTGTTGAATGTACAAATATAATGTAATGGTTGACATTGGAGGACCCCAACCAACAGGCCATAGACGACTTGGTTCCTGGCTATTGATTAACAAAAATGAGTAGTTTAATTACTGTTGTTTTAAATAATTGAGACCAAAGAGTGTTTTATTTTGAAAGGATGACAGGATTCTCATATATCAACCTATGTAGTAACCTTGCAGTGCAGCTCTGCCTGATTCAGTGTCTGTAATCAGTCAGATCCTTCTTGCCACCTGCAATCTACAAAGATTGTGTTCAATTAGACCTTTAGAGCAGGAAGAGGAACGAGCTACCAGTGAGACGACAGCAGGAAGTGACTGCTTGTACTGAGATTAGCATGGATGCCTAAAGCTTCAGTAGCAGTTATAGATCTGGATCAGATTTCTTTACTAAAAGGAAAACAAACAAAACTGACAAAATTTCTCAACAGAAAGGATATTTTTGCTCCACTTCCAACATGTTTTGGTGAGAGCTTTTTGAGAAGTGGCTTACATTTTGTATTTCCCACTGGTATTTGTGCCCGTCTATAACATTATGGCCTATAATGTATGTGATTGATGAAACTATCGTCCAATCACCTGCCAGGTATTCTTTTGAAAGGTTTTACCCTCTCTAAACACTTACCATGGGCTGTGGCCCAGATATTATCCAATAGTCCATCTGGTGTGTCCGGTTAACTGTGTAGCTAACAGTGCAGACTTGACGCTTTCTGTCCCTGTCACTGCTGTGATGAAGGAAAAAGTACAACTTGAGATGAACTCACGGTTAAACCTCATGCTCATGCACTCTTTCATCTGTGCTTTGGATGTAGTTGTGATTATGTTTGACTCTGCACAATGTGTGAAACTGGAAAACACTCAAGGCAGATAAAATCCTGATGTCGAAGGCGTCAATTCAGTGGTGAGAACTAATAAAATACCAATCAATAATCAGTAGAAACATCAGATCAGGTTGATGACGGATCGATAAAACACATGTAGTCAACATTGTATGCATGCTATTTTTACAGCATTTTCCTCCACGCTGTAAAGGTGTTGCAGTTTTATTAGTTAGCATGCCAACAGGTGACTTTTAAACCAACTTAAGCAGCTGATAAAAACAGCGTGAGCCCTCATGAATGTCTCTTTATCTATTTATTTTATTTTTAGATGTTTTTTTATTTCAGAGCCGGAGGCTCTCTCTGATCCTGGGTTTTGATGAGTTATGCCCGGCACACGTGTGTCTGTTTGTCGCTGTTATTGCCGCCGCTGTCCCTCCACGTGAAGACCAGTCTATGATCATATTGTATTACATAAAACCATTTTGTGGTACAAACAAGGTTGGGGACCACTGATTTACCTCATCATAACTGAATGTCTGCTTTTGTAAAACAAAAGTATCTTTTATTAAAGAATAAAATGTTTTTCTTGATTTAAGTCTGTTTTTAACACATTTTAACTGGCATGAAGTGAACAGCCTAGTTTTAGTTAAATGGAGGCTTTGTGCCTCCAAAATATCTGTATCTGAAATAGTGAGTTTGGAAAATCCAGTGTTGTACATCCATAGTAGTTATTAACTCATGTTGAGCTAAACTCTAGTAACCTCTGAAGGCTTGAACTTTCTGATTGTTTTGTATTAAAATCCCAAATGTCTTCATCCAGTTTTAAACTCATATATTAGTCCAGTGTGTTGTTTCTAAGCTCTTAAATGAAGTAAACAACATGACGTCTGCCTCATTAGCTGTTCTTTGCTCTTAAAGTTATTGCAACAGTCTGCCTGCTCTCCCTCACTGCTGCAACTCTACACCGCGGGGATATGGACGTGTTAACTGGATGGTTCTGCGGTTAAGTCATGGTGGTGCAACATGCTGGCTAAGAGCTGAGCGTCAGTCAAACTCTCAGCCTGGACACGAAGCACAGTGTCGACTCCTTCACGTAGTCCACCCTTCTCTGGTGGTTAGGGGTGTTGAAACATGTGCTTGGCCTCAGCTGTTGCTATAAACACGGCTGTAGCAACGAGCAGTGACAGGGTGACTCCCGGGTCAAACCAAATTGCAGCCTGTATTGTATTTGAGGCAGTTTGTAACGTAGCAGCTGCCTGTCAGTGAAGATGTTCCTATGCGTGGTAGAAGTGCATCTAAGGGCAAGCATGTTGTGCACATAAAGAGGGGAAAAACTGACTTGGCTGAACATCGTGGAATGAGGTAGAAAAATGTGAAGTTAGCAGACTTTAGCAGACCAGCAGGGCAACTGGGAAGAATGTGGAGCAGGGAGGTAATGTTGGCAGACAGATCGTCTGCTTTATGAACTGCTGAGATATATTACAGAACACCAGGTACTCACTGTGAGATCAGGGCTGGGCAACAGGAACGAAACAATTATATTTCAAGCTTTAAAACAATTTATATTACCTTTAAATCCTGTTCCCACAGCTGGAGGGCAATACAGGGCAGCTCAATGAGCAGAGAAGCTAGAGAAAGTCCAGCATCTTTGGCTCTGGCATTTGCTGAAATGAAGCACTGTAATGAGTTTGTGATTTAATTCAGCAGGTTTCAGATGTTTTGACACTGGCACTACATTGGTACTAGATTTTGATACCTTTGCCTGCTGATGGTGCCGGAGTTTTAATCTTTATTTTTACACTCGTGCAGTGGTCACCAAACTTTTTGCACCAAGACCCAGTTTTATGTAATATAGACTGACAAACAAACACACATCGTTCATACTGCAACCCATCATAAGAGAGAACCAGGCGCCAGTTTCTTAACCATAATTAAATAGACATTCACGGTATGGGCACTCACTCTGTTTTAATCAGCTGCTTTTTTATTTTTATAACTTAATTTTGATGACTGTGGAGTTCCAAAAAATGTAATTTCAATTGAATTTCCGTTAATTTTCCAGCCCTGCTAACAAGTGTTCTTCAGTAAAATCTTAACCAAATATTATATTATTATGATTATCAGGATTAAATTATTTGTTTATTCGTGCAAGTAGACAGTGTACTGGAGTGCCACTAAAATATTTGATATCCAAAGACAGTAAGTTACCCAATGTTGGGTGTAAAGCAGCGGTCCCCAACCTTTAATGTACGACGGCAGTTGCCTGGGCTGTTCAGGCGGAAAGCCCAGCCTTACGTGCAGGATATCGCTGTCTTTCTGCAGGAGCAGTTGAACCAACACGGGATGCTTCACGGATACAAATGCGTGCATTGAAATGCATCCAGCCGGGTTTGGTAATGACTTAGAGAACTGTACGTCACCTCTTAAAAATCCTTATCCTGAAGCAGCTTTTCTGTTTCCACAGTAACAAGGTCACATGGCAAAACGTAAGACACTGTCATTAATATGAAGTTACAAGTACAAAGTAAAACAAAGTTTTTAATGTACTCATAGACGTATCTGTGAATTTACCTCTTCGTGGTTGTGCAATGAGTGATTCTGAGTGGCCAATGTGGCACCTTTCCTTCTCTTGTAATTATGAGAAAAGATCTCATAATTACGAGATCAGGTGGATAATCTTTTTTTTATCCAGTGAGTGCAATGCGCTTCTGTAAATGTATATATTTTACATCTATAAAAAATCAGTCGATTGCCTGCCCCTCGCAGATATAATTAATTTGAAGCAGATTCTAGGCCTTGTTTCTCTAAATAACACCTGTTTTTGCTGAAGCCGTGAGCAGCAGGCTTTGTGGGTAAAGATGGCGTGTGGTGGGGCAGGAATGCAGAGCAGGCTGTCGGGGTGCAGGCGGGCCAGAGCAGCACAGCCAGGGGAACTGTAATCCTGTTAAGAACCCGGCTGTGTCTGACGTCAAACTCATCTAGCCACTAACTAGAGGTGAGGAGCTCTCATTAGGAGGAGAGGAAAGGAGAGAAGGGTTCACCAGCGTTGCTCAGAGGTGACGGCAGAGGAAACCAAAGAATTAAACAGATTTAAGCTGCGGAGTTGTTTTTTTTTCTGACCCACTTCATCTCTGCGGCTCTGACGTGAGCATGACGCTCTGCGGCTTAATGTGCTCCGTAATAGCTTATACTAAATGTGTTAATCGTTTTCAAACATAAACAACCTCTTCCTTTTTAAATCACAAATATGACAGACTATAAAACTCTAACTTCCTCCCATGATTGTGTCCCCCAGACTGTGAGCACCTGATCCGCAGGATGTTGGTCCTGGACCCTTCAAAGCGTCTGTCTGTGGCTCAGATCAAGGAACACAAGTGGATGTCCCTGTATGTCCCCGTGCAGAGGCCTGTTCTGTATCAGCAGTCACTGTCTGCTGAGGGCGAGGCCGGCGTGGGAGAGTACAGCGAGCAGGTCCTCCGCCTCATGCACAGCCTGGGCATCGACCAGCACAAAACTGTGGAGGTGAGGGGGTGTAAGATTTATTCATTATCCTGAATGATGGAGAGGAAAGGTTCATTTAGAAAAGTATTAACACAGGAACAGAAAGTTGGTTTGCACTGACGTCAGAGTCCAAACACTGAGTGGCAGAAAGCAATGCCTGGTGATTGATGCTAAGATACAGCTCTGGTTAACCTGAGAGTGCTGTGTTTTCAGAAATTTGAGGAAGGCCTTGTTGTTTTTGATTGTGTTCATCACAAAAAACGCTGATTCTAGCCTGATTTATGTTTAAAATTACTAGATAAACTTTTTAAATCAATCGTATCGTATAGCACCAGTTCATAACAAGTGTTATTGTGACATTTTTTTTGTCTAACTGGCAACTTGTGTTAAATTGTTAAGTCTACAGGCAACATATTAATGTGTTGTTAGCAGAACTTTAATTCAGATCCTACTTTGTTTGGAAATAGCAAAGCTTGCTTAAAGCAGTGTTAATTTTGTCGACTAATTATTTTCGTCATAGTTTTTGTCAACAACCTTTTTCCCCTGGTGAAAACTAGACTCTAGTGGATATGGACTAAAACTAAATTAACTGACATTTTCGTCAACAGATTAAAAAACGTGACTAAAATGTTTGACAGAGACTTAATCCAATCAGGCCTAATTAGGTCATAGAAAGTAGGGACAAGGTAGGAATATATCCATTCATTGTTACTTTGGTTGTGTGGAAAGGTTGGATGAGTTAAGAGGGACATCCAATCACAACTGCCTTAGCTTGGTGGTGGTGAGATCCAAGTGTAAAACATGACTTCAGAAATTCAAGGAAACAAAAAAACTGCCTTACACTTTACACTTCATATTTAGTCGACTAAATTTACAGTAGATTTCGTCGACTAAAATTGTTGTGAAATTTCATCAACTAAAACTAGACTAAAATTAAAACAATTTAGATGGCTAAATTATGACTAAAACTAAAAGATATTTTAGGCAAAATACTATAACTAAATTAAAAAGTTTTGTCAAAATTAACACTGGCTTAAAGGCTGGTTTTTATCCAAAAGGATGATATGTCCACGACCTGTCTTCATGCTCTTCTTTTTACACTTCTCAGAAATTGTGCTCACAAACATTCACAAATGAAAGTTTTCTGGACGATATCATTAAGTGACATCATGCCACCTTTCCTGGGAGACACTGCCTGTACTAGGTGATTGGTCAGCTCACAGCAGGTTCCAGTGGAAAAGTCAGTTGTTGCCAGTCTCTGTGGTCACAGAAAATATTAGAGCACAGCACTGAAACAGAACCTTTAACGGACTTGCCTAAAACAAACATCCGAGGACATTTTTAGACAAGGAACTTCAAAATATGATCAGGGGACATCTGGGAACTGTGTAAACTTAGGTCACTGAATGTAAAAATGACAAGTAAACTTTGAAAAAAACACACAGCGCAGTGTTCTTTAAGTAAGTTTTTCAATCAATCCATCTCTATTTGTGTAGCGCCAGTTCATAACAAGTGTTATCTCAAGACACTTTACAATAGAGCAGGCTGAAGCCATACTCTAAAAATTGATGGATATGATACCAGTTGCTGTAACAACATGGCTTCATTGTCATTATAAACCTGATGTTACAGCCCCAGAGGATCTATACTACCCTTGGTTACAGAACATTAAACATTATTCAATAACAGTACCCGAAAACTTGACTGATTTAAGTATTTAACTTCTTACTTTCCTCTAATTGCTGTTGTCAGTCTGAGCTCTTTGCCTCTTCAGTGCCTGGAATTCCACTCACTCTCACAGACACTGACGTCATGTGCATGCCCTGTACAGGAGGATCATTGTTAAGGGGATATAACAGTGTCATGGTTTGAAGGGACCAGTTTTGTTCAAAAATGTAGAAATTACAGCTCAGGAGAACAGATGGTTCAAACTCTGATAAACCTTAATCAGGAAAATTTCAATATCAACCAATAATGATACTTTACTTTTTAGGCTAATATCGTGCATCTCTATCAATTATGGAATTGAGATCAATAACATCTTATCACTTCCCATCCCTATTCTGTGCACACTCCAAGCAGATAAAACAACATGATATCTCTTGAAATGGAGAAGTAAACTTGGGATGCATGATATTATCTGAACAATATCAACAGATATTTGCCTGAAAAGCTGAACATTAGCAGATACAATTTTTTTTTCTCTGATATTTTAGCCTTACAATTGGCCATAAATGTCCTGTATGTTGTCTGTAATATTGGCAGAATGTACGAATGTATCATAATGGTTTGCCTCATCACTGAAAGTCCACTTTTGCTCTTGAAAAGCAGCATTTTTTAAAATGTTAAATGTCATATTTCTTGCTTCACATCCGTTTCTAACACATTTGGACTGTCACCATAAAAGGAAGAGGTCAATTTTAGTCAAATATGGGCTTTGTGTTCTTGACAGAAACTATTGTTATCAGTGAAAATAAGCTTAGAAATATCAGCATATTGGATATCAGAAAAAATCCAATATCATGCATTCCTAAAATAAACAAATTAATAATTAATTCCATATGAGGAGTAAAATAAAATGTGTGTCTGTAAATTATAGTCTTGTACGAATCGTATAACCAGGTTGGGATCTTTATTAGTTCCGTCTGGATGAATCAACAGCTCTAAATCCAAAAGGAACAATTATGTAACAAACAGTACTGAAATGAAAATTTAAAAACATCCAGGCACTTAACTTGCCTGAAGTCTTTTTTTTAGTCCCAACAGAAGTTTGCACAATAATCCAATGTAATTTTTTGAGCCCTGACTGGAAAATGAAACTCTTTTCAACATCTCAGAACATATTTGGACCTACGGGCCAAAAGCTTTCCCATCCACAAAGTGTTTTAAGCTCATTAAAGTTAAATAAGGGGGCTGTCTGTTCTTTAATTCTGTTCATTTTTGTGTTTTAATCAGCACTGTTTCCTTTGGCTGCTGAGATAACCCAGTTTCACACAAGAAAAAGACAAAAAAAAGCCTCAGAATACATGAAGAGATGTTAAATCACCCAAAGTGGAACATGAAGTAATAACTTGATCTGAAAACGTTCTCATTTACGTCCTCTGTCATCCCTCAGTCTCTGCAGAATAAAAGCTACAACCACTTTGCTGCTATCTACTACCTGCTGGTGGAGCGGCTCAAAGCCCACCGCTGCAGCTTCCCCGTCGAACAGCGGCTCGACGCCCGCCAGCGACGGCCCAGCACCATCGCCGAGCAGACTGTTGTCAAGGTAACGTCAGGGGGCAATGAGGGGGCTCTGAATCGCTTGTATGGAGATGAACATCCACAGCTCCCTGATCAAAGCTCTGTTATTCACACCTGCAGCCAGAAACAAACAAATAAAGCAGGCAGACACGGAGCAGCCGGGCTCCGTCTCCGTCTCGTCAGTCTCTCCAACCCGACCTTGATCTTAAATCCTCACTTACATTATTCAGTTTTTTTCCTTTCTTCACCTGCTTGCTCTTATCTTGTGCAGATTTTGTTTCATTCTGTGGTGGGCCCTTTTGTCCCACATTGAATATAAAGTCTAACACGCTGCTGCTCAATCAAACCGTAGTTGCATCTTAGCCAAGGACGTTCTTAAGTATTTCCCATGTTAACGCTCCTCTCCGTCTCTTTGTCTTCCTCCCTGCAGTCCACAAGCGGCTCAGCTCAGGTGGGTTTGCTCCCGCAGGGCGTTCGTCTACTGCGCTCCCCCGCCGTGCCCCAGGCATCCTCTGACGCTTTCCCCTACCCACAGACTGCGTGTACCCAGGAGCAGAACTTCATGGTGGAGGATGTCAACACGCCTAAAGTACGTCCACTAGAAAATAATAAAAACAGAGAAACTGACTTAAACCAAAGCTGAGGGTTCACAGGCAGAAGTGCTTTATAAGGCCGGACAAACTATTTCAAGTTTTTAAGCTTTATTGATATATTTTTAAACATGGTAGAGGTTGAGATAAAGATTTTTAATTTGACACAGATGTTGAAATGAAGTAAGAAATAGAGGCAAGGATGCTAATGCTAAATAAAATAGTTGGACACCCCTGCTCTAAATTAAAAGAACATACAGTAGAGATGTTTTGTACTGGAAAATAAGTATCACAACTATACCAAAATATAACTTTCAATTTGATGAATGTGTCAACTTGTAGTGAAAATGCATTCAGTGTGGTACGTTTCAGTTTAATTTTTGCGATTATTTATCACTCTACAGCTGCTGATGCATCATGTTTTGACTATTATAGTCAACAGGCAGAGTAGTGATCAAAATCGTTTCTTCATTTTGCCAATAAGTGCACTATGATCCATTACGTTCAACTCCTCATAGAAGCGAGAAGGGTCACAATGGTGGTCAGTGACAGCATGTATCCATGGCAACATCATTATAGTGATTACCATTAGCATTAGCTCTATGCAGTGATGCCACAACACACTGACAAATTTATGTTTTTCAAGTTGTTCCTTAGGCGACACACTTCTCACAAATAAATGTTCAGTCTTGGAAGTTATTAGCTTTGTTTTGTTGACCTACTTACAAGCTTGCTTGCAGTGGTTTGCGCATGCCCCCTGCGGTTTAGTTTCATATGTATTTTGAAAATGACACAAAGTGCTAACCTTAGTGTAAAAATAGATAACGTAACATAACGCCGTAAAAAAACAAGTTACAACAAGCGCACAGGATCATTTAGAGTTGCTGAAGCGTTTACCTGAAGACTGTAGGCAGAGGCAGGCTAACACTACCCACTGACTTTTAGTGTTTGAGCTAAGCTAACTAGTGGTGGGCGAGCTCTGCCTGTCTCTTCCTTGTTACTGCATGCACAGCAAAAGAATGGTGTCTTTCTACTAAACATTTTTTTCTGCTTTGCATACACTCAGCCAGTTGTTAAAATAAAACATGAAACATGATCAGCATTGGCCAAGAAAAGCCTGATTGGGGCATCACGACTGTATTGTCCGTTTAGCTAAAAAAAAATATTGAGATGTGATTTATGGCCCATATTGCCCAGCCCTAGTGTCTTGTAATTTGCATGTCTGTCTCCTCTACACACATCAGCATTTCTGTGCTTACATGAATATGACCCTCTAAAGGTCCCATGAACCACCCCTGACTCCCTCTGATAATCATAACCTGTATCGTTCTGCATGTTGATTTTTGTGTCTGTGCAGTTTCGAGCGCTTCCTTGCTCAGTAAACCTGCTGGAGTGCAGCTGACTCGTTCTCTTATGTAAGATCTCAGCCAGCAAACACATTAGACGGGACAGCTGCCTGTCCCACACGGCTCCCAGACACACACACACAACCACGCGGACGCACACACTCTCTCTCTTGTTCCCTGTTTTTATCTGTGCCAGCGACCTTTTCCTCCCGTCCTTTTAGACTGGTCGACCATTAGACAACACCGATGAGCGGCGGAAGGTGACGGCCTTTTTCGCACACCTTTAGGGCGCACAAACTAGCACCGTCACAGATAAAATGCTGCATCACTCCGCAAGATTTCTCTCCATCGTTCGCCCTCCCCCGGCTCCCATAAACAGCGATGTGTATGGTGTTAGAGTGTGGAGGCCTGTGTGTGTGTGTGTGTCTAGCAGAGAGGGAGACAGAGTGTGCGTTATCTGCGTGAATGGAGCCTGGTTATGTAAGCAGTCCTGTGATGATGATGTGACCTAATGCGAGGCTGAGTGAACACACATGGACAGGAAGCTGCGATCTCACCGCTGTGACCTCCTACCCATCAGCCAACAGCTCCATTTTTTTTTTTTTTTTGGCTCTGTTGTTTCTCTTTTCCATTCAGCTTCTTCTCTCTCTCTTTCCTTTACTTCACCCTCGAACTTCCCTCTCCCCTTGTGACCCCCTCCCTTTTCCATCGTCTGTTTCTCAATGTCGTTTCCCCCTCTTGTCCTCTGCCTGCGTGTATGTGTGTCGGTTGAGTAACAGCATTCCTATCCCAGCACACTACAGAAAGCAGATGGGGAATTGGGCAAAGTTGCTCTTTCTGGGCCTGCACAAGGCTTTCAGGATTCTGCCTCCACTCATGCGGACAATCTTTGTGTGTATGTGCCAGTCAAAGCTCACGTCCCGGCCTTGCATTCCTGTATCCCCACCCTCCACCTCTAGGCCAACACACACATATAGGCTATGTCCATGCTAGGGCTGTGCAACGTTGGACTATTAAAAAATGACACTAAAGCTGTAATGTCATTTTATTGAATATGAACATTATTCAGCCTTTTCTTTTCTGCATCAACACACTGTTACATTCAGGTCTTCCTCTGTTCAAAGCAGTGCAGCAGGTCTTCTGTTGTCTCAGAACCTCTGTTGTTCTTCTCTAACCTCTGACAGACTCCAAACATGTTCCTCTGAACACAGACTTGATCTTAGGAAAAAGGAAAAAGGCACACGGTGCTGGATCAGGGGGGGTGATTAGGCTCTGTGATTTGTTTTTGGGATAGAAACTGCTTGACCGGGAGTGCAGTGTGAATTGAAGCATTGTCCTGATGAAGAATGAAACCATTTTTCCAAAGCTGTGCTCTCACCTTCAGACTTTTTCCCCACACTTTTTCTAGCAACTGTAATAGTGCTAATACACCGTTGACTCTTCTGGAACCCACTCCTCCAAAATTTTACTCTTAATGTCAAAGAATACAATCAACATAACCTTGAGTTTGGACTTGCTTTGTCCTTTTCACCCTTGGTGACGATGGTGTTTTCCAATGACTGCAGTTTTGTCACAGGATCAGATTGAAGATCCAAGTTTCATCATATAGAAATCAGTCCTTCCAAAAAATTTGGGTTTCCTTCTATTTGCTCCAATGTGTCTCCACACATTTGTCATGTTGCAAAATTTGCCAAACAGTCTCTTAAACAATGGAGACCATTTCTGCTCTGGTCAACCAGTACCAACGATTTGTTCCGTTTGTTAAGAAGTTTCAGAAGTTTTTGATGTACATGGGCGACCAGGACGTTCATCATCTTGGACATCTTCTCCGCCTTCACAAAATCTTTTGTTCCATTCAAACATGTGCCATGCAGTGTTCTCCTTACACCTATGTTAACAAACAAGAAGGTTAAACTGCTGTTTTGTTCAGTTTCACCAGATATTCCAAGTTCACTTGACTTTTAAGCTGATAGTTTCCTAATCAGTAGTGAGCTGGATGTGAAGGTGAAATGTTATATTAATGTCTTTCTGTCACTTTTATCTCTCCTCCTCTTTAGTTGAACGGCTGCCTACTAGACCCTCTGCCTCCCCCCACTGTCCTCAGAAAGTCCTCCACCTCCTCGCCCAGCAACATGATGGAGACATCCATCGATGAGGGCATCGAGACGGAGGAGCCCGACACGGATGATGACCCACCCCACCTGCTATCAGCCTATCAGACAGCTCGGTTTGGTCAGAGGAGACACACTCTCTCTGAGGTGACGAACCAACCAGGGCCATCAAACCAAGGTATGATTGTAGCAGCTAACAGTTCACAGTGTTCTTCAAAACCTCTTTACCTGTGAGAAATGTTAGATGACCATTGACTCAGACCAGGGATGGGCAACTTTGGACACCAGCGGGCCACATTAATGTTCATACTGTTGGAGGTTCACACTACAATCAGCAAGATACTCATTACTCCGCACATGCTTAGCTTGACTGAACAAAAGGGTCACACATACAGGGTTCCAATGCATCCTGGAAAACCTGGAAAATGAGTGACCAGTTTTCCAGCCATGGAAAACATATGGAAAATGAGAAAAAATGTAAAATGTCCTGGAAAAGCTAGAATTGTCCTAGAAAATTATTTATCCTCCCTCTGCTTCTCTTGACCTTGTCAGTGAACACAAACAGGTTAAATAACTTGCGCACAGCCTTCATGTCTGTTCTCTAAAAATTGAACTGAGTTTCTCTGCCTCTTGCCGGCCAGCCTGTGCAGCGCCCCACTTGACGCTACCAGCCAATCAAATTTGCACGTTCCCCCAGAGCAGTCCCACTACCCAGTGTGTCCATATGACTTTGTCTCTAGATTTACAAACTTTTCAGACACCAGTAAGGCCTTATTTTTCCCCCAAGAAGCCCCGGAGAAGAGATTAGCAACTTTTCATGCAGTTTTTAGCTAGCTACTTTCTAATGAAAGCACTTGTCAACAACCGTGTGACGTCCTGGAAAAGTCCTGGAAAAGTCCTGGAAAATAATTTCTAGAAAAGAGTGGGAACCCTGATATAGCTTTTCTGCAAATTATCCCAACCAACACTGAACTTTACAAGTAAAATACAAACATTAAGACTTACTAAATTAGCTAAATATAGAATTAAAGCCAGTTGAAACTGCTTTTTCAGTGTAAAAAAATCATTTTACCTTAAGACAAAAGGAAAGGAGTGCTACCTGGACTCAAAAAAGAATTTGTTTGAAGTGCACTTCGGAGTGGACTTCACAAAGTCATGGAGCACAAAGAAAAGACTCCAACGCACTCTCTTTATACTATTAAAATGCCTTTATTTAACAGTATGGTCAAGTAGACCTTAAAAACAAACCTTGTTGACGTGTTTTGACATCAAGCCTTCATCAAGAAGTCACACAAAAACAAGGCCTGCATGACCGTGCCGTTAAAATAAAGGCATTTTAATAGTATAAAGAGAGTAACTTGGAAACATTTCTCCTTGTTTCACAGTTTATTTTACCTACAGGGTTTTTTTTTATCTGTACATTTAACACGTGTAGCATTAAGGAAACTTTTCCATTGAATTCAACATAAACATTTATACACTGATCAACAGTGACAATGGTACATGATGTCTGTAGTTAAACATCTTCAAACAGGATTTCTTGGGCTCATTTCTTCCATTTTTTTGCCTCCACCCCCCAAAGGTAAACTATTCACCCTCGGCCACAACCCCTCCATGGGCAGCGTGGACTCGGACATTGGTTACGACATGGGCTCCATGCAAAGCGACCTCGGCCTACTGGAGGATTCTCCGTCCCTCAGCGAGGTGATGCCTGGCAGCAGCTCCGCCCCCGGTGTCAACCCCACGCCTTTCATGACCACCCGGCCCGCCAACCCAGCAATGGCTGCTCTGACTTCACAGCATCGGGAGGCGCATAACCGCTCACCCATCAGCTTCAGGGAGGGACGCCGAGCCTCAGACACCTCGCTCACCCAAGGTCAGAGCCGCCATTTATCTCTCCTCCTCCATTATAGCGCTTTTTATCTCAAACATCCCACTCCTCTTGATGCACTCAGACTTCGGTGACTTCATATCCTTCATATCCTCCATTAACCTGGACACTTCATTTTAAGGTCAGCCTCATGAGCACAAGGCTGTTCTGGATTTACTCTGTTAGCTGTGTGACGTTGAATTTTTAGTGCAGGTTAATGGACAGCAGGCTGCAATGATCACTGTATAGATGATAACGATTCTCTGTAGCCATCAGAGGTTGATGCTTTCATAGTGAGTGATGCCTCCAAGTAGCATCATAGGATCTGAAGATAACAAGTACAGAAAATGTGACAACACTGAAAGGTTTTTATAACAAGATAGAAGTCTGATACAGTCACAGAGCTTCAAAATGTCACAAGCATAACACAGCTGATAATGATAATAATGTTGCACTCCAGTTGCAGTGGGAAGTCAGGATTTCTGAGTTCCGAGTGGGAAATTTCATCTGGAACGCCCCCGAGGTCGGAATTTCCTACTCTGAAGTCACGGTATCTTCACCACCCCTGAGTTGACAATCAAAGATGGCTGCCCCGGGTGCAAACAGTTATTGAGCTCCTGTAATATTCCATTTATTAGCACTCCTGACCAGTGTTTGTCGCACTAAATCAACCGTATACAAAGTATTGTTTGACGTATATATATGGAAATGCTGCTATAGTGTTATTTACATTCTTCATGTGGTATGTACGAACTACAACGCAGGGCGTGCTAACAACGGCTTACAATAGCCTGGTAGATAAGCAAGCTTTTATTGAATGATGATGATATCACTGCTTTTTTTCCAACTTTTACTGAAATGCTGATAACTCGGAGATGACGTCATTCCCATCCCCCTCGTCCCAGTTCCTATGAAAATGTAACGCAGCATAAAGTGATGACTTCCAGTTGCATTGTGGGTAATGTAGGCAAAATATTTTTTCCCTTAAGAACATTTCCCGACAGTGAGTTAGCATTTAGCACTTCCTGATTACCAAGGCAGAAAGTAAATGAGGTTGTAGAATGCACTGTTTGGATAAATAAATGAAATAAGGTTCTCGATGAACACATGCTCTTAAGATCTTAACTTTGCTTATCAGTCGATAAGACGATCGGTAAAGAATTGGACTTATAAGCAGAATTGATGTAGAACTGTTATCAATAAAATTAGAGACTTGGCTGACTTGTGGCTGCCACCTAAAACTTGACTTTACCAATATTTCCAAACTCATTATTGCCAATATCAATACTTATATTTTTTGTCCAGAGCATAAAGCCTTCACTTAACTATAATTGACCTGTTCCTTTCAAAGTGACAGTGTAAATGTGTTGGAAATAGATTTGAAGCAAGAAAAACATGTTATTCTTTATTGAATTACATTTTTTGATTTGTCGAATTTGACATTCATTGATGATGAGGGAAACCATTGTGGTACATTAATACAATCTGCCAGTATTGCAGCCAACATATATATATATGAATATATATATATGCCAATTTGCACGGCTGAAATATCATCTGCAAAAATATCATATCTGCCCATACAGATAAAAGACTTAACTGATTCTGAACCAATAATATCTTTCATCTCTGCTGTGTTTGGCCACCCAGGGCCACATAAATGTGTGCAAAGCATTGAACAGCCACTCGTATCAGAACAACTCCCCAAATGATAGTTGTGAAAATGACCATAGCTAAATAAAATGAGGTATCAGCAAGTCCTCGTTGGAGCTTTAGAAAAGACATCCAGACCTCTGTTCCTATTGCAGGTTTCTGTCTGTGCAGCTCCATGATGAAGAACACTGTGTGACTTCTGCTCTCTGAAGCTGACGTAAACACGATAACCTCAGAGGAAGCCTTTGAAATGACTGATCAGTAATAGATATACTGTCCATAGAAGGGTCCTTCAGATGTAATGGCAGATCTGACACAGGCAGTAAAGCTGCAGAGGGTTTGATGTATAAATTGTCACAGCAGATGTTTAAGGACCATTCATGTATGGAGTCTTCTGACAGACGCCACACACCCCTGCTGCAGCTGCTACCTCACACCCCACCACACACACACATATATTTATATATAAATGCACTCTGCCTTCTGGATAAAAGTGCCTCATTCTCGCTCTCCTTGCCCTCCCCCTGTCTCTTCCTCCTCCCTCCCTCCCCTCTTCGCTCATCCTCTCCGGTCCCTCTGACGACTTTAGCGGTGATGATTCCAGTTATGAATCACAGTCAGATATTTAAAGGTTTTCTGCCCACATATTTGTCTCTCTATGTCCCCCTTCTCTCTTTCTCTTCCTCTGTACAGCTCGTTCTTCTTCTTGTTTTTCTTTCACTGTTTTAAAGTTCACACTGTGGCGGGCTGGATCTGCGTCTGTGCTTTATCAGAGAGAAAGAGGGGCCAAAACATAAGAGGAAATGTTAAACAACTTATATGTCCCCCTCCATTGTTTCATTTACAGCTATTCTGTGCCTGCTGAATATAAATCACCTGTGCTGTAGCCAAGGAGAAGCTGTATTAATAGCTGAAGATGAGATTTACTTCCTGAACTCTGAGCTGACAGCCTGCCCTGCGCTCCGCTTGTTATTTGCGGTTAATTATATATTTATTTTTGTAATCCTCTTTGGAGAGTGTCGATGGGGCGGATTCTTTTGCGTCAGACTGCTGACTCTTTTTTTAAATAACTCCCACCATCATGAGTCAGGTCCCATCGTTCACAGCTCGTCACCTCTGGACGGCTCATCTTAGCAGATACAGGGCACATACCCTCAGGATCATGATGTAGATGAAGACAGATTTACTAAAACGGTGATGCACTTCATAGACGAGATGTGATCAGACTTTACTGACATGACTGTCATTATCAGCTCTTCTTATTGATCCAGTTTTTATCAAGTCCTGTTGATTTCCTCTGGGTGTAAAAATAAGCTAGCAAAGGTTCTCAGTGTCTAAAGGTCAAACTCATGACACTCTCAATCAGGGATGGGAATTGATATGGTTCTAAATCAATCAATCTATCTATCTTTATTTGTATTGCGCCAATTAATAACAAGTGTTATCTGAAGACACTTTACAACAGAGCAGGCTGAAGACAAACTCTTCAATTTATTGGGTGTGTGGGCGAGAGAAGGGAGTTGGGCAGAGACAAGTGGACTAAAGTAAGAACTAAAGCCAGTGTCAGATCCAAGGGCCAATCATAAATCTGTCCTCATCATATTTGCTCAAAGTAAATGTATTAGAGGTTAGCCCCCTGAGATGCAGCAGCTCATTTTCAAGAGGATCCTCATGTCTGTATGGTTGCAGGGGTAGTTTTTATAGAAGTATAACCAATAATAAGCATGAAAAGATAGATTACATTACGGTAGACAGAACTTTATTAATCCCTTTGGGAAACTCCCTCAGGGAAATCAGGAAATTAATCTAATATTTACACCAAATTAATCTAATACTTACACCAACATTTATAATGATTAGAAAGCAGAGATGACTGATGTTGAATAATACAACAGCATTAAAATGAGAATTTATGATATATTATGCCTTTTCTGCTGATAAGATACCAATACCATTATTGATTCTTATCATCCTGATTCCCTTATGGATTCCTGTGGGATTTCTAAAGCTGGGGACACACTACAAAACGTTCAGTCTTTACAGATTTTGTAAAGGAGTTCACTGTAACAGGCTGGTTTTAGTAGATTTTTCTATGTTGACTGAAAGATGGGGGTGCACACACATTTAACATCTGCGCCTGATGATTTGTCAAACCAGCTAAAGCCAACTGAACACATCAAGCTCCATGAAAACTGCTTTATTTTATCCATTGTTTTAATTGTTTTAGTTGTTTTTATGTCTGCGTTGTTTTGTCTATTTATGGACAGCACTTTGTTTTGGCTGTGGTTGTTTTGAAAGTGCTTTATAAATAAAGATGAGTTGAGTTGAGATGAGTGAGGGCGACAGTTTGTTTTGATATTCCCACGACTTCCTGTCTTCTGACGCCATTTCCTGTGCCCCCCCCCCCATTTCTTTTTCATTGGCTGTTTGTAGTTGTGTCATAATGGTGATATTTTGTTAGATAATGAGATCATGATTGAAAAACACATTCACTCTCTGATTTTAAAACAAGCACCACATTCATTGAACTTAAATGCTCCAAACATTATTTACTAACAATTAAAGAACAATGGGTTCATGAAAATACATTAGAAACATATGAATATTTTGAAATAATGGATATAGAAAAACACTAGGCAACAGCAGGTATTCTTCAGAAGTTTACTGCTTCTGTCATCCATTTCGTCTTCAGAGGGACGGAAGGGACAGGATTTTCTATTTTAGCCTTAAAACTAGCTGTAAGACTTCAGTCCATTACAGTTTAAGGATAAGAAAATTAAACAAAACAAAACCACACAATCACTGGTAGAAGGTCTATAGGTTCTGTTAATGTTTTATCTTATATGGTGGATATTATTTTGCATTTGTTCATTCTGCCAGTATGTAGAGTAGATAAAACAGAAAGAAAAAGGTTCTTGAAGATCCTTTAAAGTGTAAGAATGTCTTAAATCTGATATTAGAAATTTAAAGCCATCACATTTTTTTATTTGTGCTTGCTGGAGGTCTTACATTTTTACAGTTATGTGATCAAAACAGCCTTTATCGAATCTTTTTTGGAATATTTCTAGGGCTGTTACAGAGAAAAAAAAGGAAGATAAGCAGCCTGCATCTCTATGCCACATTTGAAAAGAAAGTGCACCCTTTCCTGTCAAGATACTCATATTTAGCACCCTGACTTGAAACAGTTTGTAAAATAAGAATCTCATTAAAACAATGTAGTATTTGGCACATTATCGAGAAAAAAGATTCATATTTAACACTCCTGTTGATCGCTGTTTGTTCTGCTGTGCAGTAAATGGTATTAAAGTTGCTGTTCAGGGATGAAAAATTCTTTAAAAGTCTTGAATTTGATTTTTGGAAAAATTAGGAACCCTGAGATGATATTTGTAATAATTCACTTTAAGCAGTTATACCAATATCATTCATCCCTCATCAGCTGATTTGTCAAGTATCACAGTTTCCTTTCTTCTTTACTTTCCTCACAGGTCTGGTTGCGTTCCGGCAGCACCTCCAGCACTTGGCGAGGGCCAAAGGCATCCTAGAGCTGAACAAGGTCCAGATGCTGGTGGAGCAGATGGGCTCTGGGGAAGGGGCCGCCATGGGCCCCCTGGGACCACAGCACCACTTGCACAACCTCCTAGAGGTCAGTCACACAAAAACACTGGCACCCTTTGGGGATCTTTCTCATCCTAAACCCCTTCTCAGTCTAAATCCCCCGTGTTTGGCCAAAAGAGGAAAAAAAGGAAAAAGCGGGCACCCGGGCCGTTGTGTAACCCCGGGAGAGGCAGCCAACTGTGGCTTGTTTACTGTCTCCCCGTCCCCCTGGGGCCTGGAGCCCGGAGCCTAGGCCAAAGTGAATGCAGCCATTGTTGAAGTCAGTCAGACTTAACCCGAGTTGTGACTGGCACTCAATAGACCCAGGCTGCAAGAACACACAAAGACAGGGACACAAGTATACAAAATAATACGCTCACATAAACACACTGTGAAGGGAAACATTTCTGGCAGACTGAAAGTTTAAAAAAAAAAAAGCAAGCAAAAGGAAAAAAACAGAAGTTGTAGAAGCAGACGACATCTATTTGTTTTCCCTCTGCCCATCTCTCATAATGTAATAACGCAGCCCTTTGTTGGTTATGATGCTCAGGCCCCATCATCCTTTTAATTTGCTTTCATTTCATTTAACGACTGTGTAATCCCTGCGGTACACGCCATTTAGAGAAAGGCATCTGGCTGATCAGTCACCACACAGGCATTCGGGCAGGAGACTGCACAGATAATCCAGTTAGAGCTCACGATGGAGCACCCAGATCCTGATACAGCTTCATTACAGACTGGCAGGACAGGGGCCTTTGGGACTCTTGCATCCATGTACATGCGAGTGGTGGGACATGAGAATAAGTTCCTCTTAAATGAATGTATCATGTTTCTGATTGAAGGGTGAGGCGTCCAAGCAGCAGGAGAGCCTAGCTTTATACCAGGGTGGGCCTCATCCGCCTCTCCTGTCCCGCAGACAGAGTTTGGAGACACAATACCTCACTCACAGACTGCAGGTACAGTTACACAACAGCCACATTCACATATCATGACTCAATAACACAGCTTTGACCGAGTACATGACCCTGTAGACCTGTAAAACCAAATAACTGCTCAGTATTATAATAAAATGAATAAATAATTAAATTAGAACAGAAGTAATCAAGCAGATGACTCCATGGTGATAATCTTGAGTTCAGTCTTAAGTCTCTCTCTCTTCTTTGCCCAAAAGGCCAACGTGTTGGCAAACAGTCCAGCTAGCTGCCAGCTTTTCTGTAAGGAGACCCCTCGAAGTTTAGAGCAACAGCTGCAGGAGCACAGGTAAAGATTGAGTCTACTCTCACACTTGTTTGTGATTTCTTCTTTATTGAATTTGGGTTGAGAAGACTTTGCACAAGGGCAGAACTTTTTAGAACATCAGGAATGAAATGAGATCACAGCCACGATTTTCTCGGCTGATAACCAGGTTGAAGATGATCATTTAATGTCATATCATCCATTAATCATGGCAATACAAGCTTTTTATTACTGTTTGCTGTAGAGAGAGGTTTGTTTATCCATCTCATCCTGCTTGCTGCCATTTTTCTTTTTTATTGGCGACGTAGCAAACAAGCCTCGAAAGAACAAGTTAATAACAGTTTTCATGAAAACAAAACAATAAAACTTACAAAGAAGGGAAGAAATATAATTTTTTAATTCAGCATTTCTGTTTTCCAGAGGAACAAATGTTTTTGCTAGGGATGCACGGTATTGGATTTTTGCCGATATCCTATATGCTGATATTTACAAACTCATTATCGCTTACTTATATACTGATATTATTTATCAAAAGCACAAAGCCTCCAATAACATTAATTAACCTGTTTCTCTCATGGTGGCAGTCTCTTTATGTTCAGAAATTCTTAATTAAATCATACTTTTGATTTATAAAAGTGGACATTCAGTGATGATGAGATATACCAAAATTTGTGTATTCTGCCAATATTACAGCCAATATATGGGAAATATATCGCCACTTCGTACTAGGGATGGGAATCAAAATCCACTTCCAGTTTGGAATTTAACAAATGCCTTAAGGAATCAATATCATTAGTCTTTTTTGCTTATCAATTCCCTTGTCAGTTCCTTCCACTTTTTTCTACATACCTTGCAAACAAAGGACGTCGTGCTCTCATCAGACGGAGTCATCAGAAATTATACCAAAAAATCAAAAATCATATCAGACAGAAAACCTGTGTAGATCCAATCTTTTCCACACAGAAAATCATCAGGAATTGATAAAGGAATTGTTAAAGAATCAAATCAATAAGAAGAATTGTAATGGCTATCAATAAAATATTATCAATTTCCATCCCTACTTTGTACTGTCAAAATATCTGCAGATACAGATAATCAACTTTTTAGGCTATTATCTGCCAACACTGACACTGATCCAATATCATGCCTCCCTAGTTTTTGCATATAGTTTTGCAGGACTTTTGTTCTGAATTGTGTAATACAAGTAGATGGTTTGAAAATTTGGTGACCTTGGGAAATGAACAAGGTCTTTCTGCATTTTTCTTAAAGCAGTCATCAATATGGAAGAGCATAGCATTTTTAGTATTTACTTTTAATAAACAAAACGTTATCTGCACCCCTATGGGACAGACCCAAGTGTGATCAAGCATTTACTGCTCTTTAAAACTTACATTACTAACAATATGATTTAAAGTCTCAATATTATTCAAATGTGTCTTAAGGCAAGGTATAATGAATAGAAATAAAATAATATATACACACTCCAGGTTTAGATCTGTTTATATCATGATTTCTAATCTTATTTTGTCATTTGACCTCCCTGTAATCCTTTACTTCAAGCATCTGAAATCCCAGGAGATCAACTTCGCTATGAACTGGCTATTATGACACTTAGAGGTCATTGAATATAGGGGGGTATGGGGGTCTGAACTGACCAAGCTTTAGGACCCACTACCACCTCTTAAAAAGGAATTCCAATTCCTGAAACTTTTCAACCTCTACAATTTATAGCAGTTTCAAAAATATTCGCAAAGTTCATCATGATAGAGGAAAAATTAACAAATAAATAGTTTTTGAAATAAAAGTGTTCTTGAGACATTTGGGACCAGTGTCAAGTTGTTGATAAAGGGTAACATTGGGGACTTTTAAAGGGATAGTTCTGGATTTTTTTTGAAGTGGGGTTGTATGATGTACACGGCATTAGCCTGAAAGTGCCATAATCACAAAGCTCAACATGTAGGCTGTGCCCTGTAGCGAAGTAGTAAAGCAGCTTGGTAGTGGAAGAGTAAATGATTGTCAATAATCTGTTTATAGCATGTGATGACTCTACGCTGTTTTTGTGACTTGTTTTCATTCACAGTTGTTCTAATTACAAGGAGTCAGTGGCTCCATCTGCAGTAACGTATAGCCCTAGCTTCTGTGCCAACTATTTCTGCACATATTAAGAGCTGAGCTTGTGACTGTGGCATATGTTCAGGCTAATGCCATGGACCTCATACAGCCCCACTTCAAAAATCCTGAACTATCCCTTTAAAGCCCCCTCTTACATGAGGCCCCAGGTGATCTCCTGCCCCGCCTGATGGTAAAACCGTCTATGCTTGCTCCTGCAGACTGAACCAGAAGAGGATGTACCTGCAGCAGCAGTCACAGGGCATTGGGCTGCAGGCCTACTTCAACCAGATGCAGATAGCTGAAGGTTCCTATCCCGCGGGCAGCCCTGCTCTGGACCCATCAGTGTCTCAGAGCCCCCCTCAGGGCCCCCCGATGTCAGCCGGCCATCAGCCTCAGCCCCAGCAGCAGGGCAACCCTCAGGCCTCGCCCCCCTTCAGCCACAGCCTCACCCCTCTGATGGAACCGGGCGAAGGTCTGGTTTACGATCCGTACAATATGAGCCACCATCACTACCCCCAGCACCTCCCCCCTGGATCTCACCTCCACCACCAGCTCCACACCCCGCAGCCTCACGAAGCCTCAGCCGCCGGCCTGGGCTTCAGCTTCCCACCGAGCTGTGAGCAGCAGGCGATGGGCCCTTCCCCTGAGGTTTTCCTCCCGGAGCAGTACGAGTTTCCTGCCTTAGACCCCACCTTGCTGCCCCCGCCTGCTCCGGGAGAGGCTGAGGGCAGGCCTCTGGGCAGGATTATGGCTGGTCAGGAGGGTCTGGTCCTGCCTGAGCTGCAGGGCTCCCTCCTGGACAGTGAGATGATGGAGACAGTGGACTCGCAGCACGGCTTCGTCATGGTCAACTAAAACTAGCTGAGGGGTTTAAGAGAAAACAGTATTAAGCAATGAGAACCTGCAGAGCACTAAGAGCAGAGAGAACGGAGATATAAGTGGAGGTCCCAAGCGTAGCAACAGGGAAGAAGAAGAAGTGTTAACTTTTGTACGACTAATACAAACTTTCATTTCTTAGTTGTGATAAACCTCAGAAGACCTTTCTACCAAATTCCTCCCTTAGCCTACCTCCCTTTCTCCTTCTCCTCTGTTCTTGCTCTCATCAGCCACGTGAGGCAGGAACAGGTCCCGTATTCGGCACAAAGCGAGCTTCGCCTTGCTGTTTTGGCGAGGCCGCTCTTGTCACGGACATTGTAACCTCCCCCCCCACCCCCGTGTGGACTGCAGCGAGCAGCCCGGGGAGCTGCTGCACATCCTGGAGGCTGCCGCAGCAAGAAATGGTTTGGAAGACAGACTGACAGAGGCACGCTGAAGGACAATGGCTGGCAGTGCTTTCTGTATTTGAAACAGGACAGCAGGACAACAAGAGACTGGTTCCTCAAACTTTTTTGTGCTTTTTTTTTAATTCTGTAGATGAAAAAACAACTGAACAAGAGAATAGCCCTCATTTATCATGGTACCAGAGTTCTAACCACAAATTCAAGTGTTAAAGCTCTTTTCTCTTTATTTTATGGAAGTTTATATCACACTACTCTGATGAAAACATGTCAGTCATACTCTGACCTGCAGAAGTTTCAACACTACCATCCAAAACACCTTTTGTTTGTCCTAAGCTGGAAAAATAATCCAAAACATTCTTATCAAAGTCCAGGTTGGAGGGGAATGCATCATTTTCTTGGGTTTGTGTTGCATTCGTTTTTTAAAGCTAAGCGCTAGCACTGGGCACTCTGTACAAGCTTCTTTGGCAGCAATTTTACAAAATAAGAACAATGAAAACACTAGCTGCAAGCTTTAAATCAGGCTGTTTGACAGAATCAATACAGTTCTTCTGAAGATGCCCCAATACCAATCAATATCAAATGATATTTGTTTAAAAATAAACATGATCAGTCGGTTGAAAGTAATGTCTGTAGTCACCAATATCGATCACTTGTGGTTGAACCTCATGCCTACCAATGGATGTCATCCACTTGTCCGCTGCTCCTGCTGCCCTGTCATCCTCGTAAATAATCTGTTGGAGAATCCCCCAAACTTTTCAGCCAAAAATATTAATCCAGCATTGAGGCCTTCATGCTGAGACCAACAGGATAAAGAAAATTAGCTTAACTAATCAAGCAACTCATTGCTACACAATAAATGCACATCATGTGTAATGATGCATTTGAGGTCCAGTCAGTAACATTGTGAAGCATTCAGGTTGGCTTGGTAAAATTAGTACTTGATGAAGCTCAGAGCATGATGTGGCTAAATGTAATTTACAGAGTTGAAGATGTAGATTTTGGCTGAACCTTAAATAAATAACGTTGGGGGAGATGAAATTAGTTTTCTTAGCATTATGAAACAGTTACATTAGATTAATTCTGTAACTGAGATAATATTTATAAATATATAGCCTTTTATTTATTAGCCTATTTTAGGGCTCGAATGTAAAATAAGTATAGTAGTAACACATTAAGGTGCCTGGAGCAGTGAACCGCCCAATCCAACAGGGGGTGATCCCAGTACAACTCCACCGTCCATTTCTCCTTTGACCTCAACAACAAGGAAGTTGTACTTCCCAAGTACATCCTGAGAAAATGGAGAAAAGGCAACCGATCTGTGTAAGCACTTTGGGCCTCACACTGCCGATGGCGAAATTCAACACAAATCTGGGCTGTGTTAATAGTGCGTACAGCAGCTGGCTTACTCTTCATCCACTACAAATATGCAGCCCAATTGTTGACCTGCCACCCAAGTGCTGGCACGCTCAGTCCTGTGCAACCATGTCCTCCAAGGCCCACGTCAGGGTTGTGGAAGAAGGCCATATATCTTACAAGCTCGAAAACCAATAGAGTTTGATTTTTGGGAAAAGTGACAGCTTTACTCTATCTGCACTGTTGTACAGCTTGGATTGAATTAATAGTTTTAGTCAGTCTGTCAATTATTTTGTTACTTTACATGGATGATAACAGGTAGTCAATGAGACATTACACAGTGTAATTCAAAAGTCTTGATTGTAGGATATTATATTGCTCAACCAGATGTTAAAACAAAACATGATCGGTATTGCTGATTTTTACCAACAGGTGATCAGTATCGACTTGATCGGGCATCCTTAAATGTTTCATTTCTTTTTCTTTTTTTAACTCATTACTACTGATCCTGATGATTTCTCACACTACTGATCCGCTCCTCCTCCTTAACAGTTTTCATTTTCCTCAATAAACTATGGATAACAATCCTCACATTTTGCAGTGGACATGGCCGCACGTCAGTTTAACATTTGAATTGTGGGTCGTGCGTTTGCCTGATAAATGAGGGCTGATGTAATTAACGTGTGTTTGGTCGAGAAGTAGCGGTGTTAGGCAGTCGATATTATTATATTTTTGTGGCAATACTGAAGCAATATTATTAATCCTTAATGTGGAGGGATGATGAATGAAAGCATCACCTGTACAGCCAACTCTGATTGGTTCCCGGGGACCTCTTTGAGTCGTCAGCAGTGACATCACTCGAGCCGATGATGTAACCAGGAGATAATCTCTCGCCCGCTCACCCCCGCTGGAGGGGCAGGGGACGAGCTCGGAGACAAATGTGTGTGAAATGAGCGTGCGTGGGAGAGAGAGAGTGATTCTGATAGTTTGCACAATTCATACATCAAATAATCTTTCATCGTCGTTACGAAGAAATGACAAACACTGTATTGACGTCTCCTGAAAATAACAAGAACTGTGCTTTTATCCCTCAGCGCACAGTCAGTTTGTAGCTTTTAGGTGATTTCTGGTTTACATCTTCAGTGCTCCAGTCATGCCTCTGTGTTACTTTTCATGTTTGTGACCCCTAAAAGATTCCCTGCATTAGATTTCATGAATGAATGTTGCCTCTTGGACGTCTGCAGGCTGCTGTGAGACAAAGACGAGCAGAACGTCACTCGCCCGACACTGGATTTTTCACTACAGGCTCCACAGCGCTCGCTTTAACTCACAGCTAGCCGGCAACCAGACAAGAGATTTTTTTTTTTTTTTTTTTTTTAAATTGCAGCACTTAGACTGTGTTCAATCTACTTGAAGCGCACACATGTATCTACTCAGACAGAAGAAGATTTATAGAGACGGAAATCACGGAACAACAGAATGCCAAACACCTAGATGTTCAGATTATATGCGACTGTGACTGCGAGACCCTCAGTGGTCGTGGGTTAAACTGCGCAAGTGTTTGTGTTCAGATTAGCCAAGAGACTCGACACAGCAGAGTTTGCTCTCAAACACACAGAGGGATTAACTTTGGTGTTGCAGATAACGGTCTTAAAGAAGAGAAAATATGGACCAACTGGGGTTGCAGTCCTGTGAGAGAGCTGAAGGAAAAATCCACCCTGTGATGCTTTTGAACCATATTTCTCGAAAGATTAAGCCTTAGAGGAATACCTGCTACTTGACTTCTGGTTAATTCTTGTGTTTTTTTAAATAACTGATCGATAGATGGTATGCACATGATATTACAGGCAGTGCGAGTTGCAAGAAGCTTAGACTGACAACAGCAATCAGAGGAAAGTTATAATATATATGTCAAATACTCAAATTCAGCAGAAAAGTGTCAAGTTTTTTGTTTTTATTGTTTAACAATGTTCACCAGTGTCAGTATAGATACTCAGCTGTGATGTTGAAACACTTGGAGCCATAACTTCAGGTTGAGACGAAGTCATGTGGTTATAGCAACTGTTAATCCTATCACTGAGCATTCAGATTATGATGCATATGAGCCCCAATTCTTTCTCTTTCCTCTAGTTTTTTCTTAAAAGAAAATTCAAGACATCAAATTTCAACAAATTCATCATAAAGTTAAACATCATATCTTGATGAGGACATGAGATTTTGTTTTCATGCTTGTAGCCTACATAAAATATGATTTAAAGAATAGTAAAATGAATTGACCACAAATTGATTAAATAACTAGAAGTGCTTCGACAGCACAAACCTCTGTCAAGGCAGTACCAGCATTGCCGGCAAGTTATTGTCAAAATGTGAAAAACTGCCCTGTCTTGCATGGTAAAGATATCCTTTGAAAATTCCTGGATCCAAATCTAGATTCAGATCACCACCAAAGGTGAATTACCTCTCCTTTGTTCCGTAGCCAGCTTCCTCTAAATATGTCAACGAAATCAACAGAAAACTTTATAGGTCACCAGCAAAAACGTGGAAAACTGCCCTATCTCGCAACGTTAAGAAATCCTTTAAAAACCTTTCTGATCCACATTAGGATGTGAATTACCACCAAAATCTAATTGATCGGTTTTCGGTCCATTTCTGAACTTAAATGAAAAATCACATTATGTTCGTAACTTCTTGAGTTATCCTATTTACAAACTAACAAAAGTCATCAAAAATACAAGAACACCATAGCATGGTGGAGGTAATTAAATTAATATTACTTTCATTTGGCTAATAATTGACTTTATTTTCTGCATATTTTTCATGAAATGAAGGTTTCTGACCAGTTTTTGAGTCACATTAAAAGTAAACGTACGACAACGACAGTTAAACAGATGCTAAAGCCATACGCTCAGAGTAAGTCTCATTTTGGAGTAATGCATAATCACAGAAACAGAGTTATAGCCAGTACAGGGCTTCATACTATAGCTCAGGCTAATAAATGCTAGATTTTAAACCTAACTTTATGGCTCTAGACGTTTATTAAGACATTTTCAAACTTAAATCAGACTAGAGTCTACAGTTTCCTTAACAAACATCATCCAAATAAATTAGGTCTTCTTAAAATGACAAAAATCACAACACTTTTCAAATGAATTAAAGCATTTTCACTGTTTCTTACCATTAATATCAACTACTAGACATTGCTCTCTGCTACTCAGCCATTCTGCCATTCTGGTGACAAATTGTGACATCATTGCATACCCTCTATTTTGATTAATAACAGAAAGAATATTGCACTTACACAATACCAATACCTTTTTTCCACCTTTTGGTTAGTTAATTGATTTTGCTGTGTACTGTTAAAATTTTTTGTGTCCTTGGACAAAAACAAGCTATAGATCAAGACCAATGTCAAATTTGCACAAGAATCCGTGCAGTAAAAGACCGGAGATTAATTACATCTGAATATAGGAGAAATAAAAATGCATTGAATTGCTTAAATCGTCCAAATGCCAGAAATATCTGTAAAGTTCATAGTTTGATTTTGATATTTATGCTGTAATTTCAGCTGACGCATCTTTTCTCAATGTTTGAAGCTCATTTTTGTCTTTAAACAGAATATCTTGGCTGTTATAATTGTAAGTGCTTCATTAGAAAATACATATTGTGATATTTATTCAGCAATTTGCAGATGCTTAGTCTGAGAAACTGTGTAGAGATGTTTTGGTGTACGGCCCATCTCGATATCGTTTTATGGGGCCCAATATTTCTGGCAGCGCGTGGTTGAGGTTCTAGTTGGCAACACATTTCCTACTCTAGACACAGTCCTTATTAAGTACTCTAGAGGCCAGAGAGGAAAGTTATCAGCTTTTTTGATCACATATTTCCAATGCCATCGTGTCTGAATGCCGCAGTTTGCCAGGTCAAATTCTTACGGCTGCCTTTTTGTTCTGAGGTTTGGCAGAAACGGCATTAGCAACAACGGCCTTCAAAGACCAGAGAGTACTGCAGCAACAAGATATGCTGTGAAACTGGTCCAGTCGCTTCTTAATGAGTTCCAGCCTAAACTTTACAAACTACTTGGTCTTGTTTATATGGTTGTACGCCCACATGGAACAAACTCACACCCAACGTGAAGCTCGTGTAGAAAATGTCCTTAAGAGAGAGAAGAGGAACTATCACACAGGAGTGGAAAACATTCAGAACATGAGATAGTCCGAGCGTCACAGGGTGGATTTCTCCTTTTATATGATAGTAATGTTTCATTTTGGTCGATGTTGAGGCTCGAGCAGCTACAGGTTGATCTGTTGAAGTTGAATACTGGAGCACTTTGACGTGGAGGGGAGGAGGAGACGTAGCCAGAGAGGAGGAGGTGGTGGAAAAGGTTTGTATTGCTCTGCCGTTTCCTGGCAGATGAAACGAAACCACAATCTTTAGGAAACACCTTTCTCCTCTCGCTCTTCCCCCACCAATAATGGACACAAAACATTTCTTTCAAAGAAAGACCAGACACAGCAACACTTTATCTGATTGTTGGTTTTTAATCCAAGGTGGAGTTTAACACTTTTCAGTTTACGACGAGTGTTATTTGTACAAATTAGAGGTGTAGTGAAGCCTCGGTGTCACGCCGAGGTTGATTTTGTGTTGAACGTGAACGTGTTCAGTGTGCCTTTTACTTTTTTCAATCTAAATTAAGATTTTGAATAGCACCATCATTGCTGTTTGAACCCTTTTATCATTTATTTTTACTATGATTACTTTTTTCTTTGCTGTATTTTTTTTTCTTCCAATAAGTAGAGCCAGGTTTTACAAAGGTACAAAACCAAAGTCCCTCAGAAGTTTCCCTGTACGACCCACCGTGTGGAGTTTTGGAGCTTCTCTTTCAGCTTCTCTACCATGCTTTTTTTTTTTCTCTTTCTCTCTCTCTTGTTGGTCAATCAGTGTATGCCATTTAAAAGTATTATAGCAATATTTCTCTAGTTGAAGACTCAAGTCATGAAGATTCTAGTGGACGTGTTTCCAAGTATCATAATTTCACCTCCTGCTGATAAAACAAAACATCAATCTATCAATAGAAATCCAGTTTTATATTTACCTTCATTGATGTTGACCACACATAAGCTAACTTGCTGTTGAGATTAAAAAAAAGGTTTATTGAACATAAAGTGTTTGTGTTTTTATTCTTACACTAAGCGTTTCTGCAGAAGCGCTGTTATCTCTTCCCTGTAATCCAGTTGTCCTTTAACCATAAACTGCAGCCGTCTGACAGCACCCAAGGGCTGCATGGTGTAGGCGAGGGTTAATGACCTGGAAAAATGAATCGCACCGAGTGCTCCATATAAACTGTTGAGTCACTGTTAAACCTGAAGCCATTTCAACCAGAACTGAAATTGCAGAGGCAGTCGATCATAATAGAGCTGCAGGGCTGGCTCCGGTGGTTTGAATATTTAAAGGTGCTAATTTACAACTTAAACTACAAACAAATGGTAGTGTCTGTAGGTGAAGACTGACCCACTTCTGCTCTGAAGTGTGTCACATATTTTCTGTAAAGAGCTATACAGGTGATGAGGGATGAACAGCTTTAGAGGCATCACAGGAATGTTTCAGTTAAAGGAAGTATTTAATCAGGGCTCATTAAAGCCTTGTGGGGATGCACACATTTTGTTTTTCAGGTTATGTTACTTTACTTTCATTAATCTGTACGACGTGATTTGTCAGTCACTAGTTTTGATATTATAAAATCATCATACAGTGTGTAGTACTCTGCTATTTTTTTAGCATATGGCCCCTACAGTGTTAAAACATGTAATGTCTTAAATTCTTTCTGTTTGCATGCCAGGCTTCAAATTTGTAGTTCTTAATTTGTTTCAGCAGATGGCCTTATTTTCTCATTACCTCCACCAAGGAGGTTATGTTTTTGCAGGCGTTTGTTTGTTTGTCCGTTTGTTTGTCTGTTTGTTTGTTAGCAAGATTACTACTGGATGAATTTTGCTGAAATTTTCAGGACATGTTGGGAACGGCACAACTTAAAAATTATTAGATTTTGGCGGTGATCCAGATAACCACCATTAGTGATCGATCTTTCTTCCGCAATAACTGTCTAACTAATAATGATATCAACATGATTCCAAGTTCTAGGTGTGGGTTTTCAGAGTCAAGGAATCTTATTATGATGGTAGCTTTATTATGGAACTATTGCTTATAGATGTAACAGCAATATGTGAGCTACTTTGTTGGACGTTTGCACTCTCCAAGTGCTTTCTAGTTTTAGTATCCCATGGCAAAAGTATGATTCTCTTAGGGACCAGTAGGGAATTAATATAAATGACTTTTCATTAGGCACACACCATGTACTAACTGTATGTGATGCATGCAGCTAATGTGAAGCTAGAGTGAGTGTCCTAACTGCCTGTGTGCAATGTCGCGATGCAGTGCAACATTTTTGCCACAACACCCTGCCTCTATTTGTCTGAAGGTCGCTTGCCTCAATCCCAGCAAGGAGGGAGGAAAGAGGGATTTTCTTGGTTTTCTTTGACTTTTCTCTCTCAATCAATCAATCGATCTTTATTTGTATAACAAGGGTTATCTCAAGACACTTGACAAAGAGCAGGCTGAAGCCATACTCTTCATTTTTTAGATACACATACACATACATTCAGACCCAACATGAATCTATCATGAGCACGGCACTGGGCCAGCCTACAGAGCAGAACATCTGTGGGAGTAACAGTGGCAAGATAAAAACTATTTTTAGCAGTTGAAGATCTTGAGGTGGAGCTAGTCTAATGTAACTTGTGCAGCAGATCGATCTTCATGATTCAATGGCGGATCCATCTTGCCAAGCTCCAATCTACAACAATTGAGAGCAGCCGAAAGCAGCACGGCCCAATCAGTGTCCTTTAAACCAGGAGGATGTGGTAGCAATTAGGGAGGTGACGACAGGAAGTGACTGCATGTACAGAGATTAGCATAGATGCTAACAGCTTCAGTAGCAGTTTTAATGATCTGGACCACATTTCTTCATTAAATGAAAAACAAAACTACGAACTTCTATATAGTAAGCATATTATTTGCTCCATTTCCAACATGTTTTGATGAGTTTATTTTACAAAGTGGCTCATGTTCCCGTAGTGCAGTCTCCTGTCGATATGCCTCTGAATGGCACTCCCGTTCCCAAATACTTTCTATGGGCTCTTTTCCTGATGCACTAAGTGAAATATATCAAACAGTCCATCTGGTGTGCCAGATTAAGTCAAACAGGTTAAACAGGGATAAATCAGTATTGATTAAGCTCTGAAGAAGCCACAGCACAGTGAGGTACAAAGTCACAAGACTAAAGGTCATAGCAACCTTGGCGTAATGTTTCCAAAAGTTAATCAGTCTATCTATCCCTCAGTCATTGTGGGCATTTGTGCAAAGTCTGAGGATCATCCCTCAGAGCGTTCATCAGATACTGCATTTCTAAGAAAGGCCCAGAAGGATGAACAGACAGACAGACAGACAGACAACCTGAAAAACACCGTGCCTCCAGCCCTGATGATCTCTGAAGCAGAAAAGGTGTTTGTTGTTTTTCAGATGCTTTCTGGAGCAGACTGAGAAGAGAGGGGATTTACATGAAGTCAGACAGCACATACACAACATGATGATTCAGACACATCCAGCATCATCACCACAGGGGAGTTAGCACTGTTTTCAGCTCGCTTAGAGGTTTACATCAGACACAATAAAAAGTCTTGAGATGATTAATATTTTAGGTTTGTCCGTTTAAAAACACACATTCCTTCCTTTACCTCCTGTACCCATGCAGACAGTTTGATTTTGTTTGTCTGCCTCTGGGGTATGTCATGTTGTATTAAACACTCGTCATGTAGGTTTTGGCATCAGACGCCTAAAAAAACAGGAAATAATTCAGCATCTGCGATGGTCATTTCAGCACTGCTTCTCTGCTGTTTACTTATGCATGTGATAAGTAAAAACAAACTAACAAACCTGATGTCACAATGAAAATAAGGACCTTCAGGAAAATTACATTTTCAGTTAAAGTTTCAGTATGCTATCATTTTTTGTGTCACTGGCTCAGAAAATATGATTACCTCTCAGCATCATTTTACTGAAGCCATATGACTTCTGTCATTAGACTTCTGTGCCCCCTCCTTGTTCAGTATTAAGGCTTTAAAAAATCTAGCAAGGGACACCCAGTTGTCGACCAACCCAGGCTCAGTTCATGGACAGTGCATTTATTGCGTCCTCTACTAAGGCATATGTGCTTGTTATATCTAAATGGGCTTTAGTGTTGTTTAGCCTGTACAGGTAATGCTGATTTAATGAAGGGACGTGGTTTGTGGCTGTTTTGTGGCTGCACATGCAAAACATTAGCATAACGCTAATGGTAGCTAAAGGCACATGGGCACAATGAATTGGTTAAGCTTAAGGGAAGAGGCGTGGCTAGGAGCACAACCATGGAAGTGACGGGGAGTTAAATTGCTTCCATGGTTGTTTCATCCAAATTACACAGCCCAGCTGTAAATAGATGACAATTTTAATGTGCGAATATCCATTTAGTCACAGGCCTTTTCCAGGTTTTTCTTTCCCAAGAATTTTCCAGTCACATTGACTCTCCATTTTGTAGGATTATAATACACACTAGAAAGCACTTGGAGAGTGCAAACCTCGGCCAAAGTAGCTCACATATTGCTGTTACATCTATAAGCAATAGTTCCATGATAAAGTTAGCATCATAATATGATTCCTTGACCCTGAAAACCCACACCTAACACAATCGTGTTCATATCATTATTAGGCAGACAGTTATTGAGCAAAAGTGATCATTGACTAATGGCGGTTATCTCGGTGATCACCATCAAAAGTTAATCATGTTTAAGGTAGGCCATTAACAACAAGTCCTGAAAACTCTGTCCAGCATTTTTTGTGTAATCTTGACAACAAACAAACATAGATACACCGGTAAAACATAACCTCCTCGTCAGAGGAAAACAGTCATCTATTGGTAAATTTTTTACTGCCCAGAACTAACTAAAAAGCTATATGTTAGAAAGTCATTTTTATTTTTTGTTTTCAGAAAATCTGTCCTAAGGAAAAACTCCTCTTGAGTAATTTTTTTAGGTGTGAAGTATGACAAAATCGTCTGCAAAGGCATGGATTTCTACCTGTTTAAAACCCCAGAAGTCATATATTATCATATTTTTTTCAAGTTAAGAACTGACTAAGATGTCATATGTTAGCATGTGGTTTTTTCAAGATCTGACCTGAGGGAAAAACGCCTACAACTCATTTTGTAGGTATAATGTGACCAAACCTTCTGCACCACAGTGTTCTCCTGTGTGTAAAGGTCCCAAAAAGTCAAGTTTTAACATTTCTTGTTCAGGGTTCCAAATAGCAAACAAGACATAGTTAGCAGGTGGGTTTTTTTAGATCTGATCTGAGGGAAAAACGCTTATAATTCATGTTGAAGGTGAAATATGACCAAACCTTCTGCACCAGAGTGTTCTCCTGCCTGTAAAGGTCCAAAAACGTCAGTTTAAGCATATTTTTTTTTCAGGGTCCCAAATGACAAACATGTCATATGTTAGCATGTGGTTTTGTTCAAGATCTGACCTGGGGTAAAAACACTTAAAACTCATTTAATGGGTGTAAAACAGGCAGAAAAACATGCTAGTGCAGACGGTTTGGTCATATTTGGCTTGAAAATGGACTTATAAGCCTTTTTCTCTCAGCTCAGGATTTGAAAAAACACTAAGGCTAACATATCACTTTATTCCCATTTCGGACTCCAAAAAAAAAATGTTCAAACATGACTTTCTGGGTATAAAACAGGCCAAAAAACACGCTAGTGCAGACGGGTTGGTCATATTTGGCTTGAAAATGGACTTATAAGCCTTATTCTCACAGCTCAGGATTTGAAAAAAAACTAAGGCTGACATATGACATTTTTTCCATTTCGGACTCAAAAAAAAATGTTCAAACATGACTTTTTGGGTGTAAAACAGGCCAAAAAACATGGTAGTGCAGGCGGTTTGGTCATATTTGGCTTCAAAATGGGCTTACAAGCCTTTTTCTCTCAGCTCAGGATTTGAAAAAACACTAAGGCTAACATATGACTTTTTTTCCAATTTGGACTCAAAAAAAAATATGTTCAAACATGACTTTTTGGGTATAAAACAGGCCAAAAAACATGGTAGTGCAGGCGGTTTGGTCATATTTGGCTTCAAAATGGGCTTACAAGCCTTTTTCTCTCAGCTCAGGATTTGAAAAAACACTAAGGCTAACATATGACTTTTTTTCCATTTCGGACTCCAAAAAAAAAATGTTCACACATGACTTTTTGGGTGTAAAACAGGTCAAAAAGCACGCTGGTGCAGGCGGTTCGGTCATATTTGGCTTGAAAATGGAATTATAAGCCTTTTTCTCTCAGCTCAGGATTTGAAAAAACACTAAGGCTAACGTATGACTTTTTTCCCATTTTGGACTCCAAAAAAAAATATGTTCAAACATGACTTTTTGGGTGTAAAACAGCCCAAAAAACACGCTAGTGCAGACCTTTTGGTCATATTTGGCTTGAAAATGGACTTATAAGCCTTTTTCTCTCAGCTCAGGATTTGAAAAAACACTAAGGCTAACATATGACTTTTTTCCCATGTCGGACTCAAAAAAAGAAAAATGTTCAAACATGACTTTTTAGGTGTAAAACAGGCCAAAAAACACGCTAGTGCAGATGGTTTGGTCATATTTGGCTTGAAAATGGACTTATAAGCCTTTTTGTCTCAGCTCAGGATTCGAAAAAACACTAAGGATAACATATGACTTTTTTCCCATGTCGGACTCAAAAAAAAAATATGCTCAAACATGCCTTTTTTTGGTATAAAACAGGCCAAAAAACACGTTAGTGCAGACGGTTTGGTCATATTTGGCTTGTAAAGGAAGTTACAAGCATTGTTCTCACAGCTCAGGATTTGAAAAAACACTAATGCTAACATATGACTTTTTTTCCATTTCGGACTCCAAAAAAAATATGTTCAAACATGACTTTTTGGGTGTAAAACAGGCCAAAAAACACGCTTGTGCAGACGGGTTGGTCATATTTGGCTTGAAAATGGAATTATAAGCCTTTTTCCCTCAGCTCAGGATTTGAAAAAACACTAAGGCTAACATATGACTTTTTTCCCATTTTGGACTCAAAAAAAAATATGTTCAAACATGACTTTTTGGGTGTAAAACAGGCCAAAAAACATGGTAGTGCAGACGGGTTGGTCATATTTGGCTTGTAAAGGAAGTTACAAGCATTGTTCTCACAGCTCAGGATTTGAAAAAACACTAAGGCTAACATATGACTTTTTTTCCATTTCGGACTCCAAAAAAAATATGTTCAAACATGACTTTTTGGGTGTAAAACAGGCCAAAAAACATGGTAGTGCAGACGGGTTGGTCATATTTGGCTTGAAAATGGACTTATGAGCCTTTTTCTCTCAGCTCAGGATTTGAAAAAACACTAAGGCTAACATATGAATTTGTTTCCATTTCGGACTCCAACAAAAAATATGTTCAAACATGACTTTTTGGGTGTAAAACAGGCCCAAAAAACATGGTAGTGCAGACGGGTTGGTCATATTTGGCTTGAAAATGGACTTATGAGCCTTTTTCTCTCAGCTCAGGATTTGAAAAAACACTAAGGCTAACATATGACTTTATGCCCATTTCGGACTCAGAAAAGAATATGGTCAAACATGCCTTTTTTGGGTGTAAAACAGGCCAAAAACACGCTAGTGCAGACGGTTTGGTCATATTTGGCTTGAAAATGGACTTATAAGCCTTTTTCTCCCAGCTCAGGATTTGGCCCGCCGCAGCTTTTTTTTTTATTGATTTGGCGGTTTTAAGCCGCCACTACCGCCGCAATTATGGAGGTGCTCCTGGCCCCAGCGTGAAGGACGAGCAGGGGTCAGTGGAGAGCACAGGCGTGACGGAGTGTGACCGAGGCCGGTTTACACACACATACAAACACACACCTTTAGCTTCTTGGAGAGGGCCACGTGTGGCTGACATGCTGTCCATCAGTTCTGTGGCTCTCCTCTCGGTCGTTAAGAGCTCAGATCAGATGGCGTACATCAGCAGGTTTACACACTTTGAATGTTTCTGGGTGGAGTTCACATGTTTTACATTTTTGGGCTTTAAAAGGCTCACTGACCTGTTTTACATAAGAGGTACAATATGAAGTATTTCACACAGAGAAAAACAACTAAACCAATCACAGAGAGCTGAGCAGGCTTCCATTGTGCCCCATTTTAATATGACCAGCATGTTCTGATTCTAGCTTTGCCATTGTCCCCATGTCTTCCCTCTTACTCCACTTTTTGTAACTCTTTTCACTTTCTATTCTTTGTCAAATAGAGGCACCAGAACCCCAAAAATACATGAAACTGGAAGTGCTCCAAGAGTGAAACCTTGACTGAGGAATTTCCTACATTGTCAGGCCAGTTACTCACTTTCAGATTTGGATCCTAACCAAAATCTAATCGCTTTTTCCTAGCCCCATGACCAGCATTCCCTGTCAAAATAAGGTGTCAGTGCAAGTAGGGCAGAGAGAAAAGAGAAAGAGATGGCGGTAATAAAAAATCCTTTACTGAGAAAGGTCCTGATGAAGGTACAGACTCAGTGACCACAGACTAACTATAGAGATGGGTCGTCACAAAAAGAGCTGGCTCCCAAAGGAGGACAGACTGCCCCCACTGTGACACTCAACAGGTATAGACAGAGCTCCACATCTTCACAGTGAACAGTGAAACCTTGAAACCTAGAAACACACAACCACAGCACACCTATACTGTATACATGAAAACATGCAAATACAAATTCAGACTCATACGGAAAAAAGTCCAAAACACAAACATACACACAGACATGCGGCAAAAACATTTTTAAAAAGCGCACTCATTGATTTGTTTCTCTTCATTTTTATCCTATCAGATTTTTTTTACATTAATATATAATCCTAAACCTTTTATTGCTAATTTTGTATCTTTAACATCACACTTGTTTAAATTTGTATCATTGTAAACAGCATGGCTGTATTATACACACACACACATAATTTTTTTTTGGTTTTAAATGTCATGCTTTGGCAAAAAATGTCATACATTCATGGCCAATAAAGCTATTTGAATTTGAATTGAGAAATAGACGGTCGCAGCCACTGCTCTTGTCCTGCTGTTTCCTCCACAATGTGTTGGGTGAATAGAAAAAGTTGCTGAATTTCTAGTCTGGTACAAAACAAGCCACACCAAACAAAAGTTTTGGAGTCAGGGCTCAAATGTTGATCAACTAAGGGCCTAATCTACTAAAGGTTTGTGTGTATAAAAACACGTGCCAACTTGATAGCGCACGTGAAGCTGATCTGCTAACCGGGTGCACAGAGGACTGCGGCTGTCAAATGAGCAAAATAGCACGTGCAATCCACTTAGCATGTTTTGCCTTCATGAATATGCAGAATATATGCAGATTATCAGAACGCAAAGAAATTTATCAAACCCTGAAAACTGATTGCAGTTTGTGTTTTTGTGTCTATATTTAGCACATTTGTAAGGCAGGTGCAAACTGGCACCTTGCGCAACACTTCTTAACTTTACGCACAGATTTACAGCCTGGACATGATTTTTATAAGTTGTATGATAAAAGGTTTTAAGAAAATGGTTTGTTTTATGAACAAATTGGTTGAGATAACACCTGCATTTTAAAATGTAGGCCAAACAGCACTGAAAGTTATGTAAAATTTGAAGCACTGAATCACAAGCCGACTACACTTCTTTTGCTACTATTAAAACTGACAGACTGGTCAAAAGGAAACTTTATAAATCAGAAAAACCACACGAGGTTGAATGCAATCTTATTTTGCATTCTCTGACTCAGGACATGCTCCGCTGTCAGTGCGGAAAAAGATGTTAAAGATAAATGCTCAGTCAGTGTGTTCGTAACTGTAAGACTGCTCTTCACATGAGAGGTTATTGGTGATGAAGCTGTGTAACTATGTGAATGCTGTCATTTAAGATTATATTTAACTGGAACCAGAAAAAGGAAAATTAAAAATGACTGATAAAAATATGGCAATGACAGAAAAGTGACAACCTTGTTTGTCAAAATGACAGCAAAAAAGGTAACTGCAACCTCTGGGTCTGAAATAAAAATAGTAGAGACACATCATCTATCAGCAATTCCAGTCTGGAGCCGTGTGCTTTTCACAGATGGCCTCCCAAATTGCGTTTCCTCCGGCAACGCTGAGATGTCTCTGCTAGGTTCACCAGTGTGTTTATTTGCCTCAAACTCCATGGCTTCAAACTTCACGTTTCATTTACAGCCACTCTGCTCTGCCAAACTCTCCATGGTGACAGCCGGGTAGCACACAGTCCTCACCACTTTTGCAATTGCACATGCAACCCACAACACAGCCACTACTAGCATATGCAATTTTTTAGTTTGCAAGCGCAATTTAGGGCTTGTTATTTGGGATCTTAGTAAATCAGGTCCTAGTCTGTAGAGACCTTTAAAGGTGCAGTGTGTAGAATTTGGCAGCATTTCGTCCGAACAAAAATGGTGAATATAGGATATAATGTTTCTATTTGTATGTAAAGTCCATCAAAATAGCAGCACAATCATCCCCATAAAACGTTTGTTTTATTTTTATTTAGTTAGATAAAGCTTCAAAAAATGTACATTACCGCGGGCCGCGTTCATGTAGGCCGACATAACGATCCGCCATGTTGTTTACAGGGTGGATTTTAGGGACAAAAAGAACGAAACGCGAATCTGTCCGCTGTTTTCTGATCTGATTAGAATTAATGCGCCAGTTTATTTGTGTTACTACAAGTTTACAAATACCTACAATCGGCAGCTAACAACTGACCTATAATCTATAAAAATAATGGTTACAAACCTTGTCACTTTAGTAAATGATGCCGTGTTCACAATCTCTTTTGGTCTTCACAGGCCTACCAAAAGAGATTGTCCAGTTGACATTTTGGTTGTGGTTGGGCTCATTCTAGAATCTGAACGATAGATGTCGCTCAAATGCCAAATTGTGCACACCGCACCTTTAAATGCTATAGTTTTCGTTTTTGTTTCTTGCACTAATGACACCCATAGTCAGCATGACTTGGATTTTTGATATTTTTTGTTTTGAAATCAGAGAGGCACTGATCTGATTGGGAGCAGTATCAAAGTCATTTAGGCAGCACGTACTCAACAATTTTTTGGATAAAGTATTGACTGCACTTAGCCAGGAATCACATCCTGCCTAGTGATTCTCTGGAGGGGTGAGTGGGGGCACAGACCTTGCATAAAATTGTCTTCTAAGTAGCCAAATTTGTTCCTTCTGCATGTGAAGCTGTGAAAACATTAACACATAGCATTTAATTACACAACATTTTAGGCTGTTTTGTTCAATATGTTCATTTTTCCTCTTTCATGTAACATTTTCATCACATCTAAATTTGCTTTTATTGGTTATACCAGTTTATTCAGTTATTTTTCAATCAAGCCCAGGTTGCATTGAATAAAACAAATAAGGAATTTAAATATACATAATTTAATATATGTGTCAAGAAACAACATGAGTGGTCAATACAGTTATTTGAGTAATTTATTACCTAGAGCTCTCTGTAGAGCAGAAACTGTTCAAAGCAGTTGACTGATTAAAAAAAAACTGAATTAAGAAGATTTTAGAGCTGTTTTTACCTAGTATTGCAAATTATCTCTTACTTATCTGAAGAAAAAAAACACATCCATATGTCTCTAATGTGAGAGAATGTAAAATCATGTACACTTTTCTATTTAAAAAAATATATATATATTTCCATCCAAACGCTGTGTTGATTATTTCTGACGGCTGCAGACATGCTCATTTCTCTGTCTGCATTTTGTGTGAATAAACAGCAGTGAACTATTTACATGGGAAATTATCTTGAGACCGTGATGCCTATTATCCTCCTACAGACACACGAACAAACACTGTACGTGCACACTGAGCGGGGCACGTGCACATAGACAAACATGGTGAAGCATATGTTTGCTGGCACGCAGTGTAAACACACACAGCAAGCGTGTGCACGGAGCACATATTTACACTCCTCTTATTGAGGATGGGCAGACATATTCATCCACATGTCTTATATAAACATGCACATTTTCTGCTGTGATTTACACTCCCACATACATGCTCAGTGTTTACATCCTGTGATAACTTCTCTGCAGTCTGACATGTACTGTGAGAATATACAGTGTTTGCTAGGGCTGGAAAAATGTAGACCATAAAAAAAGAAATCACACATATGTTTTGGGATTTTTATCCTAAAGAGAGATGACGTTTGGAAAAAGCCAGAGTCTGGAAAGTCTAAACATTTTCCAAAGGTTACCAGCTTGTTTGAACGGTTTACGCAGTGCTCTCTCTTGAAATTGTCAGGATTTGTTCAAAATAAACAAACAAAAAACAATAAGACAAACCCAAACGCAGATAAAAAGAACAAGCTTTATTATAAATTAACAAAAAATGGGATCAAAACCAAAAACCATTCCTTTATAAAAATGTCCAAACACCAAACAAAAACTCTAACAAAGTAACAAAATAAAACTGGCGAAACAAAGAAAGACAAACACTAGAAACTAAACTCAAAGTACAAATCAAAGTTACAAAGAAAAGTAGAAGAAAAAACAGACAAC
>JBAMNC010002488.1:0-24896 GCA_037902135.1 Cetoscarus ocellatus
TACACTATCAAACTCTCTTACATACACTATTAAACTCTCTTACATTTACTATCAAACTCTCTTACATTTACTATCAAACTCTCTTACATACACTATCAAACTCTCTTACATACACTATTAAACACTCTTACATTTACTATCAAACTCTCTTACATTTACTATCAAACTCTCTTACATACACTATCAAACTCTCTTACATTTACAATTAAACTTTCCACAGAGAATAATAGGATATGTGAATGAGAATAGTAGTATGTGTGTAAGAGTTTGCTTGAAACGGAAGTGAGTTTGCTTGAAACGGATATAGCACTAAATTCTCTGTCTCTGATTGGTTATCTTCTTCGAAAAAGCAAGGGGAGGCTCCCGGTTAAACCTGATTAGCTCTGAAAAGCCGCCACATTCCCTCCTCAGCGGCCCGCATTGGATGTGGAGTGGATGGCTGTTGCCGTTGTTGTAATATGTCTGACACTGTTGTGACGGTTTAAGAGTTTAAAATGTTATTAAGGAGGCCCATGGCTTCATGTAGTTGCTCTCTGTCCACCATACTGTCATTTCAATCATGGCCATGAATGTAAAAATACGCCTCCCCTTGCTTTTTCGAAGAACATAACCAATCAGAGACAGAGAATTTAGTACTATATTCGTTTCAAGCAAACTCACTTCCGTTTCAAGCAAACTCTTACACACATACTACTATTCTCATTCACATATCCTATTATTCTCATTCACATATCCTATTATTCTCTGTGCGAGTTTGATAGTAAATGTAAGAGAGTTTAATAGTGTATGTAAGAGAGTTTAATAGTGTATGTAAGAGGGTTTGATAGTGTATGTAAGAGAGTTTGATAGTAAATGTAAGAGAGTTTAATAGTAAATGTAAGAGAGTTTAATAGTGTATGTAAGAGAGTTTAATAGTGTATGTAAGAGAGTTTAATAGTGAATGTAAGAGAGTTTAATAGTGTATGTAAGAGGGTTTGATAGTAAATGTAAGAGAGTTTAATAGTAAATGTAAGAGAGTTTAATAGTGTATGTAAGAGAGTTTAATAGTGTATGTAAGAGGGTTTGATAGTAAATGTAAGAGAGTTTAATAGTGTATGTAAGAGAGTTTGATAGTAAATGTAAGAGAGTTTAATAGTAAATGTAAGAGAGTTTAATAGTAAATGTAAGAGAGTTTAATAGTGTATGTAAGAGAGTTTGATAGTACATGTAAGAGAGTTTAATAGTGTATGTAAGAGAGTTTGATAGTGTATGTAAGAGAGTTTGATAGTGTATGTAAGAGAGTTTGATAGTAAATGTAAGAGAGTTTAATCGTAAATGTAAGAGAGTTTAATAGTGTATGTAAGAGAGTTTAATAGTAAATGTAAGAGAGTTTAATAGTGTATGTAAGAGAGTATGATGGTAAATGTAAGAGAGTTTAATAGTAAATGTAAGAGAGTTTGATAGTGTATGTAAGAGAGTTTAATAGTAAATGTAAGAGACTTTGATAGTAAATGTAAGAGAGTTTGATAGTAAATGTAAGAGAGTTTGATAGTAAATGTAAGAGAGTTTGATAGTGTATGTAAGAGAGTTTGATAGTAAATGTAAGAGAGTTTGATAGTGTATGTAAGAGAGTTTAATATTGTATGTAAGAGAGTTTGATAGTAAATGTAAGAGAGTTTGATAGTAAATGTAAGAGAGTTTGATAGTAAATGTAAGAGAGTTTAATAGTGTATGTATGAGAGTTTGATAGTAAATGTAAGAGAGTTTGATAGTAAATGTAAGAGAGTTTGATAGTACATGTAAGAGAGTTTAATAGTGTATGTAAGAGAGTTTGATAGTACACGTAAGAGAGTTTAATAGTGTATGTAAGAGAGTTTGATAGTAAATGTAAGAGAGTTTAATCGTAAATGTAAGAGAGTTTAATAGTGTATGTAAGAGAGTTTAATAGTAAATGTAAGAGAGTTTAATAGTGTATGTAAGAGAGTATGATGGTAAATGTAAGAGAGTTTAATAGTAAATGTAAGAGAGTTTGATAGTGTATGTAAGAGAGTTTAATAGTAAATGTAAGAGACTTTGATAGTAAATGTAAGAGAGTTTGATAGTAAATGTAAGAGAGTTTGATAGTAAATGTAAGAGAGTTTGATAGTGTATGTAAGAGAGTTTGATAGTAAATGTAAGAGAGTTTGATAGTGTATGTAAGAGAGTTTAATATTGTATGTAAGAGAGTTTGATAGTAAATGTAAGAGAGTTTGTTAGTAAATGTAAGAGAGTTTGATAGTAAATGTAAGAGAGTTTAATAGTGTATGTATGAGAGTTTGATAGTAAATGTAAGAGAGTTTGATAGTACATGTAAGAGAGTTTAATAGTGTATGTAAGAGAGTTTGATAGTAAATGTAAGAGAGTTTGATAGTAAATGTAAGAGAGTTTAATAGTGTATGTATGAGAGTTTGATAGTAAATGTAAGAGAGTTTGATAGTAAATGTAAGAGAGTTTAATAGTAAATGTAAGAGAGTTTAATAGTGTATGTAAGAGAGTTTGATAGTGTATGTAAGAGAGTTTGATAGTAAATGTAAGAGAGTTTGATAGTAAATGTAAGAGAGTTTAATAGTGTATGTAAGAGAGTTTGATAGTAAATGTAAGAGAGTTTGATAGTAAATGTAAGAGAGTTTAATAGTATATGTAAGAGAGTTTGATAGTAAATGTAAGAGAGTTTGATAGTGTATGTAAGAGAGTTTGATAGTGTATGTAAGAGAGTTTGATAGTAAATGTAAGAGAGTTTGATAGTAAATGTAAGAGAGTTTAATAGTAAATGTAAGAGAGTTAAATAGTGTATGTAAGAGAGTTTGATAGTAAATGTAAGAGAGTTTGATAGTAAATGTAAGAGAGTTTAATAGTGTATGTATGAGAGTATGATGGTATATGTAAGAGAGTTTAATAGTAAATGTAAGAGAGTTTAATAGTGTATGTAAGAGAGTTTGATAGTAAATGTAAGAGAGTTTAATAGTGTATGTAAGAGAGTTTGATAGTAAATGTAAGAGAGTTTGATAGTAAATGTAAGAGAGTTTAATAGTGTATGTAAGAGAGTTTGATAGTAAATGTAAGAGAGTTTAATAGTAAATGTAAGAGAGTTTGATAGTAAATGTAAGAGAGTTTAATAGTGTATGTATGAGAGTATGATGGTGTATGTAAGAGAGTTTAATAGTGTATGTAAGAGAGTTTGATAGTAAATGTAAGAGAGTTTGATAGTAAATGTAAGAGAGTTTGATAGTGTATGTAAGAGAGTTTGATAGTAAATGTAAGAGAGTTTGATAGTGTATGTAAGAGAGTTTAATAGTGTATGTAAGAGAGTTTGATAGTAAATGTAAGAGAGTTTGATAGTAAATGTAAGAGAGTTTGATAGTAAATGTAAGAGAGTTTAATAGTGTATGTAAGAGAGTTTGATAGTAAATGTAAGAGAGTTTAATAGTAAATGTAAGAGAGTTTGATAGTAAATGTAAGAGAGTTTAATAGTGTATGTATGAGAGTATGATGGTGTATGTAAGAGAGTTTGATAGTAAATGTAAGAGAGTTTGATAGTGTATGTAAGAGAGTTTAATAGTGTATGTAAGAGAGTTTGATAGTAAATGTAAGAGAGTTTGATAGTGTATGTATGAGAGTTTGATAGTAAATGTAAGAGAGTTTGATGGTAAATGTAAGAGAGTTTAATAGTGTATGTAAGAGAGTTTGATAGTAAATGTAAGAGAGTTTGATAGTGTATGTATGAGAGTTTGATAGTAAATGTAAGAGAGTTTAATAGTAAATGTAAGAGAGTTTGATAGTAAATGTAAGAGAGTTTAATAGTGTATGTAAGAGAGTTTGATAGTAAATGTAAGAGAGTTTGATAGTACATGTAAGAGAGTTTAATAGTGTATGTAAGAGAGTTTGATAGTAAATGTAAGAGAGTTTAATAGTGTATGTAAGAGAGTTTGATAGTAAATGTAAGAGAGTTTAATAGTAAATGTAAGAGAGTTTGATAGTAAATGTAAGAGAGTTTAATAGTGTATGTATGAGAGTATGATGGTGTATGTAAGAGAGTTTAATAGTGTATGTAAGAGAGTTTGATAGTAAATGTAAGAGAGTTTGATAGTAAATGTAAGAGAGTTTGATAGTGTATGTAAGAGAGTTTGATAGTAAATGTAAGAGAGTTTGATAGTGTATGTAAGAGAGTTTAATATTGTATGTAAGAGAGTTTGATAGTAAATGTAAGAGAGTTTGATAGTAAATGTAAGAGAGTTTGATAGTAAATGTAAGAGAGTTTAATAGTGTATGTATGAGAGTATGATGGTGTATGTAAGAGAGTTTAATAGTAAATGTAAGAGAGTTTAATAGTGTATGTAAGAGAGTTTAATAGTGAATGTAAGAGAGTTTGATAGTAAATGTAAGAGAGTTTGATAGTGTATGTAAGAGAGTTTGATAGTGTATGTGGGAGAGTTTGATAGTAAATGTAAGAGAGTTTAATATTGTATGTAAGAGAGTTTAATAGTAAATGTAAGAGAGTTTGATAGTAAATGTAAGAGAGTTTAATATTGTATGTAAGAGAGTTTGATAGTAAATGTAAGAGAGTTTAATAGTGTATGTAAGAGAGTTTGATAGTGTATGTAAGAGAGTTTGATAGTAAATGTAAGAGAGTTTAATAGTAAATGTAAGAGAGTTTAATATTGTATGTAAGAGAGTTTAATAGTGTATGTAAGAGAGTTTAATAGTAAATGTAAGAGAGTTTGATAGTGTATGTAAGAGAGTTTAATATTGTATGTAAGAGAGTTTAATAGTAAATGTAAGAGAGTTTAATAGTAAATGTAAGAGAGTTTAATACTGTATGTAAGAGAGTTTGATAGTAAATGTAAGAGAGTTTAATAGTAAATGTAAGAGAGTTTAATAGTAAATGTAAGAGAGTTTAATAGTGTATGTAAGAGAGTTTGATAGTGTATGTAAGAGAGTTTGATAGTAAATGTAAGAGAGTTTAATAGTAAATGTAAGAGAGTTTAATAGTAAATGTAAGAGAGTTTAATAGTGTATGTAAGAGAGTTTGATAGTGTATGTAAGAGAGTTTGATAGTAAATGTAAGAGAGTTTAATAGTAAATATAAGAGAGTTTAATATTGTATGTAAGAGAGTTTAATAGTGTATGTAAGAGAGTTTAATAGTAAATGTAAGAGAGTTTGATAGTGTATGTAAGAGAGTTTAATATTGTATGTAAGAGAGTTTAATAGTAAATGTAAGAGAGTTTAATAGTAAATGTAAGAGAGTTTAATACTGTATGTAAGAGAGTTTGATAGTGTATGTAAGAGAGTTTAATAGTAAATGTAAGAGAGTTTGATAGTAAATGTAAGAGAGTTTAATACTGTATGTAAGAGAGTTTGATAGTAAATGTAAGAGAGTTTAATAGTAAATGTAAGAGAGTTTGATAGTAAATGTAAGAGAGTTTAATACTGTATGTAAGAGAGTTTGATAGTAAATGTAAGAGAGTTTAATAGTAAATGTAAGAGAGTTTAATACTGTATGTAAGAGAGTTTGATAGTAAATGTAAGAGAGTTTGATAGTAAATGTAAGAGAGTTTAATGCTGTATGTAAGAGAGTTTGATAGTAAATGTAAGAGAGTTTAATGCTGTATGTAAGAGAGTTTGATCGTAAATGTAAGAGAGTTTGATAGTAAATGTAAGAGAGTTTAATATTGTATGTAAGAGAGTTTGATAGTAAATGTAAGAGAGTTTGATAGTAAATGTAAGAGAGTTTAATACTGTATGTAAGAGAGTTTGATAGTAAATGTAAGAGAGTTTTAATAGTAAATGTAAGAGAGTTTGATAGTAAATGTAAGAGAGTTTAATAGTGTATGTAAGAGAGTTTAATAGTAAATGTATGAGAGTTTAATAGTGTATGTAAGAGAGTTTAATAGTAAATGTAAGAGAGTTTGATAGTAAATGTAAGAGAGTTTAATATTGTATGTAAGAGAGTTTAATAGTAAATGTAAGAGAGTTTAATAGTGTATGTAAGAGAGTTTAATAGTAAATGTAAGAGAGTTTAATAGTAAATGTAAGAGAGTTTAATAGTGTATGTAAGAGAGTTTGATAGTAAATGTAAGAGAGTTTAATAGTAAATGTAAAAGAGTTTGATAGTAAATGTAAGAGAGTTTAATAGTGTATGTATGAGAGTTTGATGGTGTATGTAAGAGAGTTTGATAGTAAATGTAAGAGAGTTTAATAGTAAATGTAAGAGAGTTTAATAGTGTATGTAAGAGAGTTTGATAGTAAATGTAAGAGAGTTTGATAGTAAATGTAAGAGAGTTTGATAGTAAATGTAAGAGAGTTTGATAGTAAATGTAAGAGAGTTTAATAGTAAATGTAAGAGAGTTTGATAGTAAGTGTAAGAGAGTTTAATAGTAAATGTAAAAGAGTTTGATAGTAAATGTAAGAGAGTTTGATAGTGTATGTAAGAGAGTTTGATAGTAAGTGTAAGAGAGTTTAATAGTGTATGTATGAGAGAATGAGAGTATGATAGTAAATATAAGAGTTTGATAGTGAATGTAAGAGAGTTTGATAGTGAATGTAAGAGAGTTTGATAGTTAATGTAAGAGAGTTTGATAGTAAATGTAAGAGAGTTTGATAGTACATGTAAGAGAGTTTAATAGTGTATGTAAGAGAGTTTGATAGTACACGTAAGAGAGTTTAATAGTGTATGTAAGAGAGTTTGATAGTAAATGTAAGAGAGTTTAATAGTGTATGTAAGAGAGTTTAATAGTGTATGTAAGAGAGTTTGATAGTAAATGTAAGAGAGTTTAATAGTGTATGTAAGAGAGTTTGATAGTAAATGTAAGAGAGTTTGATAGTAAATGTAAGAGAGTTTGATAGTACATGTAAGAGAGTTTAATAGTGTATGTAAGAGAGTTTGATAGTAAATGTAAGAGAGTTTAATATTGTATGTAAGAGAGTTTGATAGTAAATGTAAGAGAGTTTGATAGTAAATGTAAGAGAGTTTAATACTGTATGTAAGAGAGTTTGATAGTAAATGTAAGAGAGTTTAATAGTAAATGTAAGAGAGTTTGATAGTAAATGTAAGAGAGTTTAATAGTGTATGTAAGAGAGTTTAATAGTAAATGTATGAGAGTTTAATAGTGTATGTAAGAGAGTTTAATAGTAAATGTAAGAGAGTTTGATAGTAAATGTAAGAGAGTTTAATAGTAAATGTAAGAGAGTTTAATAGTGTATGTAAGAGAGTTTAATAGTAAATGTAAGAGAGTTTAATAGTAAATGTAAGAGAGTTTAATAGTGTATGTAAGAGAGTTTGATAGTAAATGTAAAAGAGTTTAATAGTAAATGTAAAAGAGTTTGATAGTAAATGTAAGAGAGTTTAATAGTGTATGTATGAGAGTTTGATGGTGTATGTAAGAGAGTTTGATAGTAAATGTAAGAGAGTTTAATAGTAAATGTAAGAGAGTTTAATAGTGTATGTAAGAGAGTTTAATAGTGTATGTAAGAGAGTTTGATAGTAAATGTAAGAGAGTTTGATAGTAAATGTAAGAGAGTTTAATAGTAAATGTAAGAGAGTTTAATAGTGTATGTAAGAGAGTTTGATAGTAAATGTAAGAGAGTTTGATAGTAAATGTAAGAGAGTTTGATAGTAAATGTAAGAGAGTTTAATAGTAAATGTAAGAGAGTTTGATAGTAAGTGTAAGAGAGTTTAATAGTAAATGTAAAAGAGTTTGATAGTAAATGTAAGAGAGTTTGATAGTGTATGTAAGAGAGTTTGATAGTAAGTGTAAGAGAGTTTAATAGTAAATGTAAAAGAGTTTAATAGTAAATGTAAGAGAGTTTAATAGTGTATGTATGAGAGAATGAGAGTATGATAGTAAATATAAGAGTTTGATAGTGAATGTAAGAGAGTTTGATAGTGAATGTAAGAGAGTTTGATAGTTAATGTAAGAGAGTTTGATAGTAAATGTAAGAGAGTTTGATAGTACATGTAAGAGAGTTTAATAGTGTATGTAAGAGAGTTTGATAGTACATGTAAGAGAGTTTAATAGTGTATGTAAGAGAGTTTGATAGTAAATGTAAGAGAGTTTAATAGTGTATGTAAGAGAGTTTGATAGTAAATGTAAGAGAGTTTAATAGTAAATGTAAGAGAGTTTGATAGTAAATGTAAGAGAGTTTAATAGTGTATGTATGAGAGTATGATGGTGTATGTAAGAGAGTTTAATAGTGTATGTAAGAGAGTTTGATAGTAAATGTAAGAGAGTTTGATAGTAAATGTAAGAGAGTTTGATAGTGTATGTAAGAGAGTTTGATAGTAAATGTAAGAGAGTTTGATAGTGTATGTAAGAGAGTTTAATATTGTATGTAAGAGAGTTTGATAGTAAATGTAAGAGAGTTTGATAGTAAATGTAAGAGAGTTTGATAGTAAATGTAAGAGAGTTTAATAGTGTATGTATGAGAGTATGATGGTGTATGTAAGAGAGTTTAATAGTAAATGTAAGAGAGTTTAATAGTGTATGTAAGAGAGTTTAATAGTGAATGTAAGAGAGTTTGATAGTAAATGTAAGAGAGTTTGATAGTTAATGTAAGAGAGTTTAATAGTAAATGTAAGAGAGTTTAATATTGTATGTAAGAGAGTTTAATAGTGTATGTAAGAGAGTTTAATAGTAAATGTAAGAGAGTTTGATAGTGTATGTAAGAGAGTTTAATATTGTATGTAAGAGAGTTTGATAGTAAATGTAAGAGAGTTTGATAGTAAATGTAAGAGAGTTTAATACTGTATGTAAGAGAGTTTGATAGTAAATGTAAGAGAGTTTAATAGTAAATGTAAGAGAGTTTGATAGTAAATGTAAGAGAGTTTAATAGTGTATGTAAGAGAGTTTGATAGTAAATGTAAGAGAGTTTAATAGTAAATGTAAGAGAGTTTGATAGTAAATGTACGAGAGTTTAATACTGTATGTAAGAGAGTTTGATAGTAAATGTAAGAGAGTTTGATAGTAAATGTAAGAGAGTTTAATACTGTATGTAAGAGAGTTTGATAGTAAATGTAAGAGAGTTTGATAGTAAATGTAAGAGAGTTTAATATTGTATGTAAGAGAGTTTGATAGTAAATGTAAGAGAGTTTGATAGTAAATGTAAGAGAGTTTAATACTGTATGTAAGAGAGTTTGATAGTAAATGTAAGAGAGTTTGATAGTAAATGTAAGAGAGTTTAATACTGTATGTAAGAGAGTTTGATAGTAAATGTAAGAGAGTTTGATAGTAAATGTAAGAGAGTTTAATAGTAAATGTATGAGAGTTTAATAGTGTATGTAAGAGAGTTTAATAGTAAATGTAAGAGAGTTTGATAGTAAATGTAAGAAAGTTTAATATTGTATGTAAGAGAGTTTAATAGTAAATGTAAGAGAGTTTAATAGTGTATGTAAGAGAGTTTAATAGTAAATGTAAGAGAGTTTAATAGTAAATGTAAGAGAGTTTAATAGTGTATGTAAGAGAGTTTGATAGTAAATGTAAGAGAGTTTGATAGTAAATGTAAGAGAGTTTGATAGTAAATGTAAGAGAGTTTGATAGTGTATGTAAGAGAGTTTGATAGTAAGTGTAAGAGAGTTTGATAGTAAATGTAAGAGAGTTTAATAGTGTATGTATGAGAGTTTGATAGTAAATGTAAGAGAGTTTAATAGTTAATGTAAGAGAGTATACTAGTGTATGTATGAGAGAATGAGAGTATGATAGTAAATATAAGAGTTTGATAGTGAATGTAAGAGAGTTTGATAGTGAATGTAAGAGAGTTTGATAGTTAATGTAAGAGAGTATACTAGTGTTTGTATGAGAGTTTGATAGTAAATGTAAGAGAGTTTGATAGTAAATGTAAGAGAGTTTAATAGTGTATGTATGAGAGTTTGATAGTAAATGTAAGAGAGTTTAATAGTTAATGTAAGAGAGTATACTAGTGTATGTATGAGAGAATGAGAGTATGATAGTAAATATAAGAGTTTGATAGTGAATGTAAGAGAGTTTGATAGTGAATGTAAGAGAGTTTGATAGTTAATGTAAGAGAGTATACTAGTGTTTGTATGAGAGTTTGATAGTAAATGTAAGAGAGTTTGATAGTAAATGTAAGAGAGTTTAATAGTAAATGTAAGAGAGTTTGATAGTAAATGTAAGAGAGTTTAATAGTGTATGTAAGAGAGTTTAATAGTAAATGTAAGAGAGTTTAATAGTGTATGTAAGAGAGTTTAATAGTAAATGTAAGAGAGTTTAATAGTAAATGTAAGAGAGTTTAATAGTGTATGTAAGAGAGTTTGATAGTAAATGTAAGAGAGTTTGATAGTAAATGTAAGAGAGTTTAATAGTGTATGTAAGAGAGTTTAATAGTGTATGTAAGAGAGTTTAATAGTGTATGTATGAGAGTTTGATGGTGTATGTAAGAGAGTTTGATAGTAAATGTAAGAGAGTTTAATAGTAAATGTAAGAGAGTTTAATAGTGTATGTAAGAGAGTTTAATAGTAAATGTAAGAGAGTTTGATAGTAAATGTAAGAGAGTTTGATAGTAAATGTAAGAGAGTTTGATAGTGTATGTAAGAGAGTTTGATAGTAAGTGTAAGAGAGTTTAATAGTAAATGTAAAAGAGTTTGATAGTAAATGTAAGAGAGTTTAATAGTGTATGTATGTATGAGGGTTTGATGGTGTATGTAAGAGAGTTTGATAGTAAATGTAAGAGAGTTCAATAGTAAATGTAAGAGAGTTTAATAGTGTATGTAAGAGAGTTTAATAGTAAATGTAAGAGAGTTTGATAGTAAATGTAAGAGAGTTTGATAGTAAATGTAAGAGAGTTTGATAGTGTATGTAAGAGAGTTTGATAGTAAGTGTAAGAGAGTTTAATAGTAAATGTAAAAGAGTTTGATAGTAAATGTAAGAGAGTTTAATAGTGTATTTATGAGAGTTTGATAGTAAATGTAAGAGAGTTTAATAGTTAATGTAAGAGAGTATACTAGTGTATGTATGAGAGAATGAGAGTATGATAATAAATATAAGAGTTTGATAGTGAATGTAAGAGAGTTTGATAGTTAATGTAAGAGAGTTTGATAGTGAATGTAAGAGAGTTTGATAGTTAATGTAAGAGAGTATACTAGTGTATGTATGAGAGTATGATGGTGAATGTAAAAGCAAGTATGATTTATTTCTCAAGGGGCCTCCCATATTTTTGCGGTGCACCGTTCATACATACAGCAGTTCATAGTGCTCTACAGAGTCTGCTAGAAAGCACTTGGAGAGCGCAAACCTCTGCCAAGGTAGCTCACATATTGCTGTTACATCTATAAGCAATAGTTCCATGATAAAGTTACCATCATAATATGATTCATGACCCTGAAAACCCACACCTAGCACTCAGAATCATGTTGATATAATTGTTAGTTAGACAGTTATTGAGCATGAACGATTGTTGGCTAATGGAGGTTATCTGGATCACCACCAAAATCTAATCATTTTTAAGTTGGGCCATTACCAACATCTCCTGAAAATTTCAGCAAAATCTGTCCAGTAGTTTTTATGTAATGTTGCTAACAAACAACTAGACAGACAGACAAACAAACAGACAAAGAAACAAACAAGCAAAGCATCAGACAAACAAACAAACATACGCTGGCAAAAACAAAACCTCCTTGGTGGAGGTAAAAACAAAGATTATGACATTAAGCAGTAATGGCATAAAATGAGCTAAAGGACGACAAAATGTAATTCCAAGGTAAATAAAAAAAAGAAAAATAAATATAAATTTATTTAACAGAAAAGAGGAGATAAAAGGAGAAATAAATAGAAGCTAAACTTTTTGAGAAGGCAATAGTAAATAAAAACAATTTCAGACCTGTTTATTAAACTCAAACTAGAAGTGCTCTGAGTCCAGAGTTGTCGGGCAGGTTATTGTCAGTCATGTGGAAAACTGGCCTATCCCGTACTTATGACAAGTCCTTTTATGAATACCTGGATCCACATCTGGTTTCGGATCACCACCAAATCTAATCACTTTTCCTTTGTGCCATGACCAACATTCCCTGAAAATTTTATCAAAATACGTTCTTAACTTTTCGATGTATCTTGCAAAAAGACAAACAGACAAACAAATGAGAGTAAAAACATGACCTCCACAAAAGAGTTAAAAGCAAAATAAGGGCTTTTCGTTGAAAAGAAGACTCAACAAGTTTCTATGTGATCAAAATCCAAACATGATGGATTTTATTTGCCTGTATTTAACCACCCGTGCTCCCTAAAGGGATCAGTGGTATAGATAATGGATGGATGGATATATTTAACCATGCTTGTGTGTGCTTTGCTCAGGAAGGAGAGTGGAGTGCACAGAAGGCCTTCCTGGATCAGCAGGTGAGTTTGTTGGAGCAGCAGAGTGAAGAAAAGTCCAGCAGGCTGGAGGAGAGCATCACCTCACTGCAGACGGAGAGACAGGAGCTGCAGGACAGGCTGGTATGTTGTTTCCTCGGTTACACATTTGTTATTTTTTGTAACTGATGTTTATTTGGAGTTAACACTTTCCTCTCCTTCCCCTGTGCGTAAGGCTGACCTTCACAGACAGATGAATGAGGCGAACTCGAGTCTGAGGCAGCAGACTGAAGAGCTGGAGCAGTGCAGGGTGAATTTACACACATTTACATGGAAATGACTTTAATGCTCCGTTCTCTGCTGGTGTTTATTGTTTTATTTCCCCCCACATATTGGGATTGCTGCTCCTGGGTCTTTTTTGCATGATTCTGGTTCATTTCAGTTTTAATATAAGAGTGCTTCTCAAACAGGTCAACAACCATGTGTGTCATTTCTCAACTCATTACTTCTTGAGTAGGGGTGTACACTTTTATTAGAACATCATCAGTATTGGAAGATAATAAAAAGTTGGTGCATGGTATCAGCAGATGTGAGATATTTTGGCCGTACATGTTGGCCGTATATATGCCACGTATCAGCTGTAATATTGGCAGAATAAACAACCATAATGATTTACCTCATTATCACTGAATGTATGGCTGGGCAGTATATCCATTAAATCACTTGAATTCAGATTATTCATTGCAAAAGATTTAAAAAATAAAAATTGAGTTTTTTTCCCCTGAAGTTACTCCATTGCTCATTGATGTAAGTAATAAAAAATGACACTGTTTTCATAATAGTAGGTTAATGTTTATTGTTTTATATCCCCCTAATACTGGGGCTGCTGCTCCTGGATCTTTTTTTTACATTATTCTGGTTAATTTAAATGTAAATATCACATTGCTTGCCGAACTGTGGATGACAAATGGGCTGCGAGAGGTTATTTACAATAAATAAAACCCATAAGCATAATTGTAACCACAATTTGAGTCATCATAAAATAATGAATTACTTTTTCCATGGCCTAACAAATATACTTTTTTTCGCAGATTTATAAACTAAATTTTGACCGTACATGTTGACCATATACAGTAGTTGCCAAATATTGGTGGTTATATTGGCAAAATGTGCAACTGTACCATTTTGGTTAACCTCTTCATCACTGAACCTAATGCTGGGCTGTATATCCATTACATCAAAAAAGTGAAAGCAATTTGCAGATACAAATAAAAATATAAATAAATATAAAAACAATATGGCTACTGCTCCTCCTTTCCTCTGTCTTCCTGTTTCTCCTCCCTGCCCCAGTGAGGAGTATCCATGTCTTATTGGCAATCATGAGTCCGGGAATATCGGCATTTCTGATATTTTTAACAGTCTAATATCATGCATCCCTACTCTGGGGTTGTTCCCACCTACAAAATCCCAATTTTGGTGAACTGATGAGTAGTTTTCAAAATCACATGCTCTTCAGCTGCACTGTCTGCTGTCAGTACAAAACAGTTAGCATGTGTTGCTAATGTAACTGGATTAGAAATTGAAGATGTTAAGGGTTCTCACCATGTTTGAAAGTCTTAAAAACTGTGCGATTCAAGTCCAGACTTTTTGTTGACATCCTGTGTGGTCATTTACTCATAGAGATGTTTAAAACTGAGAACAGAACATTAAAACCAGAAGACTGCTGATCGTCATTTTTGTCTCCATCTTTCTCTTTCAGACGGAGCTGGTCAGCCGGCAGACAGTGAGCACAGAAATCGCCAAAGCTTTAGAGGACACCAGGAGACAGAAGGAGGAGCTGCAAACACGGGTGCGTAGACAAACACACGGCATGTCCTGTCAGCAGGGGTTGATTCCTTCATAAATGAGGTATCAGTGTTCTCTTGGACTCATCCCACAGATATTTGACTTTTCTAGTTAATTGGGGGCAAAAAATTTCTATTCCCTAGAAACTTTCCATGGGAAGTTAAGCTGAGGAATTTTTGAAATATTCCAAATTGGGAACTTTCCATACAAATTATGGGAATTAACTAGAAATAGAGGTTAATTTAAGCAAACTGTGTCATATCCAAACCAAAATATAAAGATTAGATTAGATTAGATTAAATAGAACTTTATTTATCCCTTAGGAAGACTACTTCAAGGAAAGAACACAGGATATCAAAAAGTTAAAAACAATTAGCAGATATAAAATCTATATATATATATACACATTAATTAATCTAAATAATAAATATAAAATAAAAAAATAAAACATATATAAAATATAATGTGGCTACTGGCTGGCTACTACTGCATAGTATATAAACATTAATAATAATACTACTGCATTATATATACATTTTGTTTTGTCACATGTAGACATCCATGCAAAATAATAAATTAAAAAAAATTACATTTCAACAGATTTATTTGTCAGCAGGACATTACCAAGTTTTAATTTCTTTAAAGAACAATCGATTTCAACTTCACTTCATGTCCATGGGCTCAAATGTGTCTTCAGTTGTCTTGAGCTCTGAGCTCAAAAATGTGGCTTTAATACTCCTGCAGTAATCAGTGTGCTGTGTGTATGTGATTGACTAGCAGAGATATTCTCAAGTAAACTTTTTTCAACACTTTGTTTTTATTTTATTTATTTTTTTTATAAGCCCCGTTTCCACCAAGTGGTCCGGTATAGATCGGCACGGTTTGGCTCAGGCCGGATCGGTAAAGCCTGATCCTGGTTGCGTTTCCACAGCCAGCCGTACCCTACTTGGTAGGCGGTGTGTAAGCCGGATGTCGATAGCATGACGTCATAGCAGCGCGACACAGTGTACCCGGCTATTAAATACAACGAAGAAGAAAACACGACACACCGATTCTCTTCACCGAGAATACTGAGGAAGGTCTGCACCTCCACAGTAGACCATGGGACGCTCGATCTTGATGCCATTTTCCAAACAAAAAAGGCTTGAGAGTTATCTTCACGAAGACGAGTGGAGATTTGAACATGGCGGGGCTGTGTTGTTTATTACCGCTGTCGCACGGGAAGTGACGTCTCCTTCGACCAATCAATGGGCTGCAGTATTTCTAGCTCCACCTTCTGGGGTCGGATCGGTATGCTTGGCCCCCCAACAGAAGGGTCCCAAAAAGTAGGACGGTACGGTTCACTTATATGGGGGCCTGTCCCGGTTTTAGGCTATGGAAACGCCACAACAAGCAAGCCGTTCCGAGACGAACCGAACTGAACCCTCTGGTGGAAACAAGGCTTTAGGAGACAACAACAAAAATGCATAAAGTGTTCATGACTGCCTTGACTCTGAAACAATTATGCTACTGTAGCCTTTTTTCAATTAATTCAGTCTCTTTCTCGTTGTTGCAATGTAAACATTGTCCATTTGTTCCATTTCTCTTGGAACTGATCCTCCTGAATCCCCACTTTACATGTCAGAGGTAGATCATAGCCAAGTATTTTCTTTATAATCAGATAAACATTATCCCAAAACTGTATGATTCTCATACAGAGAACATATGTGAATGATCAACATTCATGGCTCCACATTTTCTCCAGCATGGCTGTGCTACAGACATGTGTTTGCTCTTAGGTGTAACAAAAAATCTGATGACATTTATCCAACAGTGTTCTCTCCAGGTACGTGAAGACGTGGAGGATTGTTGTGTTATTCATATGTTTAACCATTCATCCTCTGAGATGTTAACTTTTGTTCTTTTTCCCATTTCTATTTCACACATTCTACTCATGTAAACTTTTATGAAATCTGGTTGTTTTATTCAAGATTCTAAAATAAATTTTCCAAACTACATTTAAAATCACAGTTAAGGGCCAATATTTAACTTGGTAAATTCCAGGTTTATTCCCTTTTATTCCAATAAATTCCTGTGAATTCCCCTTTTGGAAAGTTTCCAACTTTCAAATTTCCTGTAAGTTGCAACCTTCGGTATCAATAAGGACTTTGATTCTTAGGATTTATATAAAGGAGTCCATCTTAGTAAAAGTGAGATGCCCCATCCTTAGCTGGTTGTCAGTTTGTGTGTCAGTATTGAAGGATCAACCATCTGAGTTTAAAGCTTGTGCCTTTTCTTGCGGTCAGGTTGGAGATCTGACCACATCCCTTCAGACGTCGCAGCAGGAGCTGTCTTCTGTCAACGAGAAGCTCACAACGAGAGAGAAAAACATCAAGAAGCTCCAGGAAGGTAAATCAAACATTCACCAACACTTCAGACCCTGATGAAATTAACTGATTTTTTTTTATTTTGTGAAAAAAAACTAACAAAGCAATGGGAGAATTAGGGCTGTTACAGTATTGGATTTTCCCCTCATGATTATCATGGCCAAAAAATGACTTGATTACAATATCATCACCAAATTTATAGAAAATTATGAGTCAATAAAAAGGCTGCCAGCAATCATAACTGTCTAAAAATGTATTTGAAAAGATAATAACTGAGGCAATCAAATGATAGTGTGGAGGGATGTGTCCTAAATGTCATAACACAGTTTGTTTTTCATTTATTCTATCATTCATATATTTTGCTTTTTCTTCCTGCAGCAATGAAATTATTACAGGAAAGAGTCTGTGTATTTTAAATGCATTTTCAAGAGCCACGATCATATCTTACCCCTAGATCAAGCCTGTTATTTCACAACAACTTGATTTCAGGTTTAGTCTGTTGTTTCTGTAATAGATTTAGTGGTTCCTTGATCTTTATGTTACAGTTGATTTAAGCTGTTTATTCTGGTTGTTCGAATGCTTTCAAAATACAATAATTTGCTCATAGTTGCAGATGAAGACTTATATTGTGAAAGTCTTTTCAGAAGGATCATATTTATTATAAGGGATCTTTCCATGCTAAAGTTTAGTAGTAAGTTTGTGGACCTGTGGCGTTAAAAGCAATCTTAGCAAAACATACTTTTTAACACATCTAAGCTGTTGCCGTAAAGGTTAAAGGGATACGCCAACATTTTTTTTTCGTTTTTTCGTCTTGCCTCACTCCAGAGTCCACGGCAAGCAGATAGACACCATTCTTTAGCCTGTGCGTGCAGTAACAAGGAAGAGACGGGCAAAGCTCACCTACCGCTAATTAGCTTAGCTCAAACACAGGGAGGCAATGGGTAGCGTTAGCCTGCCTCTGCCTACAGTCATCAGATAAACTCTTCAGCAACTCTAAACAGTTCTGTGTGCTTGTTGTGACTTTTTTTTTGCCACATTATGTTACATTATCAATTTTTAGACTAAGATTAGCACTTTATATAATTTTCGAAAGAAATACATACGAAAACTAAACTGCAGGGCACATGCTTGTAAGCAGATCAATAAAACAAAGCCTCTGTTTATGAGTAGAAGAAGAAAATAAGATAATAGTAGAAGATAACGTAGCATAATACAGTTAAAAAAAACAAGTCACAACAGGTACACACGACTGTTTAGAGTTGCTGAAGAGTTTATCTGATGACTGTAGGCAGAGGCTGGCTAACACTTCCCATTGACTCCCAGTGTTTGAGCTAAGCTAATAAGCGGCGGGAGAGCTCTGCCCGTCTTTTCCTTGTTACTGCACGCACAGTCAAAGAATGGTGTCTATCTGCTTGTCGTGGACTCGGGAGCGAGGCAAGACACGAAAAAAAAATGTTGGCCTTTAAAACGGAGATGTAATGGCTGTAGCCCTGGATTAGGCCAATCTGCGCTGATATATTAAAGCACATAATCTGTGTCAGAGCTTAAAGATGGACAACAATGCAGAGTGAACATACCTACTTATTGTTATTTTGACCTTAAACTTGGAGCAGAGAGAACGCGTGGTAAACACACACAGCACTGTACATGTGTGGATTTGCATGTTTGTGAGTGTGTGTGCTTTACTCTGCTGTTTGTGTCAGAGAAATCCCTCTGCTGCTGTGCTTTTATTTTATTTTCCTCGGTCAGCATGTCTGGAAGGTTTGCAGGCACTCATGGATGGGGATGAAGTCACATGGTATTACTGTATGCCTGTTTTCAGCTCAAAAGGATGATTCAGTTTTTTTACACGACGATTGCCACCATACTGATTTATTGTGACAGCCCCACTGAGAATGCAACCAAAGTTGGACATAAATAAAAGTGTCCAGAGAGCCAAACCTCCACCAAGGGGTTTCTGACATTCTTAGCGGAGTTACTATTCAGCAGCTGCTGAAGTGATCTGCCTCATTCTGCACTGTTTTTTGCACACATCAGTGACCTTGTGTTCATGTTTGTGCGTCTCAGAGGTGCAGCAGCGGCAGGAGTCCCTGGCTCAGCTGCAGAAGGAGCTGGAGCAGCAGAAAGCCGAGCTGAAGCAGATGGAGCAGGATAAAGACTCTGAGCTGGCCAGCCTGAGAGAGGAGCTGCTCAGCCAGACACAGCAGCTCGATGGCTGCCAGGCTCGGGTAAACAAACAAGCAAACATGTGCACACTTACACTTTGACTACTATGCACCTCTATGCAAAGACGGGACTGTAGAGGGAGTGTACTGATGTCACAGATTGTGCTGCAGACTGGCAGTTCTGCTCACTGAGTGGCAGAGAGCAACATGGAGTCATTGGTATGAGTGTTTAAAATACAGTGAAACACTTTGGTTCACCTAAAAAGTGCTGTGTTTTAACTAATTTTCAGTTCAAGTGCACATGGACTAAAACTAAATTAAAAACTAGATGAAAATGTGTGACAGAGACTTAATCCAATCAGACCTAATTTGGTCATGTAGCAAGTAGGGACGAGTTAGGAGTACAGTTTAACAGTTTGTTTTTTAACCTCATACATGAAAGTACTTTGCACATTGATCTGTGAATCTGTACATACAGACGTGTGCAAAATTGTTGTTACCCTTTTGTTAAAGAAATAAAAACCCACAAGGGTGACTGGAATAACTTGAAACTGAAAGAAGTAATAATACATAAAAATTTACTGAAAATTAACTAATGAAAATCAGACATTACCGGCCTATGGACTGTGGCTGTAAATTAGCATTGTTGCTATAATCCGCCATGTGTACATGTATTGGTTTCTGAATAGATGTTCATTAATGTGCACTGTCCCTGTCAAATAAATAACTAAATAAATAAAGTAGTGCCTCTTGGACTGCGATTTTGTCTCCCAGATCTCATACCTGGAGGTGGAGGTGGAAACTCTGACGGAGCAGCTGAACACGCCTGCAGTGTGTGAGGAGGATCAGAACGGCAGCGTGACCGTGGACGATCTGGATCAGCTTCAGAAGGTCAACAGAGAGCTGGAGCAGCAGCTGAGTGACAAAAACAGGGTCAGTCATCCTTGTGGTTTTTGTTAAGGTATTTATGTCAGTCATCGATCATGAAAAATGAACGTTTCTGTTGTTTTACAGACGATAAAGCAGCTGCAGCAGAGACTAGCAGAACTGAAGCGGACTCTGCAAAGGGAACTGGTAAGATGCTGTGACTCCTTGAAGGTTTCTGTCTTTAAAGAGAGCAGGACTATCCTACTTTTATTTCTTAATATGTAAATGAGTCAGAGAAGATGCTGCATGTTGAGCCTGTTTTTTTGCAGACTTTGTTCAAGATAAAAGATGAGATCTAAGAAGCACCATTCAACCAAGCATTCTTGATTCTTTGTGCACTTCAGTGTTACAGTTTCTCTCCACTGGTTTGGCTCATTTCTTGAAACAGAAATTACTTTCTCAAAATAACATCAACAAACCCCCAAACCACTTAGCAGTTGTTCACAACAGAATTGTATTTCTCATTCATTTCATCAAATTGCAAAAGTCTTAGTACATCTCTCAATGTCTCAGGACATCTTTGCAAATGGTTAAGTACAACTAGCCTGCAGTTAGCACAGTTAGCCTACATTTACCATGATTTCCAAGTGAATAGATCTTGTTGATCTCAACTAATTGTTGATTCTCAGCCTAATGGTTGTTCTCTCCAAAACATGTCAGCATCGTTTCATTGTATACAGTGCCATGAAAAAGTATTTGCCCCCTTCCTGATTTCTTATCTTTTTGCATATTTTTCACACTTAAATGTTTCAGATCATCACACAAATTTTAATATTATACAAAGATAACCTGAGTAAATACAAAATTGTTGAACTAAGAAATCACTTAAATAGAACCTGTCTGACAAAGTGAAGTAGGCTGCAAGATCTCAAAAAGAAACACATCATGCCACGATCCAAAGAAATTCAAGAAAATGAGAAACAAAGTGATTGAAATCTGTCAGTCTGGAAAGGGTTACAAAGCCATTTCTAAGGCTTTAGGACTCCAGTTAACCACGGTCAGAGCCATTATCCACAAATGGAGAAAACTGGGAACAGTGGCAAACCTTCCCAGGAGTGGTCGGCCTACCAAAATTACACCATGAGCACAACGACGACTCATCCAGGAGGTCAAAAAGAACCCAGAACAACATCTAAAGAACTGCAGGCCTCACTGACCTCAGTTAAGGTCAGAGTTCATGACTCAACAATAAGAAAGAGACTGAGCAAAACTGGCATTATGGGAGAGCTCCAAGGCCAAAACCACTACTGACCAAAAAGAACACAAAGGCTCGTTTCACAGGTTCTATTTAAGCCAAAAAACATCTTGATGATCCCCAAGACTTTTGGAAAAATATTCTGTGGACTGACGAGACAAAAGTTGAACTTTTTTGAAGGTGTGCGTCCTGTTACATCTGGCATAAAAACAACACAGCATTTGATAAAAAGAACATCATAACAACAGTCAAACATGGTGGTGGTAGTGTGATGGTCTGGGGCTGCTTTGCTGCTTCAGGACCTGGACGACTTGCTATGATTGATGGAGCCATGAATTCTGCTGTCTACCCAGAAAATCCTGAAGGAGAATGTTCGGCCATCAGGTCGTGACCTCAAGCTCAAGTGCACTTGGGTTATGCAACAGGACAGCAACCCAAAAACACACTAGCAAGTCCACCTCTGAATGGCTTAAAAAAACAAAATTAAGGTTTTGGAGTGGCTGAGTCAAAGTCTGGACTTAAATCCAATTGAGATGCTGTGGTGTGACCTTAAACGGGCAGTTCATGCTCAAAAAACCCTCCAATGTGGCTGAGTTAAAACAATTCTGCGCAGAAGAGTGGGCCAAAATTCCTCCACAGCGATGTGAAAGACTCATCAACAGTTATCACAAACGCTTGACTGCAGTTATTGCTGCCAAGGGTGACACAACCAGTTATTAGGTTCAGGGGGCAATTACTTTTTCCCATAGGGTCATGTAGGTTTGGAGAGCTTTTTCACTTAATAAATAAATCATCATTTAAAAACTGCATTTTGTATTTACTCAGGTTATCTTTGTTAAATGTTTAATTTGTGTGATGATCTGAAACATTTAAGTGTGACAAATATGCAAAAAAGGAAGAAATCAGGAAGGGGTAAATACTTTTTCACAGCACTGTATGTCTCACATGCACAATGGTTTGTTCAAATTAGTTGGTTAGACAAAAATCTGGTCATATGAATGAGGTGTGTGCCATTTGGTGCAAATATTTGATTTTGGTAATGTAGCTTTGGTTACAACGCTTCATTATTCAGGACATATGAGTTTTTTTGCATTTTGGGTGTGTGGTTTTGTGAATTGTGTGAAGTATTTTTTAAAAAACAGTCTAGTGTGCAAAATTTCAGTTTTAGCAATGGTTACAATTTCCAAAATATATATATATATATACTATATATTATATATATGTGTGTGTGTGTATATATTATGTGTGTATATGTATATATGTGTGTATATATATATATATATATATGTGTGTATATATATTATACATATATATATATATATGTGTTGTGTGTGTGTGTGTATATATATATATGTGTATATATATATATACACATATATATATATGAGAGATGAATTTAGTTTTGACACATGCGTGAACAGTTTTGGGAGAGATATGAGCTTTTGCAGGTGGGCTATGGTGTTGGGCTGAACTGTAAGACTGTTTTGCCAAATGATCTTTGAGTTTTGAGAATGTAAATTCTGTTTCAAGAAATGAGCCAAACCATTGGAGAAAAACTGTAAAATCAAATTAATCTACAGCTGCGTTTTATTCTTGCGCTCTGTAGAAGTTGAAGCCTGAGCCAGAGGCAGAAGGAAAAGAGAAGTTACCAGAAGCTAAAGCAGAAAAGCAAGAGAGGGTTTGTCCAGAGCCACCTCCAGCATCATCCCCGAGCCCCCCGACCTCCAACACCACAGTGACCAACACATCAGACCTCAACGACTCCAGAGAAATCAACTTTGAGTATCTCAAACACGTTGTCCTCGAAGTTCATGTCGTCCAGGGAGGCCGAGGTCAGTCCTGGTGCTTTTCTCTAACCCTTTGGAGTCGATGATCATGCTGCATGTCAATGCTTGATGTTTTATTCCATGACAACATAAAAAGATAATAATACATGGATCACCTGCACATAGTTTGTGTCAAATCTGTGATCTTTATGGTTTCTGCCAGGGTTTAGTCTTGAGTTATTAAGCCACGTTAAGCAGGACTTATCATTCAAGTTTGACATGAAAAATGACGTCATGCATGTGTTTCAGTAAACTAGATCCAACCAGTTTACACGTCAGATTTTGGTTCAATTTATGTGCTTGTTACTCCGTCCAGCCTGATTTAGCCAAACTCATACATTCTCAACATTTTAATTTACAGGATTTGAGAGTCTCTATCAGTCTGGAAATGCAAGGGATGTAATGTGTTGTCAGTGAACTCATAAAAAGCCATTTTTATTTACTTAGGCTTGATTTGAAAAAGCAAAAACACTGACTTTATTTGTATTTTGTTGAAAGTAGTAGATTTTTGCAGGACTTATCTGTGTTTTCTAGATTAGATTAGATTAGATAGAACTTTATTTACCCCTTGGGAAGACTCCTTCAGCGAAATTAAGGTTCCAGTAGCATTTTATAGTACAAACTTATAAAAGAATACAGGATATCTAAAAGTGAAAAAGTAAAAACAATTAGCAGATATAAAAACTCTCTCTATATATATAAATAAATCTAAATAATAAATCATAAAAATAAAATAAAATATTTTTCTTTCTGCTACTTTTCATGTATTATTTTTGCTTGTTTGTACTGAAATGTTTTCTTTTATTAATAATTAAAATAAACATTGAAAAAATAGCTTTAAATATGCTTATTTGATCATATTCAAATATGTTTCTTATATGAAAAAACATTTTTTATGTCAGTTTAATGATTGTAAATGATTGGGGGTTCCAATATAAAATAAAAAATGTTAAAGTATGAAAAAAATAACTGTTATGTTGACACTTAAAGGTTGTGCCATAAAATGGACATGATGGACAGAAGTATTTGTTTTTAGTGGTCAATGCTGACATAAAGAGAATTATTAAGGCTCTCAGCCAAATTCTGCTATTTGTGGAATATGTATTTCATATTTGCCCAACAAATATATTATTTTGAGGAAAAACTGAGGAAACAGTTTGTGGAGTAATTAGAGAACAAGAAAATAAGGGTCTAAAACCACTGCTTTGTAAAGACTTGTTTGTACATATGAAAAATAATCCATGGCCACTGGGATCTGTAATTTGTGAAGAGTTGCTGTCTATATTGGAAATTAGTTAATTTTCAGAAGAATAAAAGGCAGGTGATTTATGCCTGATTTAAGATGGTTACTTTTGAGGCTGTTTGTTTTTAATGATGCAGAAGAAACTGTTGACATAATATAAAAAATCTTCTAAAACTCTTAAGACAAAACAGGGAAGTCATGATTCACTTGCAGTCTTAAGATTATATTTTTCTTGTAATTCAAAGTAAAGACTTAAAATAAAAAGGTGCAAAAAAATTGTTCTCCACAAGAAAAACTCAAGAAATCCTTGAAGATGAGACATAGATATTTAAACAAGGTTAATCTTGATGAGTGATTAATTAACATATTCAGATTCACTCCTCTACACTTTGAAAACCCCTGATTTATATATTGATATATTTCATGCAGCTTCTTGTTCCAGATGAGATGTTTTAGCTCAGAGCTCGCTCACACAAGGCTACCTGCCCTGACCCTTGACCCCTGAAACCTGTTTGTTGGTTCATTCTCTGCATGTCACACTTCCCTGTTCCTGTCACAGTGGGAACTGATAAACTCTGGCTCTGTAGATATGAGTAACAAAAGAGGACATTAAAAAACACAATTAACTGAATAGTGTTGCCTTCCATAACCAAAAAAAACTGAATGGCTTAAAGGTCTAGTTGTTTTTGTGTCAGTTTTCCTTGTCCTGACTCTGAGGTCGGACCTTTTTCAACTCAAAGAGGACTCAAGGTGACAGAAATCCATGCCTGTAACAAGTTTATAAGCCATAACTGTGCTGGTGGCCTGTTGAGTGCAGAGGGGTGGGAGTTTAGGCGGGGGGGATTAATGCTTCACAATGGTTCTGGGTAACGTGACCAAGTGTGAGTGACCCTGGCTCTGTTCTCAAACCAGTCTGTCTGTCTCTCTCTGTCAGGCGTTCCAGCTTATACGAGCCGTTTCTGTGCTGCTGAACTTCACTCGTGAGGAGGAGGACATGTTGAAACAAACTCTTGA
>JBAMNC010002489.1:0-24706 GCA_037902135.1 Cetoscarus ocellatus
CAGAGTGACTTTTTTAATGAGTAGGGCTTAACTGGAGGCAAAACAATTCTCAAGACGTGATACCCAGGGCTGGCTGGCAAGTTGTTTTGGCTTGTTCTTGGCAATTGTGGTTGTTAATACAGGTCTCCCAGGTTATGTGAGAAACACTCTATACAATCAGGAGTATTATTTAAAAAAAAGTTAACAATGACAAACAGCAGAAAGGCTGAATTGTAATATTGGGACTGTACTACTTTTTTTTTCCAGACTTCACTTACATGTATTAGCACAGGTGAACATACATTTTTGACAGTTCAGAAACAAAGTTAATTGTCCTCTGGCAGATATGTATGACCACTCTATTAGTTGTAAATATCAGTAGAAAAAAGACATGAAAACAATATAGTCCAAATAAAAAGTCTGTTTAAGGATGAAAGACTTGACTAGCTTGTATCACTAAGCTGAGGGAAATTACCCTGATCTGTAAAAAAAACACTTGTATTAACATCACCATACACAAGGCTGGAAGAACATACAAAACACACTTCTTGCATACTTTTTGCTTTGTGATGGACTGGTTCAAGCCTGCCCTATTTAGATGGGCAGGAAGAAAAGCTGGATGGGCTAGGCATTTAAGATATAGTTCAGTTTTTAGTGGTGGGGTTGTATTTCTATGATAGATACATTAGCCATGTTGATTTTGATCAGCTCTGCCTCTGTGAGAAGAGGACCAGCACAGAAGCTGGGCAATATATTGCTGTAGATGGTGCAAAGACCTCTGCATCATTTAGTGAATTTCAGGTGAAAACAAACTCAAATTAGAAGGTATTTACAACATTGTCTGGTGAGTTAAGGCCCATTTATACTCCCTTTACATAAGACTACCATCACTGCTCACATACTTCCATGAGTCCTTTCTGTGGGCATTGCTGTTAACCAATACATCCACCAGGGGGGCTCGAACAAATCTGTCTCCCACAGACCTCCACTTCTCCTTCACTACCAACAAACTGATATTTAATTGCTCTCCAACCTCCTCCCAGCTGTTTTTTTTTTTTTTGCATTTGTTTATCCCGGTGTCCAGGCGAAATAACATAATTCAGATGTTTGTAATTTTTAACTAACTCGCAGAGTTTCTCTTCAAAAAGTTCTGCCATTATTATTTATTCTTCATGTCTCAATAGAGCTACATATTGGGTAGTAACAGCAACACTGCCCCACGTTTTACAGTGGTCCTGCTCCGTTTGGTCCGTTTCGGTAAGCTTTATGGAAATGTGCAGAAATACAGACGAAATGAACGCAGAGCACGGACAGAAGGCTCTGTCCATATCTGGATCCGTATTTAACGTTGAGCATGGATGGGCCTTTTTTGTCAAAAATGTAGAAAACTGACCTACCCTGCACTGTTAAGAGATATTTTAATACTACTTTAAAACATCCTAGGTCTGCATCCACATTCAGATCACTACCAAACTCCTATCTCTTCTCTCTTGTGCCATGACCAATGTTCCCTAAAAATGTCATGAAAATCCATTGAGAACTTTACTGAGTTATTAGCAAAAATGTAGAAAACTGCCCTATCTATCAAACGATTTGCTGAACAAATATTATTTCCCCACAATTTATTTTTGGTTTGGCAGAGACATGCCTCTAGGTGACCTTGCCTAATGCTGTCATCGCCAACAGTCAGGACAGTATTTTAATGTTATTCCATATTAATGTTTAATATACTCATCGCTCAACGTCTGTACTGCCTGGTGGCTTGCAATCACAGTTTTTGTTTGCCTCTAGATTTGCTTTGTTTTGCCTCCCGCTAATGCAGTGATGTCACAGTGAAGTTTGTTACAAAAGGGCCTATGCTTTCAGGTGATTATCATTATTATCTCTGATAGGTACAAAAAACATTTAATTTTCAATAAAAACATTAAAAAAAACACTTATCTGATCATTTCACTCTCTCACAGTATTTACACAGGCTCTAAAAGTATTCACACTGGCGTCAGGTAGGTGTATGATTTCCTTCAAAGTCCTTGGGCAAAGTTCTGTCTTTCGAAAAACTTCTGCACATTTGAGTAATTTTTATCTCCACATATTTGGCCATTGGAGCTCTACTTATTGCCAGGGAAACTGAATTTGAAAAGTATCTTGACAGGATTTGAAGCAAACCATTTCAACCAGAGCCCGACTTTATGCAGTAACTGGGCTGGGTCTGCTGGGCTTACTAACAGTGCCCATGTGCTTGTGTCCAGAATATTCTCCGATAAATGAACCATCCTCATTGAATTCCCCTTCGCCGTCTGCGTAGTCGACCAGGCTGTCTCTGCTGATGCCGTCCCCTGCTGTGTTATCTCCATTCAGTGAACACAAGCTGCCGCCCTTCAGTGGCTTCTCCTCGCTGTCACTGCCATCAACGAGAATACAGAAGGATGGCTGGGGTCAGCAGTGCAGTGCATAAACAAACACATGGTGTAAAGCATCAGGCAGGTGCTCTACAGCTACATACACGGCCTTATGAGGCTGTTTTGACACACAGTCAATATCTAAAATTACCAATATCTGCATTAACCAACACACGTCTGTAAAGAGCATATAGACTATTAAGTCCTTGGCTGTGTTAAAGGGGACATATTATGCAAAAACCACTTTTTAAAGGCTTTTGAACACAATTTTGGGTATTTGGCCTTCCTCCCAGCCCACAAAATGTAATAGTAGACAACAAAACCTATATTTAGCAGGCTGCATGAATTTAAACTCTGTGGACATACTGTTATGTAACAGTATATTTTATGATTTTTTGATTTGCATACCTAACCTGATTGGTCTACCTGAGTATCCCCCCTCCCCCTTGCTGGAGAGATTCCTCTGCGAAGCACAGCCATGTTGTTTATATTCTTAGCCAGAGATTGGTGTTCAGCATGTCTAAGCTCAGAAGCTGTCATTGCTCAGTTATTGGCTGTAAACAGCCACATATATCTTCACATATAAGCTACCAGCCTCGGAAGACCAAAGGGCCCAGTGGATTAATTTTATTCTTGAAGGGCATGTCCCAGCTACAGTCGGCTAAAACCTGTGCGTGTGTGCCAGTCACTTCACATCTGACTGCTTCTTCAACTTCAGTCAGTTCAACACAGGACTGACAACTAGACTTTTCCTGAACCCGGGCTCAGTACCAACAATCTGTCACCAAACCTGATGATGGAAATGTGAGTATTTTAATGCCGTGTAGTATTTACTTTGCTCATTGCTATGAGTTAATGCTAACAGCAGGGTGAAGTGAACTAGAGGTAACTGCACAACATGTTCGTCAATGTTTACATTCCTTGTTGAAAGTCTGAAGGATAAACTTCAATGTATGAGCATTCTTACATTAGTCAAGATAAGTTTAACTGTTGGCTGAATATAATCAGTCCCACTGTGGTGACTAGGCCAAGGTTAGCATGTCGTGCGTTAGCCTGTGATTTTTGGGGGAAACTGGATCGCTGTTATCTGTTAAATGGCTTGAATTTGTGGTTGTTGTGTGTTTCAGTAAGTGAAGTTTAACAGCTGGCTGAATATAATCAGTACTTTACCTGACCCCAGGTCCCTCCATTTGTGCCAACGTTAGCCTGGAAGGTAGGCTAAGTTGTGGCTATCCCACCGCAGTTAGCATGTTGTGCGTTAGCCTGTGATGTTTGGGGAAAAAGAGCTTCGCTGTTGTAACCGTGTGCGTGGTAACTGGTGTGGGACAGATCTGGTACTTACACCAGCATGAAATAATGGTTACGTTACTAACATTTCATGAACACATCAAGGATCCATGTTAAACTGCAGAAAAGGAGCAAAATATGGGACCATTAAAACACACTTACATACATTACTTCAGGTGACAGGCAGGGAAGGATACAGTGGAGAGCTAAAAAGGAAGCACGAGGGAGGCGGGGAGGGCTTGCTACAATCACTTCACTAATTGCTAATTGCCAAGGCTTCAGGACCCAAAGGCAATTTCAAATCTCTTTAGAACCAGTGTTGGAAATTGCAAGAGTGCAGTGAGAAAGAAGTCGGGTGGGAGGCTTATATGTTTATGTGCATGTGTGTGGAGGGGAAGGGGCTGAGACTGACAAAGAGGGAGGGAAAAGGTGGGCCATATGCAATCCCAGACAAACAGCCTGTCATTCTCGGTACTCCCGAGGGGCCCACATGTAAGCCGAGGAGATTAGATGCAACTAAAAGGCTGGGCAAGTGGCTGACTCGCAGGTATCTAGAAGAATAGAATAGAATAAACCTTAATTCGTCCCACACGGGGAAATTTGCAATGTTACAGCAGCAAAGAGGACAGCGTTGATAATGAATAAGTATAAAAATTGTATAAAAATAGCATGAAAATAGCAGTATGTACATTATTCTACCAACATAAATATAAAAAGGGCTTGAATACAGAAACTAAAAAGCAAATCCTATAAGGATTATTTATACTTTCACAAAGTAATTGCACATGAATGTAAGTGATTGCACATGGATGAATTGCACATTGTCAAGAGAGTTAGCACAGCAATTGTACATTGTAATTGCACATTGTTAGATAATTGTTCAGTTTATGGTGACTGGGAGCAGTGCTGGTTGTAAAGTCTAACAGCAGCAGGCAGGAAAGACCTGCATTAGCGCTCCTTCACGCACTTCGGGTGACGCAGCCTATCACTGAAGGAGCTGCACAGGGCTGTCAGCGTGTCCTGCAGGGGGTGGGAGTCCCTCTCCAGCATGGATGCCAGCTTCACCAGAATCCTCCTTTCTCCCACCACCTGCACTGAGTCCAGGGGGGGCCCCAGGGCTGAGCTGGCCTTCCTGATCAGTCTGTCCAGTCTGTTCCTGTCTGCAGCTGAGATGCTGCTGCCCCAGCAGACCACTCCATGAAAGATGGCTGATGCCACCACAGAGTCAAAAAGGTCCTCAGGAGAGCTCCCTGCACTCCAAAAGACCTCAGTCTCCTCAGCAGGTACAGTCTGCTCTGGCCCTTCCTGTAGAGAGCACTCGTGTGGTCAGACCAGTCCAGTCTATTGTTTAGGTGAACACCCAGGTATTTGTAAGAGTCCACAATCTCAATGTCCAAGCCCTGGATGTTCACCGGTGTTGGGTGGGGGGGTCTACGCCTACGGAAGTCCACCACCAGTCCCTTGGTCTTCCTCCCGTTGATCTGGAGGTGGTTCCGTTGGCACCAGTTCATAAAGTCCTGGGTCAGTCCTCTGTACTCCCGTCGCTGTCCTCGGTGATGAGGCCGACAATCGCAGAGTCGTCAGAGAAGTTCTGCAGGTGGCAGCTGTCTGACCTGTACATGAAGTCCGCCATGTACAGGGTGAAGAGGAACGGAGCCAGGACCGTTCCCTGCAGGGCCCCTGTACTACAGACCACCATGTCAGATACACAGTCCTGTGCCCTCACAAACTGTGGTCAGTTTGTGAGGTAATCCTGGATCCAGCCTGATAGGTGGTGGTGGTCCACCCCCGTGTGCTCCAGCTTGTCCCTCAAGAGAAGAGGCTGGATGGTGTTGAAAGCACTGGAGAAATCAAAGAACATGATCCTCACAGTGCTCTCTGGCTTCTCCAGGTGAGACAGAGCTCTGTTCAGGAGGAAGATGACAGCATCATCCACCCCGATGCCAGGCTGGTAGGAAAACTGAAGCGGGTCCATTGATGAGCTCACCAGAGGCCGGAGGTGAGAAAGAACCAGCCTCTCCAGAGTCTTCATCAGATGGGACGTCAGTGCCACCGGCCTGTAGCTGTTCAGGTCCTTGGGGTGCGGTGTTTTAGGCACTGGTACTACACAGGATGTCTTCCACAACTGTGGTACCCTCCCCAGCATCAGGCTCATGTTAAAGATGTGCTCCACAATCCCACACAGATGGTCTGCACAGGACTTGAGGAGCCTGGAGCTGATGCCATCCAGATCTGCAGCCTTCTTAGACTTTAGTTTCCTCGTGTCTCACCTAGGTGGACGTGAGGGACAGGTGGGAGGAGGGGGCTGGGTGCTGGAGGGTGTGGGTTGGGGCGTTGGCCTTCTGGCGGGAGTAGCAGTTGGGGGTGGTGGTTGAGGGCTGGAGGTCGTGGAAAGTGGGTAGGAGGTTAGAGTGGGACAACGACCTGGAGATGTAGATGAGGGGAGTTGCAGCAGGGCTGGCAGGGTTGGGGGAGGGGCAGGTGTCTGGTCAAACCTGTTGAAGAACAGGTTTAGATCATTCACCCACTTCTGGTCCCCCACAGCTGGAGAGTTTGGCTCCTTGTGGCCTGAGATGGTCTTCAGGCCCCTCCAGACTCCGCTGACGTTTCTTTGCTGCAACTGGTCCTCCATCTTCTTCCTGTAGTTGTCCTTCCCCTCTCGGATCTTCCTCCTCAGCTCCTTCTGCACAGCCTTTAGCTCCTCCTTGTCTCCTAACCTAAAGGCTCTCTTCTTCTCCTTCAGGAGAGCCTTTATGTCTGGATTAATCCAGGGCTTGTTGTTTGAGAAGCACCGTACAGTCCTGGTGGGTACAGTGTTCTCTACACGGAAGTTAATATAGTCAGTGATACAGTCCGTGAGGTTATCTATGTCCTCCTCGTGAGGATCACAGAGCTCCTCCTACACAGTTGACTCGAAAACAGTCCCTCAGAGCCTCTTCAGTCTCCTCAGACCATCTCTTCACTGTACGGGTCACAACTGGTTGCCTGTGGACAAGGGGTTTGTACACAGGCTGGAGATAAACCAAGTTGTGGTCTGATCTCCCTAGGGGAGGGAGGGGTGATGACTTGTATGCATCCTTGGTGTTTGCATACAGTAAGTCCAGTATTTTATTGTCTCTGGAGTGGCAGGTGACATACTGGGTGAATGTGGTCAAGGTGGAGGATGGAGGGGCATGATTAAAGTCACCGGAGATGAGGAGGAGGGCCTGAGGGTGTTTGGTCTGTAGCCGGCTAACTGCAGAGTGCAGGATCTCACACGCTGCTATGGCATTACCAGATGGCGGGACATACGCAGCTATCGCAATAACATGCGAGAACTCGCGCGGGAGGTAATATGGCCGCAGGCTAACAGCTAACAGTTCAATGTCTCTACAGCAGATCTGCTCCGCGACAGTGATGTGCCCTGAGTACACCATCTATCATTCACAAATACTGCCAGCCCTCCTCCTTTCCTCTTACCGCTCCCCACTGTCCTGTCCGCCTGCGAGAGATGGAAGCCGTCCAGTGTAGTGGCCGTGTCCGGGGTTAGCGTGGTCAGCCATGTCTCTGTAAACACCAGGATGCTACACTCCCGATACTCCGATTGATGCCGGGTCAGCGCCGCCAGCTCATCCATCTTATTGGGGAGAGATCTCACATTCCCCATAATAACGGATGGGAGGACGGGTCTGTATCTTCTCCTCCTGGCTCGGCGACGGACTCCGGCACGGCACCCCCGTCTCCTCCTCTCTCGGCTCGCGGGGTACGTCGGGTCTCTCCTGGGGCAGCACCGCCGTGTTACGGAGTGCTAACAGCTGATCCCTACTGTAAATAATAGGACCATGGCTCCTCACGGCATCTCCAGACACGGTGGAAAACAATGAAAAACACAGCAGAACCACCAGAGTAAGCCCAAACACTCTGGTTTCCATTGTGCAAACTTTGAGACAGTTAATAAGTTAAAAATAATTTACAAAAAGTAACTAAAAGTAACTAAAAACAAAGGAAAAACTCAAACGAGCAGGAGCTGCTGTAACTGGCTGCCACTCGAGCAGCGCCGGAAGACATAAATCTAGCTTCAAGATGCAGGGTTACTTCAAAACACTGAGGATATTTTTCTTCCGTCCACCTTTCAAATTCCCCCAAACCTTCCATGTTGGGTAACACGACCCTCTCTCCCTCTCTCTCTTTCCTTCTTCCTCCTCCGGTTCAGTATTCATAAAACAGAGTATCTGCGTTCAGAGAAGATGCTCTGCTGCCTGCTGAATGATAGTGCCATTTGAGGCATACTGTAGTTGACACCTATGTCAAATAAAACAAGCTCAACATTTTGAGGAGCATTTTAGTGTGCAGACATGCACTGGGCTAAGATTACAAATCAGGCCTCGTTCAGGGGGATTTTTAATAACCAATCTTATCTGTCTTATTTCATGAGGCCATTTACCATGCAAGCCACAAAAGGTCTGCATTTCAACTCTTATCAAACCTCCTTTCTCTGATGACTCTAGAGCAACCAAGATAAGTGGCTGTTATCTAAAAAGCCACCGCAGCCCACCCACAGTGACTTTGAATGCCTTGATAAAATGGGGCTGAGTGCTATGAGCCTCAGTTTTCCATCACAGAACTGGGCTGGTTGAGATCCAGTTTGCTCTCAGCTGTTGCTGTAAAAAAGCTTTTCTCCAGAAGCACAAGCAGGTGAGAGATGGAGGCTCATTGCCAGGCAGAATGTAATTAAATCTGTCTTCCCATTGACCCATGCTGACTTGGTTTGAGGGCCACATTAAATCTTGAGGTGGGAGGAGGGTGTTTATCCCCATTGTTGCTCCTGAAGTTGTATTTATCTTAGTCTGAAGGTTTCAGAAAACTTTGCTGCATCCTTTGCTATCTCAAGAATTGTACATGAAACTGTGAAGGAGAAGAGCAAAGAGGAGAGGAGAAAGGGGAGTGGGGGGTAAATAGAAAGTAGAATAAAAAATAACAGATAAACAAGGTGTGGAAAAAATTGCATCACACTGTTGGCCAAGAGTCTGCCTCGCTTTGACACCTGCTGTTTCAACAGTGGACAAAGAGATGAGGCGGGAGAGGCCCGTCTCCAAAGAGAAATCATCTGAAGCATATTTACCACTTGCTGACTCCCCAGATACATGGCATACCAGTGGGTGGTCTATTGCCTTCAGAGATTCAAAGGGCACAAGAGAGCCCTGCTTCGAGTGCTAGAGCCAGGAAAACAACATCATAGTGAAACTAAGGGCACTCTGGGGGACAGTGGTCAGAGCAGCCTCATGAAACCAAACATGAGAGGCATTTTCAACAGATGGCTGCAGCCTTACATCTACAGGAGCTCAAACAGCTTCTACTGCTTTAAGAATATTATCAAATGAATAATGTCATACAGTATTATCAAATTAGGCAGATAGCTGTAGCCAAACATCTGTAAGACCTTGTGTCTCTATGGCCTCTACTGCTTAAGCATACTTGAATAATGATAAATACTATTTTTTCATTCATTTGTCCTAATCATATTACATTGACGATGATATATCTAAAAGTCAAAATTAAACAACTGCAGCACAACATTTGCATAAATGCTAACCATCTTCTGCCTCAACACTTCTAACAAAGAAAATGAATATCATAATAATGTTAGGGTTAAAATATTCAACACTTTGTAAGCAGGTGATAATTTTGGACCATTCATGAATGAAAAAGTATACGTTTGGACTTTTTTTTCAATTTCTGCTTAATTTTTATATGATTCTATCACTGTTTTATAACTTTAGCTTGGATTTCAATGTTGTGACTTAGCTTTTTTTTTATTCAATTTTTAACAGTACATTTTGTCATTGTCAACATTTTGGAGTGAGAATAAAAAATGAAATATGAAAAAATAAATACATGCTTGTTAGAACCCATGCTGCTGGATCAGTTCCTTAATGTGGAGCACACATACAGATGGACCTAAGCAAAAATGCCCTAAAAATGCAAAGTTTTAATTGAGTTTAATTAAAAGGCCTTATCAAATGCCCAGAGAAAAGCATTTTGACATACAGTGCAGGTATCTTTTCTAGTGTCCATCTCTCTGCACTCATGTTGAAAAAGATAATTAACAAGCAGCCCCATTTGTGACAGGGTTGTGTTTGTCTATAAACAGGGAGCGTTCAAACTCAAAGTGTGTGTGTGTGTCCTAACTGAATGTGAGCGTATGATGTCGAGTTGCATCATGCAGCATCGCACACCTGCTGTCCACATTGCATCATTTAAAAATGTAATTCCATGCCCTGTGTTTCCCCTGTATACAGTACATCAAGTGCTTTGACTGTACAGCTGACAAAATAAACATAATGTGCTTTTTATTGATGAGGGGAGGTCTCAAAGACTCACCAATGCTCAGCTTCCTGTGAGCTTAGCTCTATTTTACGATGGGCACAAAGAGTTTGACGTGAAGTGCAGGTGTTATCCCTAATTTACTCCTGATGCATGTGTAATTTATGTGCCTTGCGTTCATGCTGCTTAAATAGTAAGTCTACATCTTATCTCCAGTTTGCGCCCAGAGGTATATATTTGTATTTGTATTTATATATAATATATATACACATACATACATATATATATACATATACATATATACACATATATATACACACACACACACATATATATACATACATATACATATGTGTGTGTGTGTGTATATATGTGTCTATATATATGTATATATAAATGTATGTTTATATATATTTATGACAATCAAAATCCCTTCTGGGATGTCTTACAACTCTCAGAAAGTCCAGTGTGTTTGATTTTTGTCCTGTCTCCTACACTTTGTTACAACAGGTCAATAACATTAAAAATGAGAAAAATTGCATTTCCTTGCAGCAAATGCGTTGAAATGCTGAGTCTGAATGCTGGAACTGTGAAATGAAATGGCTAAAAGCAATGCAAACAAAGTCGAAAATGTGAAAAAGGACATAAAGTAGTTGGAAGCAGTAAAGCACAGCTGCAAATGTGGGAAATGTGTAATAAAAATGGTTACACTTGTGAAAGAAAAAAATGAATAAACGTGACAGAAAATTGCAGAAAGCTGTAGAAATGTTTGGCCACCATGAAGAAATTGTAATCTATGATTAAAAGAGTAAAATTGTTAGCGCTAAAATGACAAAGATTGTAATCAGTAGCAGAAGTGTGAAATATGTTGACAAATTTGCATTGTTAAGACAGGAAAAGAATAAAGTAGTACTGGTAGTGAAAGGTTGAATGACTAACAACCTGTGACATCCAGACTGAGAGGACAGCAGCCAGATGCATACAGCAAGGAGCTGTAGTAATCAGCAGTCTGTATTGGACACACAGTTGAAAAGTACAACTGCCTTTGCCAGAATTTGAACCCGGGCCCCTGGGGGGAGAGTCAGCAACTCTGCCGCTAAAAATATATATATGATAAATGTTATGGAAATTGTGATTTTGTTGGATTTCAGTAGGAAGTGAAATAAACATTTCAGCTCCAAAAAAATGAATTTTCTGGCTATTATTTGTGCATTCAGGCTTTAAAGGGTTAAATTATGAAGTGCAATTGAATATGCATAATTAGCCTAGATTACATTTTCCTTTAGTAACTGAAAATGTTTTGGCATCAATTTGTAGGCTACAAGTCCACAACACTATGAACTATCCAGTATAAAAGCATCTGACTTGAAAATTAATGTAAACAGAGGTGATTTTCATTGGAGGACAATAAGGAGTGGACATTAACGGTCAGAATGTCATTAGAAACTAGATCTGCTCAAGTTAACATCTGAGTCAAAGTTGTCACTACTTCATTTTTAAATCAACAAATCAATACTCGAACATCCAACTCAAAGTAATAATAGCCTACAGAAATGAATTCGTAAATCTGAATAGGAATATCTGAGCAGAGAAAATGAAACAGTGTAATATTTGTGTGTAGTCTGGTATATTCTAGTGGGTATAATCTGACATACTCTGATGATGTTTGTCCTCTTAGGGCCTCCATACACTGAAGACATTTTTGCCACATTTTGACCAGATTAATACACCGTCCACTGAAAACAGCTCTGAGACCCACAATGGGCCTCCATCTACAGGTTGAGAACCGCTCCACTAGTGGACTGTATTTGAAGCTTGATTCTTCAAAGATTGATCTGATATCATGGCGAATAAGTGATGGAGGATCCCTCAGGATGAATTTACTATTAGAAAACAGTGAGTGTTGTCCAAATCAAGAGTGGACTGATAACAACTGCAATTACTTCTTATATCAGGACAACAGCTGCCTGTTCAAAAGACGACCTTCAAGTGTGCGTCCCCTTTCCTCTGAACGCTGTGTGAGTTTCTTACCTGTCAGTCATTCCCTGTCCCACATTCCTCTCAGCTTCCATCAGTTTAACTGGTGATTAAATGGATGTTAGGTTTCTCTCATCTCAGTCTGCGTGTGGTTGTCAGTGGCAACAACACACACACACATATGCATGCACACACACACACACAGTGCCTCTGCCTTTTCCAGCGTGGGTCAATGTTTGCGCATTCCAGGCTTTAAAAGTACAACTCTCCTTCATTACACTAATGTTGAAAACCCTTCTGTTGCGTTCTCAGAATAATCTCCCACATTTTGTCATCAAAGCTTATCGTAATTTTCTGAGAATAACCCAGACAATGGTGAAGCCAGAACATGAAAGGTGGCAGAAGTATTAAGAGATAATGTGGTAAAAGCCTGAAGTACCTCTGCAGATGGAGCTTCAATGTGTTCTCTTCTCAGGCTTTTACAATCTGCATGAAGATGTTCCTACAGTACACTGAATTACAGGGCAGCGGGCCTATGCTCACACCTCGTAACTGCCTGATTAATGAGCTGCATAGAGCACCACCTGCAGGGTGGTTTAATTAAAGAGAAGACATTTAAAAACATGGCTGAACATCTTTGACTCCTTACACTGTTTTTGTAGATGACAGTGGCTCATTGGAGAAGACTGCCTCTGATAATGACACAGACAAATAAAGTCGATGTTAAAGTGCCAAAAACTACAGTTCCAAAATGGCCACTTGGAGCAGACTCTGAAAGGAAGTTGATCTTCCCTGAGCCTGACGAGCCACTGAGCTTTAAAACACAAATAAACATGTTAACAAACTGAAGTTAAATTTGGGTTTGGTCCCTTTTGCATCTTACCCTTTTTGTGTCAGCTGTACAGGGTTAAAACTTATTCATCTCTGACTGTTGGTCATTTCTAAGCTAGTAAAGAGAGAGCTCAGTATTTTTGAGGTAGGGTTGTATCAGGTACTTGACAATAGTCAGTGAAGTGGCTAAAAGGGCTCCCAGCAGCGCTTGTTCTTCAAGAAGAAGGTAGCTGAGTAATGTAGAGACATAGGCTTGAAAATCGTTGACGTCAGTTTGCAAATAAACTACAATTCCCATAATGAAGTTAAGGGGGCGGAACCCTCACAGCAGTCAAGGAGAAATAAATGGGATTTGCCTTTAAAAACTTAAGTGTTTTTTGTGACATCAATCTGGATTGGATCCAGATAAATCTGACCGTGATGATAGAGTTATATTTTATACATTATCATGTAAATTTTGAAGCAAATCCATCAACTGATGTCAAAGATATGATTTTTTAAAATATGGCCCAATGTTAAGTTAAGAGATTTTTGGCAAATGTTGGGAATTTTTTGCATGCAGACAAATATACAGATCACCACCAAAATGTAATGGCTTCTTCCCTGGACCAAACCACACCTCTGGTAAAATTTTCATGTAATTCTATTCGTAGTTTTTGCGTTATCTTGCTAACAGACAAACACACAAACAAACAAACAAGCAAACACACAAACAGACCCTGGCGAAAACATAACCTCCTTGGCGGAGGTAACAAATGTTCACAAGACACTTTACAATAGAGCAGGCCAAAGCTATACTCTATATTTTATGGATATACATATATATTCACATAAACATATATAAAATACACATATAAACATATAAAAACATCCAAACCTAACATGAATGAGCACAGCACTGGGCCAACCTACAGTGCAGTGCACCTGTGGGAGGCTTACAGTAACAGTGACGAGAACAACTCTCTGTTTAGCAGCTAATAAATCTTAACGTGTAGCCAGTCTCTTGTTGAACAGCCACCACCGAAGCTGTGTTGGGGGGTGAGCGAAGGAAGGGAGGTGGGCAGAGACAAAGGGACTAAAGTAAGAAATGAAGGTAGTGACAAATCCATGGACCAATCATAAATTTGTCCTCATCATATTTGTCTCTGCTGAATATAAATGTATTCAAGGTTAGCCCCTTAAGATGTGGCATCTTGTTTTCAAGAGGGACCTCATTAGGTCCTCTGTTGACAAAATGCTTAAACAGAGAAAAATGTAAAAGTCACAGGCGTTACTTTTAGCTCAAATTAACCAACAATTAACCCTAAGGGACATATTTGCTCTGTTTAAAAAGCGGTAGCGTTAGCCAGCCTCAACTTTGCAATGTATATATCAATGGTATTCAATTCGGTTGGCTTTAAACTACAATCTTTAGCCCTTCTTCTATCTAATGTAAAAAAATTAAATAATAAAAGCACTTACCCAGCTTGACCTAATGTAACCAGGGTGAGGCTGACCAGCAGCAATTAACTTACTGAAGGTAGTGCTACGAAGCAAAGTTTACTTGTTGTTGTTGATGTTTATCTACCAGATTATACAAAACAAGTAATATTGTTCACAATGTATTTTTGCTGCCAACTTTGCTAACGCTATGTTGACTTGGAGTAGATGTAGACATCCTTGATCTTCTTTATGTTGAGCTAACTGTGGTTTGCCTCAGTTTAATCCAAAGGAAAAACTCTGCTGTGTTCATGTGAGCTTTAGGGAACAAGATAAAGCACACTCCATTCTCCAGCCACTCAGAATCCCTCATATCAGTGTTGCATGTCCTATACACATTGTCACTCTAAGTCTTTACTGTATAAATAGCAATAAAACTAAAGAGGGACCAAATGTTTTAACGCCTCCCGTGGGAGTCTACAAGCCATTAGTCCGAGTATATTGAGTAGGCTGTGATTAGTCTGTGGCGTTGGAGGGCAGAGTAAAAGTAATCAAATGACTGTCAATTACATCTTTGCAGTGTTGAAACTGTGATGTTAAAGGAGGCTGTGAGTCTTTTTGTTAGCAGTGTGTGTTGAGTGTGAGGCAGAGCTCTTTTGATTTCAGTCAAAAGCTGTGAAGGAGTACATCTCCACTTTTTCTTGCATTGCTCCTGTGAGCTGAAACACTCCATGATTAAAATCTGCAGGGGGATCACAACACGATGATTAAATTGAAGTTGGGGTGTGAGAGGAGCAGGGGAGAGAGAGAGGAGCTGCAGTCAGGAAACATCTGTTTGTGAGTCCGTGTGTTTCAACAGAGGAGGATAAGCCCACAGTTGTTTTTTATTCTGAATTTCTCTTTGGGTAACATCCCACAGGTGAATCAAAATCTAATGTATGATTACTCAGTCTTTTATCATTTGGCATTAGCATTAGAAACCTAAATAACACTGCCATAGAGTTTGGAACTGCATTATAAAACAGCACCAAAATTTGCTATGTTGTCCTTACGTAAATCATATGTAAAAAAAATGATTCACCCACACCCCCCATCCTCACCTGCCCTTTACGAGCAACCTGAAGTGTGTGTTCGTGTTGTCTCTCAGCTTCTTTTTCTGCATTTGAGGTGTGAAACTTGTTTTCAGGAGATAAATGGAGACTCCTGTGGAGAAACATCTGCTGCTCTCAGCAAATTAAGGCTCAACATGTGTCGTCCTTAAAGAACCTCAAACACTCAGTCACCTCTCCACTGAACTGTTTGCATGCAGAGGGCTTATTTAAAGTAGAGCAATGTGACATGTTTTACTGAAGTTTGTCTTCAAATCACAAATCCAGTGAAGTCAGAATGCTGTGTAAAACATAAATAGAAACAGGATACATGATTTGCAAATATTTTCAACATATATTCAACTGAATACACTTCAAAGACAAAATATCAAATATTCAAACTGATGAACTTCATTGTTTTTTTGTTGTTGTTTTTTGGCAGATATTCACTAATTTTGAATTTTAATTCTTGCAACAAGTTCCAAAAAAGCTGGGACAGGGGCAACAAAAGAAAGTTGAGGTATTCTCAAAAACACATTTTTGGAACAATTCACAGGTGAACAGGTTAAGTGCAAACAGGTGAGAGTCAAATACATCTATGATTAATGCTTAAAGGTACAAACAGGTTTTGGAGCAACGTATGTCGACATCAAAGCGACGTCTTTTTCAGGGATGTCCCTTCTTTTTTCAGCAAGCCAATGCCAAGCCACATTCTGCTTCTGCTACAACAGCGTGGCTTTGTAGAAAAAGAGTGCAGGTACTAGACCGGCCTGCCTGCAGTCCAGACCTGTCTCCAGTTGAAAGTGTGTGGCACATAATAAAGCACAAAATAAGACAATGAAGATCCCAGACTGTATAGAAACTGTAGTCATAAATCAAGCAATAATGGGAAAGAACTTCCCCTGCAAGGCTTCAACAATCAGTGTCCAAGGTTCCAAAACCAAAGGTGTTGTTATTGAGTGTGGTTAAAAGGAAAGGTAATGTAACACAGTAGTAAACAATGACCCTGTCCCAGTTTTTTTTAAATGTGCTACAGGCATCAAATTCAAAATGAGTAAATATCCCAACAAAGTTTATGTTGCATTACATATCTTGTTTTTTAGTGTATTCAGATGAATATGGGTGGAAAAGTATTTGCAAAGTATTGTGTTCTGTTTTTACACAACGAACCAACTTCATTGGAATTGAGGTTTGTATAAATGCGCTTTCATTTCACACAACCACCTTCAAAAGTCACAAAGAAGAGGTGGCACAAAAAGTAATTGACATATAAACATTTTTTTCGTTGGATGGTTTGAAATACTGAATATCTGTCTAGGTTCAGTAATGATGGCATTATATTTGCAGACACAATGACAGTGATGTTTGCCAAACTATGTGCCAGGGCTGACCTGCCAGTCCTGATTCTCAAAGCCCAGAGTCTTTGTGGATAAATAAGCTACAAATCCGTGTTTTCCTTGTCAGTCTCTCTGACTGAACAGCTAATTGATAAACACATTTCAGCCAAACAAAAAAGGAATAATCCAATGGACAGTTTTCGACATATCTGTGCATGTACAGTTTCATACACTACAGCATTTTGAATAGCTCTAACTGATTGAGGTGACTAAAAGATCTAATTCATTAGTGTCTGGCTACAGGGTTCTTGGTGTTGCCCCTATGTGATGAATAGATTAATGAAAGAAAACTTTTACTGCCCGAGAAGGAATTTGTCTTGCACAGAGAGAATAAAAACACAAACTACAGAGGACATCAACAACCACACACCTGCTGAGTTCTGCCTTGTGGGTTTTCAGTACTCTGTTGGTCTTGCCCTCGCATGCCAGCCTTCTAGTACACCCAACAAGGAGACTGCATTATTGAGCATTTGATCTCTCCTTTTGTTTTGTAGGATTTTCGTCCAGTCAATGGCTAAAGTTTGCATTTTTTTGTTGTAAAGTTGGACTGAGTACAGGAATCTCATCTGAAGGCTCCTTGTAAGTTATCAGGAAAACTGTCTGATCTCTTTGGTCAGGTCAGATCAGGTACGGAGCAAATGTGGGTTTGGCATTTTTCTGTGTCAGCCTGGGCCCTGTATGCTCTGGCCTCCTGATGGCCATCATCCAGGCCTGTGCCAGTCCCATGCCCCATCTCTACAGGTATCCTCCGATCTGACTGCTCTGTGATGCATGCAGTCACCTCTGCGGCCTGTTTCAACCCACCGGGTCACAGGCACCCAGTGGATCAAATTCAGGAAAGCGCGCAAGGTTTAGCTGCACTGTATCCAGCAACAGACCCTTCCCATTTCTTCCCTCCTAAGCATGTCAAATGAGACACTTCGTCCTGCCAATGATACCCAAAAACACATCAAAGGGAAGTAGTCACAAAGAAGTCCATCCCTGGCCACCAGTCAGTGTCCAGGTCTCACAAGAATACAGCAAGACTAGGAGGACCAGGGACCTAAAGACTCTGACTTTTGTCCGCATGCTCAGATATCAAGAGCTCCATGTCTCCTTGTCCAGTGAATTCATCGCTGCATAAGTGGGGCCAAGTCTGCAATTCATCTCAGCCTCACAGTTAGTGGATTGATGATTACACTGCCAAGTTAAGTCAACTGCTCCTCAACTTGCACGCTCTCACCATCAACAGACACAGATTATATTGCAGCATCAAAGGCATCCCTGAATACCTGGACCTTTGTTTTAACACTCACTCATCAATTCGAGGGCCCCCACAAGAACATTTACAGTCTCTGTGAAGATAACAGCATCATCAGTTAAGTCCAGATCAGTGATCCTGACTTTGCCAAATGGCACACCACAGTTAGCTGCACCATTAACCAGTCCATACGAGCACAGGAAAGCATAGAAGCCAAGATACCGCCTACCTCACCTAAGAACTAACTGTGAAGGAGTCAGCGATGGAGCCATCACACTTAATAACGCTCTCTGTAGCTGAATAATGAGCAGACATCAGCTGTACAAGCAGACATGAGATCCACAGGGCTCCAGAATCCTTCAGAGGACACATCTACTCACTGAGTCAATATAGGCTGCAAGCAACCCTCGATTGAGTTCCTGACAGCGCTCAGTGAGGACCTGAAGGGCCAGAGTGCAGTCTATGTTGGACCTCTTGATTCAGACCTGGTACCTTGTTGATTCCAGCTTTGAATTAATTTATACATTACGTGTAAGAGGGGCTCTTGTGTAGTTTATCTGTGGTGAGGGTCGACTACCTGACCCTGCTGCAGCACTCTGACCTGAACAGCTGATGAGGGGAGAGCAGTGAGCTCTTGGCAGAAGGATGCGTAGCCCATGTGTTGCATCAAATTTTTCTTCCACACACAGGGGCTTTGTCCAGGAAAAATTAAAGGCTGTAAAAAAATCTTACTGTTGCGTACTTTGGTGATGAAGCAGGCCACATATACACTACTCTCTTTGCCAGAGCGCCAGTTTGTTACAACTGTAGGAAACATTCAACAAGACATTTAAAATCGCTCATGATTTAACAAAAACAAAAAAATATAAAGCTTTTTAGGATAATTGATAAGAATTCAGTGGCAAGTTTTAATTTTCAGTGCAACAAGCTAAAAACTGGAATACAGCCTCTTCAAGCTCCTTTTTAGTTAACAAATTACAGTCCAGATACTGACCCTGAAAAGTTCTATGTTTTCAAATGCATATAAATTCTTTACAGAAAAGTTTTACAGGAAAAAAGCATTTGTATTTATGGCTTTATAGCAAAAATTCAAATACAATAATTTAGAGATTATTATTAATAGAAATGTTGTTGGGAAATGACACCATGTAGAAAACGCTGATTTAGCATTTTCCAATGATCTGGTCTTAATGCATGGCACAGCTGTGGGAACCCCTTCAATATCATAGCTGCATATTTCTAAGTCTATCCTCTACAATATTCTACATTTCTACCTTCATATTAACTTCATTGAAAATAAATGAAAGTGACTTGGGGCAGCTTTGAGTAAGGTGGAGGGTTGCAGGTATCCATTCCTGGCTCAGCATCTATTCCCGGGTATCTCCCCTTATGGCTCAGTTATGCTTTCATATGGATGGTCCTACAGAGACAAACTGCCACAGACTCATGACGCAGAAACAGTTGGTGTATTTTTGCCCCATAAGGCTCTCTTGTTCCCGCAGACCTGTATTCTCTTAAACATCATGGGGCAGTGTCTCCAAAAAAGTCTTGGTTATTGCATGACTTAAGAAAAGTTAGTGAACGGTTTATTTGTTGGATAATAAACCTGTTAGGACAATGCCAGAGGAAGATGGAGAAGTGTGGGTTGTATGTGAGAAAATAAATTTGAAAAATATCTTTTGGCTGTTTTTTAACTAATGGCAACTGTAGATCCTCAAAGCCAACTTGTTGTCCTCTGCGTCTAAGTCCATGTCTGTTAACTTTTTTGGGATGTCCACCATGCAACCTTCGTGATGGGGTGTGTCTAAATATTTGACATCATGCTGACTGTGTGGACACTCAACCTTGCGGATTCGTCAAGCATAAAACAGGCTTTAGTGAAAAAAGCTCACAGGTTGCTTCAGAGGCAATCATATTTACGTGTGCCATCGGTCTCAAGTAACCTCACTTCAAAAAAAAAACTGAGCTATCCCCTTAAAGTTCACGAGGGTAAAAGTGCAGATTTGTGGCAGGGCTGATGACCACTGATAGTTGCTGAGTGTCAGATTTATAACAAAAAATGTCAAGCAAAAACTGATGTGCTTTGTTTTTAGATATTTTACGTATGACTCTCTCCCTTGTAAAATAATGTGTCATAATTTGCGGTTTGAAAATGAAAAGAAAATTGTGATAACTAATACTAATGTAGGTTGATATAGCATCGTAATATTTAAGGATCCCTATGAAAATCAAACTGGCACTCAAATGTCATTATTAAACTATATCATGAGCTCAGTAAACTCAAATCTCTTTACTCTGGTAGATTTATGCATCCACATGTTTGAAGGCTTTCAAATTGATCTCTGCTGTCGACCATTAAAGCAATCAGAGTGAAGAACCCCTGAGAATTCACAGTTTAACTAAAACGACCGTCTGTAATCGTCAGCTCATCAGTTAGAGGGTTTGTCTGTCCTCGGCTCGTTGTTCCCTCTGTGAAGTCAAAGCTGCAGCAGGTCAGCAGATAATCAACATAATGACTTTTTATCAGAGCGCTGGCCCAAAGACCCACATACTCAGTGTGTCTGAGAGTCTGTGTTTGTGTGTGTGTGCTTCTGTCTGCCTTATAAATGTGTCTACCTGTGTAAATCCCTCCCATTATCCTCTGACCTTCTCCGCCTGCAGCCTTTATCCCTGCAATAAATAAAAAAGACGAATATTCCACTTTATGGATCAATAAACTGAATATTTTCTGACCTTCACGGACACTGTTTGGAGCTGATTTGCACGTTTTTGTCATTATTTTTCTCAAGATTGAACTTGAGGGTTGTTTAAAGGTGAAAAAGAACCTGAATTAAAGTTTCAGAAAACAGACAGTTTAACATACTGGACCTGGGTGCTGTTTTCCCTCCAAGAAAGAACTTTTCAAGAAACGTCATCAGCCAAGTTACCCATCAGCCACCAGGGTGATTAGACTTTGGCTGCAGATTTCTACTTCTGGATTTGTCTCATTTGGATCTGATCCTGTCCTAGACCAGGAGTTGGATTTTTACCTTGTCATCTCCAGGTTCGTTCAGGTAAAGAGAAAATCTGGTCTTATTCTGTAATGTGTGACTGATTGGTTATACAGTGGTTTTCTCTAAATTACCTTAATTAAAAAGTGCCGTTTTAATCCAGCAGGTCAAAAAGAGTAGGAAATGCACTGTTTATTAAAAACACCTGATAAAATACACATAAAAAGAGAAAACTGCTCGTAAACATTAGCTGTTGAATATCTCCCCAGTGTTTCAGTGCAGTTGTGAATGAAAAGGTGAAGCCTAAAGATGGAAAATGTGACTCTAATGGATTTTACCTTGAAAAAATCCACATTAACTATATATATATACACATACACACACACACACACACACACACACACGGTGAAACACTGGCAGCCAGGTCCAGGTTGGACCTCCTTTTGCTGTCATTCTTCGGGGCATAGATTCAACAAGGTGCTGGAAACATCCCTCAGAGATTTGGCTCCTTATTGACTTGGTAGCATCACATTGTTGCTGCAGATTTGTCAGCTGAACATCCAAGATGCGACACTCCTATTCCACTACATCCCAAAGTTACTCTATTAGACTGAGATCTTGTGACAGTGAAGGTCACCATAGTACAATGAACTCATTGTCATGTTTAAGAAACCAGTATGACATTACTACAGCTTTGTGATACGGTGCATTATCCTGTTGGGAGTAGCTTACACTATAGTGATGGGACAGATATAGTCCAGCCCACCAACAGCAACAACCAGGCCACGTTCAAAGTCACATAAATGATGTTGTTCCATGCAGGTGTATTTTAAGACTTAAAAAGTTTATCTACTATTGGACTTTTGTGTGTTGGGGTTTTTTTCCTTCTTTTTTTTACTTTTCTAATCATACTCCTGATTAGAAGTTTAAACATATACTTTTTATTTAAAAAAATAGTACTACCATCGATTCAAACTAATATATATTCATGAATGAGATTGTGGGGTGTCAATGGCTGAGTAGTTAGCTGTCACACTTGTGTACAGAACTCTGTGGCCAGTGCTGGTTCAGACCTGGGCTCAGACTCTCTGCCACACGTCTACCCTCCATGTCTTACCCCCTCGCTGATGCTACCCACCGTCCTCTCACCTGTCCAATAAAGGCAGAAAACTACAAAAAACTAATCTTTGAAAAATACAGTCATAACTGTACACTCCTGCAAAGAGAAGCAAATTTAATAAAATGTGCTTTATGTCAGGCATTTAGTGCATTTAATTAAGCAGTCCTCTATGGAATATTTTCTGTATTTTGTACTATTTGAGTATTTATGTTCTGATTTATCTGCTTTACCTTTGCATTTTAATGGATTGCTAACTTTTAGTCAGGCCTGATTTACAATTCCTAATAAAAGAGTTGTGACTCAGGCTCTGATATTTGATATTTGACTTTAGTATAAAATCAGCAATAAACATCATCATGGAAAACCTGACAAACAAAGGATGCATTATCTTTGGAAATTATTATTCTGGTGCATTGTTGAGATATCATAAAACAGCACAACTACTGAAATTTCCCTTTAGAATATTGGACCAACAGTTCTAATAAAAAAGTTGATGTGCATATTTGTGAGTTATTTCCTGTTCAAACTTTGAAAATTGACTAGTCAACATGAAATATTGACTATGCGTGTCACATCACTGATTTGTGTGCTATCATTCACAGCAGCTTTATGAGCTGTTTTTGTGCTTCGCCCTCATTAATTTCCCCTCTCTGAACCCCTGCAGGGTTTATTTCATCAACCTACACAGGATGCTTCATTGCATCGCTGTCTCTGTTCTCAAATTACTCATCACACAAACATAAAAGTATCTCTATAACCTCTGTTTAACATTCTCTTTGTTCTTTATGTGTTTGAGACATTAAAAAGTGGAAGTGGTTGGTTCTCTTGGTATTTGTTCATTGTGAATTTATTCAATTAAAACTGGTGATATTTAGAGTTTTTAACATTTTTGTGCTTTGAGTCTAAACATATTATTTCATATCAATATTTTACAGTTTTCCATTCATTCTACTCTAGTTTCTAAGAGATAGCAGATATAATCCAGCTTGTTCTCTGGTCCAATAATGTGAGCCTGGAGCCTGTGAGGGATTTCTTGTTTCATTATCTTAATCCTTAAATATCACTGACAAAAGTGAAGACTTCTCAACACAGCTCCCTTCCCACAGTATTACCCACAATATAGTTGTTTTAACATTTATGACAAAATACAATATTCAAATCAATGCCAAAAATAGCAAAAAATGTATAGATTTTGCAGTTGAAAACAAAAACTTAAGCTGGAAATATGCTTTGTGTAACTGCACATGTAAATGATGGCTTTGAACAGAAAATTTTAGCTATGTGTACGTTACAGCAATTGTCTTGTTTTTCACTACATACATGCTGTATATCTGATGAATATCTGTTAGCATAATACTGAGAGTGTTTAATAAAGAACATCAGGTGCGTTCAGGTGTGAGCTGCCTGTTAAAAGGGCCTCTTAATTTCTTGGTTTGTGCTTGAAGTTGTGGGGCAAACTGAGTGCACACAGCAAATTGAGAGGAGGTAAAATGTTTGTGTTGGCAAAATTTCTGCAAGTGCAGAGTTAATTATGCTCTTGATGGAGTAAAATCACTGAAAATTAACTCCGAGGTGAGCAAAAGTTTGAAAATAAGTGTAAAAATGGTGTTTCATAAATTAAATTCACAGATGTCACTGTGGGTGCAACCCCCCAACAGTCTGACCTCTGAGATCAGACGGAACACATGAAAAGTGGGCGGACAAAGGCTCTTAGTGTCCCCTCTATTCTGAACAGTGGTAAAGGGTCTACAAATCAACATAAACCCATGCATAATCATGCACCAATGCTTTTAATCATCATGAAATGTCATTAATATACATGTACTAAACATATCTCATGCCTGACTTCAGACATGTATTTTTGCCTTAGCTTAGGTAGTTTAAATTATCAGGAGCCAATCAATAATCATAATAATAATCAGGATTGAGCAACTTTAGCATTAGTTCTCAGGGCTGTCACTTTTCCCAAAATCAGTTTTCGAGCACAATGCTAATGACAGTCGATATTTGAACCTCTACCAGCCCGGCTGCAACACAGAGACACAGAACATTTCCATTACATCATTTTAATATCTAACTCCTTGGCCTTGCATGTGAATCTTGCACTCGTGTCCCTGATGGCATTTATAGGAGGACATGGTTACATGGGGCTCTGCTGCTGCACTTGGGTGGGACACTGACTGATGGGTTTGCCCCGTACGAGGTGTAAACCAGCTGCTTTGCACTTCATCAACACACAACCCAATCTTGTATTCTGCCATCTGTAGTGTGGAGCAGAACGTGCTTCCACATGGCACCACTCACAAGTTGTTATTGTCTGTCCTCCATTATCTCGAGGTGTACTTCCTGTTGTGAGGTCAGCAGAGGAATGCTGGGAGCGCCTTCAGTTTGACTGGGGGACTCACTGCTTCAGGTGCCTTAAAGTAACCTGACGAGCCAGATAGTCCATGTCATTTATACTAAACAGAATATATTTTATTAGTCCATCTGAGCAACCATCCATAGAAAGTGTTTGGGAGGACAGAATCTTTCAAAAGCATATTTGGCAGATGATGAGGGTCATGCATCAATTACATTCACTATGGGTGCTTCTGCTGCGGTGTAAAGTGAAAAAACATGAGCAACTTCATAGAATAAACTCTCGCCAAAACATGTTGAAAGTAGAGTAAAAATATC
>JBAMNC010002490.1:0-24583 GCA_037902135.1 Cetoscarus ocellatus
ACAATCCCTCCATGGCCTTGTGCAGCCCCCTCTCCTTGTTACTTTTTATCAACTATTGTTTATGACTCGGTGCATCACCAGACCAGCCTAAACAGACCCAAGAAGGAAACGTGAAGGCCACAACACCTCTCACCCACTCCCTACATGTTAAACACACACGCACACACATGCCTATATAGAGAGAAGACTTTTGTATTAGCTTCAGATCACACACCTCAGACTGCTTGACACTCTGTATTGTTGTTCTCCTTGCTGCAAGTAAAACTTTGTTTGATTGCACCCAGCTGTTCTCTGAATTATGTCAGGTGTTGGTAAAGAACCCATTACACCACTGAGCAATCTTGGGACTGTGAAGGAAAAAATCCTGACAAATTGGTAGGATGTCAAGAGGATTTGGAGACTAATGCACACCACAGAAGCTAAAGTAAAATAAATAATACAATTTAGAAGAGTGGATACGACAAAAAGCAAAGCAGGGTATAGGGTATATACATTTTTGAATTTGTATTTATTAATGTATTTTTATTTATTTACCGTTTAATTTATATCTATCTTATATATATATATATATATATATAGTGGAAGGATAAATAAAGTTCTACCTAATCTAATCCAATCCACTGACCATGAACCAGGCCTACAGAGCCATCCGTTAGGACATGGACCCTCAGAAATCACTCAGTCCAAGCTGTTTGCCCAAACACTGCACTTATGTCCTCTCTCTAAAGCCCCGTTTCCACCAGTGGTCCGGTATGGATCGGCGCGGTTTGGCTCAGGCCAGATTGGTAAAGCCTGATCCAGTTGCGTCTCCACAGCCAGCCGTACCCTACTTGGTAGGCGGCGTGTAAGCAGATGCCGATAGCATGATGTCATAGCAGCATGACACAGTGTACTTGGCTATTAAATACAACGAAGAAGAAAACGCGACACAGTAAACAAAGAGCAACGATTCTCTTCACTGAGAATACTGAGGAAAGTCTGCACCTCCACAGTAGACCGTGGGACGCTCGATCTTGATGCCATTTTCCAAACAAAAAAGCCTTGAGAGTTATCTTCACGAAGACGAGTGGAGATTTAAACATGGCAGGGCTGTGTTGTTCTTTATTACCCGCTGTTCCACGGGAAGTGATGTCTCCTTCGACCAATCAACGGGCTGCAGTGTTTCTAGCTCCACCTTCTGGGTCGGATCGGTATGCTTGGCACCCCAACAGAAGGGTCACAAAAAGTAGGACGGTACGGTTGGCTTATAAGGGGTCCTGTCCTGGGTTTTAGGCTATGGAAACGCCACAAAAGGCGAGCTGTACCGAGATGAACCGAACTGGTTCAGACCTGAAATGTTCTGATAACAGAGAACCTTAAACTGCTCATCATGGTCCATGTTGGACTTGTCCTGTGGTTGCCGTGGTGTGATACCTGCAGAGCGTCCAGACTCTCCTGCAGACCGGGCACAGTGACCAGTAGAGACCCTCTCCTCCTGAAGTTTTCCATGATGAACCTCCACGCCCTGGAAACACCAACAGAATCTCACTGTCAGGCCTGACTTCATCAGAACAGGTCTGTCCTTTGTGTTTGAAGTTTCAGTGTTTGTCAGAAATAAAAAGTTCATCAGTGACACGATCAGTGCTTCTCAGGACTCCAGTCTCCTTACCATCACTCCAATTCTTCTTTACATTCATTGATTTATTGATTTAATGTTTAATTGTTCAGGGACAGGCTGAAGACAGAGAATGCTGCTGCACTCTTTTTCCTGACCTGATTTGTTCTGCTGGCTCCATGAAGAACTCAAACACGTTGTTCATGATCAGGACGTCGGCGTTCTGCAGCAGAACATCTTGCAGACAGATGTCTGAGTGGACAACCTGCAGTAGACAGACATCAAAAGGTTCTGTGGTCAATTTAATACAGGCTTTGATTGGTTTGATTACTGGGTTTAATAATGGGTAGATACTGCGTAAGGAGGGGCTATTATTGAGATAATTCTGGTTTATAGGGGTGGATAGTGGGCTACAGGTTAACAATACGTCTGTAGGAGTTAGTAAAGGTTCTTTGGTTGTAAATACTGGGTTAATTCTGGTCTATAGGGATGAGTCATATGTTTAAGGTGTTTATAATGTCTGTAAAGGGGCTGGTGATGGTTTTGTGGGTTAATAATCTGTCCCTAAGGGTTTGAAGTGGGTTTGTGGGGTTATTAATATGTTAATAGGTGTTAATCATTGGCACTACATGCTGCCTCAATAATATTTAATATTTTTAAATGTAAAATACAATAAAATATGTCCTTGTCTGTTTTCTCATCAAAATCACATCACAGGTCAAACCAACCACAGTTGAATATTTTCTCTTAGTTGTCCGTCTGTCCTTGGGTATTTCAGTTCTATGTAACAGTAATGACTCTCAGGTAACATGAGCCTCACCTTCCCCACTCCCTCCTTTCCTCTGAGCCCATTAATATGGACCTCACCTGGTGTCAAAATAAAGTCATAAATACACACACCTGTACTCTGTCGGCCATGTTGTACTTCACTAAGACGTCCTTCTGAAGTTGAACAAAGTCTGCACTGATCTCGACCCCGACGATCTGCGAGGCCGAGCTGAACATGTGACCCTGAGGGCACACAGAGGTTGTTATAACAGCTGAGCTTAAACCTGACAGTGAACATGAGCTAAAACAGAGGTTCTGCACAGGAGGGGCCTCCCTGTTCATCAGTTCAGTGGTCTCCAAACTATTTTTGCTCAGACTGAATAAAACCAAGCCAGAATCTACAGGAACATCATATTCATACCTCACAAACTCTCTGAAACACCTCAGGCTCCTGTCAGTCTGCACCGGTTCATTTGATTATAATTATCATCATTTTAAACAAACAGCTGTAATTAAACAATGTTTTAAGTTAGGTAAAAACTAAAGAATAAGGTTAGTGAGGTTTCTAGGCTGTTTTTGTCAATTAGTGCATCTTCAGTTCTACTGAGGTGTTGCAAAGTTAGAATAAAAACTTTCACTAATTTTTTTCAGGCAGACCTTCGCTCGTCTGAAAGCCACCAGGTGCAGCTGGAGCTCAGTCTGAGTGTTGTCTCAGTGAGGAGACGAGTTTGTCCCACGGACTAAATATGACTGAGAACTAAGGAGAAAGAGCTTCTCTGCGTCACACTGTAGTCCCAGCTCAGCCAGAGGTTCAACATGCTGACTCTGAGCTGAGAGCTCAGGATCTGCTGGATGTTCTGGAGGACCTGAGGTCCCACTGACCCCGTACAGCACTGCTCCCAGTCTGGAGCCGACATCCACCATTATCCGCCCGCTGAGATCAGGGAGAACGTTCTGGAAGAGGAACTTAAGCTCTAAGATGGAGAAGGAGTGAGAGATGAAGTCTGCAGGAACAAAAACAAGAGAAGAAGAAGAAGCCAAGGGTCAGAGAGACCTGACTGTGTGATAGTGATGAGGATGATGAAGGTGATGAAGAGCTTCTGACCAAGCGGGGCCGTCCTGTACGATCCACAGCTGAGACAGAACGAGCGGCTCATGGTTCCCTCCTCACAGCGAGAATCCACCTCGTCTTCATCGAACAGGAAGCTGTCCACGTGGACTGTGGGACGGGGTCGCTGCTGCTTCTGTGACATCATCAACATCTTCATCATCATACAGACATCATCTTCATCAGACAGGGGGATGTCCACCTGACCCACAGAGCTGAGGCTGCTGCTGCATCTTCATCGTCAACATCATCAGCAACATTAGTAAGATTATTTATAACCATCATCATCGTTACTGTAAACAACACAACCAGGATTATTATACTGTTATGACCTTGTTATAAGCAGCGTTCTCTTTTGGCAGCATGTCATGATTGATGGTATTATTACAGTCTTGTTACAGTGGTATTACAATAGTATAAGGTACAGCTACCTTATTATAAGTAGTTCTGTCTGTTGGCAGCCTGTCATGATTGATAGTATTCTAACATTCTAATTACACTGGTATTATAATAGTATTAAGGGGTCATTACCTTTTTATAAGCAGTACTCTCGCCTCTAACTAGTTCAGAATGCAGCAGCTCGGCTTTTAACAGGTTTTAGTAGACGGCATCACATCACCCCAGTTTTAGCCTCCCTCCACTGGCTCTCTGTCAGTTTTAGAACCAATTTTAAAATGTTATTGATAACTTCTAAAGCAGTCATGGGCCTAGCCCCCAGCTGTATTTCAGAGCTTTTAATTCCATATGTGTCAGCCCGCAGCCTCAGATCCTCTGGCGAAGGCCTCCTGGTCGTTCAAAAGTCGAGGCTCAAAACTAAAGGTGATAGAGCTTTCTCCATCAGAGGTCCTCGACTTTGGAACGACCTGCCAGAGGAGATAAGGCGTGCAGAGTCTGTCGCATCTTTTAAGTCACTTTTAAAAACTGACTTTTACAGAATTGCTTTTATGTGATGCCGTCTTTTATAGTCTTTTTCTTCTCTCTTTCTCTGTGTTTTAGTATTTCTTTTAGCTTTTTATTTGTCTCTTATTTTAGCTTCTTTGTTTTTATTGATTTCTTTGCTATGTTAATGGATTGGTGTCTTTATTTCTTTTAATTCAGATTGTTTTAGTTTTGCTTCACCTTACGTTATACTCTCAATCTTTTTATAGAAAACTTTTGACCTTATTGCTTTATTGTTCTACCTCTTTTTTATTATCTCTACTCTATTACTTTACTACTGTCTTTTTATGTTTGTTTTGTTTTTAGCTTTTATTTTGGTCCTCATGGTCTCATTTTATGTAGCAGGGTTCTTGTATTGTCTGGGTTCTTATGACATATGTAAAGGGCCTTTGAGTCATGGGGCTGGAGTCACTGGACATGGTCCTCATGCATGTTAGTTTGCACAAAAGTTGCCTTTTGTGTATGTCCTAAATGTTCTCTGATTTTAATTTACCCCTTTTCAGTGTTTTTTTCCTTTGTGCTTAAGTTCTTGTGCCTTGCTGACTTTATAATCCTGCCTGCTGTCAAAGCACTTTGTAAACGGTTGTTTTTGAAAGTGCTGTACAAATCAAGTTTATTATTATTATTATATTATTACTCTCTGTTGGCAGCCTGTCATGATTGATTGGTCTTATTTTAGTGCTATTACTATAGTATTACAGTGTTATTACCTTGTTATAAGCAGAATTGTCCACTGGCAGCCTACCTTGAGTGTGGTCATTATTACAGTGGTATTACTGTAGTATCAGAGTATTATTACCTTGTTATAAGCAGTGCTCTCCGTTGGCAGCATGGCGTCAGCAGGTAAACGCTGCCTCAGCTCCTCTGAGATGCTCTGTAGGATCACGGTCCTGTTATCTGACAGCAGGTCATCAAACTCGTCTGCAGAGGGATGAAGTACGGAGGCCCACAGGGGACAAACACAAGAGTTTAGAATAATAACTACAAACACCTGAACTCAGCCCTAATAAAGAGCTGATGTCTCAGCTGGTTGTGCCTCAGTTTGAATGTCTTTGCTTTTCTTTAGTACTGAATTCAAACAGCAGGTGAAAGAGGATTACTACAGTCATCTCAGACTTACTGGTTACCGTGGCAACAGTCCGTCAATCATAAGAAGCCGCTGTTGTTTGTGGTGGTTAAGAGCAGAGTGAACCTGAACGCCTCCTTCAGTTGCAGTTATGATTCTTAAGTTTTAGAGGTTTGAAATCACGGCCACAGAATGATAGGTTCAACAGATATGAAACCAACAAGAGGAACAACAACTGTGTTTAAGGACAAGCTTTGATCAAGATTATCAGACATGTCTGAAACTGCAGTGTAAACAAAGAAAGACTCACTCAACACTGCTGCGATCAGCAGTTAACACAGTCACCAGTTAAACCACAACACCAGAAAATAAAAACAGCTTTGGCAGATTTGGCGCTAAACAGAGTTGAATGGTCTCTTTATGCAGCTTTGACTGTTTATGGAGAGGAGGACGCCCTGAGTTTTTAAAAACTGTCTCCCACGTTTGGAGACAGCCCCAGAGTTTAGATAAAGGTGTGTTCATGACCCTCTGCTCCCCTGACCTTCAACAACACCGAGGACAGAGACAGGAAACCTCTGGAATCACTCACAACTTTCAAATCATGCGTTTTACCTGTCAGTGACATATCATCACAGAGAGGGAAAATACACACTCTTTATAGACACAGAAGGTGTGCCTGTAGATGTAGTTTGGTTGTACTCTGTTTGTAAGTGTGCTTGTAGATGTAGTCTGGTTGTAGCTGTGCCTGTAGATTTAGCCTGGTTGTAGTCTGGTTTTAGGTGTGCCTGTAGATGGGTCAGTGACAAATAAAAGTTTGCATTATGATAAATTAAAAATTGTTTTAATGAAGTGTTTCAAGAGCTTGCATCAGGTTTGCATAGATCTATATTTTGTATTTCTGTTGGTTTCATGTAATTTCAAAAAGCAATGAACCTTTTTTTTTATAAAAGGAAACACAGATTGCCCCTGAAAATATCGAGTGTTGTAACCACAACAAAAGGAGAAATATGAAATATTTATTTCCACTTAGAGTGTATGCAAGTGTACTTTTAAAAAGAGTTACTTAATTTTAGTATATCACTTATACTAAAATACATTTTATTAGGATTATTTTAAAATACAATTAGATGCGGTTTTGCAGTATAGAGCAGGACAAATACTGAAAACCCTTCAGTGTTTTCTAAATAACTTGTGACAAATTATGTATAAACTATTAAAAATATGTTAGTACATTGCAACAGAGGATTACATCTTATTCCCCATCAATTTTCCTGTAAATGAAAATATTTTTGTGAAAAATAGTGGTTACAGCAACTGACACAAAACGGTTACACCACCTTAAGATATTGCTTTTACAGAAGAAACTGGCAGCATGACAGTCAGAAGGGTCAGTTGAACTTGTGCTTTCATTATTTTAGAAGAATAAAAAACACCAACAAAAAGAATTTGCTATTTTCTATTAATTAATTCAAGAATTTGTTTAGGAAACAAACAAGGCAACAAAAAATATGTGAACTTCTGTTCTTTTAGGAAATCATTTAAAAAACAAACTTCAATAATCTTGTGAAGTCATGTTCTTTTATTAATCAATTTAAAACATATATTACTCGTGAGAACTTGTGTTCTTAGAAATATTATTTTATGAATTTAAAACAAACTTCAAGAAAATCGTGTGAACTTGTGTTCTTTTTTGAATTTCAAACAGAAACATGACATTTCTCTCCAGTGGATCACAGCTGGCTCTTCAGAGTTCACCTTCAGCGAACCTTTCATGGTTGGGACATTTGTTGGGACAGATTCATCATACTTGACAGTGGCTTCCTCAAATATCCATAATTATGTATTTCATATGTATTAAAGCTAAACATTAAAAAAAATGTAAAGTCATGTAAAATAATTATTTTATCATAACCTTCCAGAGATTTGATAATAAAGTTGGGGATAAATCGCCCTTTTTCTAGAAAATATGACACTAAACACTTAAAAATACTTCCACATAGTGAGTTAGTTCACATTACATCTTTAATCAGCATTAAAAACATCTGATATTTGCCAACATCAGATGGAGTAACTTGTTACACTATCTGACATTTCAATAATAGTTCAGATTTAACAGGCATTTAAGATGCACACCTATGTAAGCAAATAGCTTTGATGTGAAGATTTCAAAGGCATGTTTTAAAGTAAATACTTATTTTTGCAGTTATTATGAATTAAAAATATTTTTCTACGATCATACCTTATGACGTGTGACCCTAAGCACATCTGACCATCCACTAAAAATGTCCTATTTATCAAGATTTCAAAGAGAGCGACTAACCATGGCATGCAGCAGTTAGATGAGTCAGGGGTCCTACTTTCTGATATCATTTTCTGTCATATGATCTTCTTACACAAATAATCAAATGGTTCCTTGAATGTTGGTTTCACTGTGCTGAGAATTTAGAAAGCTGACTTGACAGAAGAAATTCCCAAAATTAGTTATAATATTTAGAACAATGGTGTTCTATTTATTTTATTCGTTGTTAACTACAACTACAGACATAACACATATTTGGCCATCTCATTCCAGTTCATAATCATTATAGCTGTTAATGTTGATATTAACATGATCTTTCTATCCATGGTTGATACATCTATAGTAACTATCTTTAGCTCCACATGGACATGAGATCCCTCTTGAAAATGAGGTGTCACATCTCAAGAGGTCTACCACTAATACATTTATACTTAACGGAGACAAGTATGGTAGGGATGCACTTGTGGTCTGGGCACCCATGAGTTCGTCACTACCATAACTTCTTATTTTCAGTAAGACTTTTATTGAGTATACTTCTATAAAATTTTCATCACAACCACACAGACATGAGGACCCTCCTCTAATAAATTTGTTTGCAGCAGAAACAAATTTGACGGCGACAGGTCTATGATTGGTCCATTGATCTGTCACTAGCTTTAGTTCTTACTATAATCCACTTGTCTCCACTTACCTCCCTCCCTTTGCCCGCACACCCAACACAGCATCGTGTGGATTTGCTGTTCATCATGAGACTGGGGTCCACATTCAAGATTTGCTGCTGCTTAACAGAAGGTTTTTTCTTGCCGCCATGATGGAGGGATTCATGATTGGCTATATGGATTCATGTTGGGTGTTGGATGTATATATTTGTATATATATGTATATGTATATTTTTATATGTATATATGTATCTATGCATATATGTGTATCCATAATATGAAGAGCTTTGTGCTCTATTGTAAAGTGTCTTGAGATAACACTTGTTATGAATTGGCGCTATACAAATAAAGATTGATTGATTGATTGATTGATTGATTAAACAAGACAAATGTAGGATTATGCCAAACTAGTTGATAGTGTGTTTTATCGAGAATTTAACATTTTTTTAACAAGTTGAAATATTTGGTACCAAGTTTTTAAGGTAACACCACATAGACATTTTTCCCTTGAATATTTTCTGTTCTCAATATTGATCAGATCCAGAAATTTTAGACTAGGTCTTCAAAAAGAGAATATATTCAAGTAATTTGTGAGTTTATTTTCAAATTTTACCTTTTTGAATTTAACTAAACCCTTGTAACATAAAAAAAACGTGTGTCACGTTATTAGTTGTGTCTGTATATTTAGCCTGGTTGTAGGTACCTGTCTCTTTGGTAAATCAGTCTGTAGCTCTCACCTGAGTGTCTAATCCAGCTGATCAGTCTGGGCAGGTGAGCTGGGTTAGTTCTCCGCAGCAGCTGCTCCAGCTCAGATTTGGCCTCACTGAAGTCCATCCTTTTCCTCCAACAGACTCAGACTGAAGCCCAGCGTCATAAAAACACCCGAATAAACACACCAGAATAAAAGCATGCAGTGTTAGTCTGACGGTCATGCGTTCATGTGCAACTCCTCGCAAGACGCTCCAACACAAAGGTGTCTGATATTTAAGGTGGAGTCGAAGAGTGACGGCGTCAGGCTTGATTAACTTTTATTAACACGTAACATCACTTTCTATTTACCTGCTCAGGGTGACGCAATGACGTCAGAACAGATGAGGCCGAAAGAAAACGCTTAAGGTTAAAAATATTTCGCTTTTCTGCAGTAATCGATCAGACCACCTTTAAAACAGAGAGTCTGACCCGGAAGTGATCATTTTACCGTTCTGAATTTTATTTTTTGACAGAAATATTTAAAGAGATCATAATCCTGACATCGCCTTTGTGCTGATTGGTCTGATTACATCATTACTGGTACATTCATTTATATTTTCTATTTTTACTGTACTTACAACAGTTGATTAAATTTCAGAAGAGCTTTGATGGCTGAATGACGTTCAAATATCATTTAAAAGACTTATTCAGACTTTCATCTCAGTGTTCAAACTTCAATCCAAAATAGTATTTAAATCCGTGTATGATTCGTTCACTCGATTTTCAAATTAAAACCAAAATGAAAAAATGATAAAAAGAATTGTTTAATCAGTATTCGTCCCTAAAATGAAAATGAAAACACGGATAACGACTGTTTTTCCAATTTCCGTTTTTGAACTCAAATAAAAAAATGTGAAAATGGATAATGACATATTTATCTGATTTTAACTGAAGTTTATCCACATGTTAAGAGCATAGACATATTAAAGAGTAGACGCCGCATCGACCCACACACACAATATACTGGTACATAGACGCCTCACTGACTGATACTGCGTATTGGAGGTGACGTATCAACCGGCTGCCATCTTCGATAGGTCTCCAGTGTGTTTATTTCTACTTAGGGAAGGTGTGTTATGCCCAACTATAATAATCATAACTCCCGGAATTTTTGCCCAATTTTCACACAGTTTAGTTTGTTACAATCGACACAGATGTAGTTATGAGACAGGACACTGTCACACATTAAAACTAGAAAAGCACTCAGAGAGCCCAGACCTCCGCCAAGGTGATCCGGATCAGTCCCAAAATTTAATCAGTTCTTCCATATCCCATTTCCAACAATTCCTGAAAATTTCATCCAAATCCGTTCAGAGCTTTTCAACTTATTTTGAACACAAACAAACAAACAGAGAAACAGAGAGACAGAAAAATAGACGCTGGCAAAAATATAACCTCCCTGTCGGAGGTAATTACCTGCTTTCATGCTGTAATACTTTGTATTATACTCTTTTTTATTGTGCAATGACACAGTACAGTGAGACAGACAGACAAACAACGTGTGAACAACAACATTCGTGGTCATGTGAGTGAGTGTGTGTGTGTGTGTGTGTGTGTGTGTACTAAGAATATGATTGGTGATATTCAGAGTTGCATTACAATCACAGAGATAAATATGATTTTAATGGTGGTTCAGAGCAATGGTAGTAACAAGGCTTGCATGATCATAAAATGATAATAACAACAACAATAATAATAACAAAACAGTTATTACTCAGAAGGAACAATAACAATAAAACAAGTACAAACAAAACTAAAAATAGAAGATATATATATTTAATAATATATATTTATATATATATACATATATTCTTAATAATAGTGATATATATATCACTATATGTAATATATAGTGATATATATGTGTAAATAAGTAATATATATGTGTAAATAAGTAATTTGCCAACTTAATGCATTTTGTAATAATAATAATAATAATAATAAATAATAATAATAATAATGATGATAATTATATTAATTTTTTATCTGGCGAAAGTTGCGTGACCCGGAAGTGAAAATGGGAAATAGTGTTTTTGGCTCTTATTTAGGCCTACCATGATGTGGAAAAAGAGCCAAGTTAAGCCTGTCCAATTAGGGGTGAGGAGTCAGAAAAATGCCCAGAGTTTCATAATGGTCACTCAGATTTCCATCCAACGTGCGGTGGTGTATATTTATTTAGCCTATATTTTACCAGGAAGTAGCTTACGGAAGTGCATTGCATTCACTGAATAAAAAAAAGTAGACACCTTATCTCTTAAATAGGAGATCAAGATCTCATAATTATGAGAAAAGACAAAGAAAAAAGAGACGTCTGTAAATCCTCTCACAGTAGGTATGAAAGTGCTGTCAAGCCAGCTGTGGTTCGCGTTTGCTTGGTCAAGTCATCCACACGTTGTTTTACTGCGGTCACACCATCCAGGTTTAAAATTCTGTGGCACATGTAGGGCAAATGTTACATTGTGGTGTTCAGGTTCTCTTGGCAAATGAGTAATGCTCCAAATTCATGAACAAAAATTTAATCTTTTCTGTCCTGATCAATCCCTGTTAATTTTTTAATTTTGTTAAAATGCATCATAAAGTTAATGTTTGATACATTCCCATTCCAAATAAATAATGCTTCAGTCAAATCCTGTGAAAATCAGCAGAGGTACCTGGGAATGTACCTTACAATATTCTGTTGGACTTTGTAGATCATAGTTTTATTTTAATTTTCTATGAATTTTTTAAGATCTGAATTTAGTCAAAATGAACCTCAAATCCCTGATTTTTGAGGGCTCTGAATCAATAATACTCTATTGAAATTCTCTGAAAATTTACATAGAGGTACCTGGGAATGTACTCTACAATACTCTGTTGGACTTTACAGATCATAGTTTTATTTTGATGTTTTATGGATTTTTAAAGATCTGAAGTTGGTCAAATTTGGACTAATATGTCTGATTTTGAAGTGCTCTCAATCAATAATGCTACAGTCAGTGTGTCTGAAACGCAGCAAAGAGGTACCTGGGGACGTACCCTATAATACTCTGTTGGACTTTGTAGATCAAACTTTTATTTGGATTGTTTAAGAACTGAAGTTTATCAAATTGGGCCTCACATGCCTGATTTTGGAGTGCTCTGAATCACTAATTTTCAAGCCAAACAAAAGAAAGTACACCAAAAGTGGTTTAGTTATGTATTGATTATTTTATTGTACTTAAATTTTAGTAGTCCTGACTGTCTCCTTGATCATGTTGCTGCTGCAAAAGAAAGAAGGTAGAGTAGAGATGGGGAGAGAGAGAGCAGCATGAGCAGGTGAGCAAAATGCCGCTTAATTAGAGCAGAAGGTAGGAGCTGCAGGAAAATGTGCAGCAGGAGCAGGAACAGGAACAGGAACAGAAGCAGGAATAAAAGGAGATTTTAGAGATATCAGCGGTCAGTTTGTTTTATTTAATTAATGAATGATAATTGAAAATATTCTATGTGAAACTGAGATGTCTCTTTGCTTTTTTGTTCAGGTTTTCAACCTATTCATATGAAGAAAAATGAATGGAGTTGTCCTGTGTCCCCAGGATTCCTACCTAAGCCCTTACAAGGTCAGGCATTCTGCAATTAAATCCTAAAGAACTTGACAATAATGCTACTGTCAAATTGAATGAAAATCAGCACAGAGGGACCTGGGAATGTACTTACCAATATTCTGTTAGACCTTACAGATCATAGTATTATTTTGATTTTTTATGAATTATTTCAATACCTGAAATTAGTCAAAATGTGCCTCAAATGCCTGATTTTGTAGTGTTCTAAATCAATAATGTTCAGGTCAAATGGTCTGAAAATTGGCACACAGGTACCTGGGGATATACCCTACAATACTCTCTTAGACTTTGTAGATCATAGTTTTATTTTGATTTGTATGAATTTTTAAGATCTGAAGTTAGTCAAAATGTACCTCAAATTCCTGATTTTGGAGTTCCCTGAATCAATAATCCTCTATACTGCAGACTTTTCCCACCTGTCACCTACAGAAGTTCTCTGACGACTCTGCCTTTGTCGGCCTCAATACAGATGGGGATGACCAGTGGTACAGAGAACTCATCAAGGAATTTGTGTACTGGTGCCAGCGGAACCACCTGCATTTTAACTCTGGAAAGACCAAGGAGTTGGTTGTGGACTTCTGCAGGCACCCCCATTCACCTCATCACCAATGAACATCCAGGGAAGGGACATTGAGTCGGTGACATCTTATAAGTACCTGGGTGTTCATCGAAACAATAAAGTGGACTGGACTCATAAGACCACCACACTTTATTAAAGAGGACAGAGTAGACTCTACCTCGTGGGGAGGTCGGGGTCTTTTGGGGGTGCAGGGGGCTCTCCTGAAGACCTTCTCCAACTCTATTGTGGCCTCTGCAGTCTTCTATGGAGTGGTCTGCTGGGGGAGCAGCATCACAGCAGCTGACAGGAAGAGACCAGACAAACTCATAAAGAAGGCCAGTTCGGTCCTGGGATGCCCTCTGGAACCGGTTCAGGAGCTGGTGGAGAGGAGGACTACAGCCAAGGAGTCCTCCATGATGGAGAAAGACTCCCACCCCCTCCAACACACACTCACTGCACTGAGGAGCTCCGTGAGTGACAGGATGCTCCACGCGAAGTTTGTGACGGAGAGGTATTGCAGGTCCTTCCTTCCTGCAGCTGTCAGACTTCACAAGAAGAAGCTCTTCAGTGTGCAATAATCCATATTTTACATTTGTAATATCTTAAATGTTTCACTTGGAAAATACAAAACATGTACCACCAAATTTATATTGTAATCTGTCAAACCTCCTACTGTAAAATACAAAAGATGTACATAACCACCATATTTATATTTATATTTAAAGTCTCCAACTGTTAAATATCAACATGTACATAACCCTCTGTAAAAGAACAAACATGTACATAAGAACTGTAAATATAGCAATTACTATATACTATATACTTTCTTATTTTTATTTCTATTTTTCCTGACTGTAGCCTTAATGATTTTGAGCACTCCAAAATGAGGCAATTGGGGTGTATATAGACAATTTTTAGATATTAATGAATTAAAATAATAATAATGATGATAATACTTTGATTTGTGAAGTTCAACTGAATTTGTAAAGTACATTCCTAGGTACCTCTGTGCAGATTTTCAGACAATTTGACTCTAGTGTTATTTATTGAGAGCACTCCAAAAACAGGCATTTGAGGCAGATTTTGACAAATTTCAGATATAAAAAAAATCATAAAAAATTCGAAATAAAACCATGATCTATAAGGTCCAACAGAATCTGTAAAGTACATCCCCAGGCACCTCTCTGCTCATTTTCAGACAATTTGATAGTAGCATTTTTGTCACGTTCTTTTGGATTTTAATTGCAGAATGCCTGACCTTTTGAGGGCTTAAGGTAGGACTCCAGAGGACACAGGACAACTCAATTAATGTTTTATGAAGCTTCCTTTCCATTCATTTTTCTTCATATGAATAGATTGAAAACTTGAACAAAAATGCAAATGTAACAGTCACTTTCACAAAAAAATATTTTTAATCATCCTTTTTTAATTATATAAAACAAATAAACTGACTTTTGGTATCTCTGAAGTCTCCTTTCATTCCTGCTTTGCTCCTGCTTTGCTCCTGGTCCTGCTTGACATTTTCCTGCTGCTCCTATCTGCTGGTCTATTTAAGCAGGATGTTGCTCACCTGCTCATGCTGTTCTCTCTCTCTCCCCTTCTCTACTTTGCCTGCTTTCCTTTTTAGCAGCACACATGATCAAGGAGACAGTCAGGACTACTTAAAGGACCTCTTTCACAATACATGTAATTTTGCCCACAGCCCAATTTTTTGTTTATTGTGTGGTATTTGTAGTACACCCAGAGACTCCCAAGAATATACCTTTAGAAAATCCAAAAGTCATCCAGGGCCTGTACTATGACCTATTTTATGATCATTGCCATAGGTGTGAGCCAGGGTGCACACTTTACCCCAAAACTTACTCAAACACAAATAATAAATCATCAAATTGGGTCAAATCACCTTCACTGAAGTCTGGTGCATCTTTTGAAATCAAATGTAAAGCTAAGTATTACAATTGAAAGAAGTTATTGAATTTTAACTGGAAAAAAATTAGTGTTTTTTTTATGATTTTTTCAACAAATTCAATTCTTTGGAGATGTGTCTGACCAACTTACAGTTGCTGTACACCTAAAATACTTACAAATTATTTGGCCACATATATATTCTCAAAGTGGGAAAAAAAATCATCAAATTCTGAGACCCGTAAAGTTGTTCAATTAACAGGTTGGGTTACTGTGGTAGAATCAGGATACTGTTCCATATCTTGTATATCAGGGAACCTTTAAAGATTTGTTCAGAATTCATCCTTTAAGTATGATTTCTTTTAGAATTTGAATGCTAGATTCAAAACAAACATTTCACATGAAATGTTATTCATTTTAATATTGAACAGCCACAAAGGGCCTGTATATTATGCCTTTGTGATGAGATAATAATGAGCCATTGATACAAGTAAAAACCGATGCAGTTTTGGATTGTTGTAATCAGATTGTATATATCTACAATGACAGCAATACATAAACATTACTTCTGTCAATTTCTGTTTCTAGTACTTATATATACATGTAATCTGTTTTATGACCTTCGTGTCTTTTTGCATAGCAATGGCTTGGACAATTTTAATTTGTAGACTGGAACTATAGTGAGGGAAAGGGGATCTGAGAAATCCATAAGATGTATGATTGGCTGGTTATTTCATAGAATGGAGTCTTTGAATTTGCTTGTGTATGGTTGGAGGGGTTTCTGATTTTGAAAATGTTTATAATATCCCAAATAATAGATTACAGATGCAACATGTGCACACATGCCAGAGGTTCTCTTTCCAGCAGGACAGAGACAATAATATGCCTTCACAGGATCATCTGATGCATTCTTGTCAAATTGAATCCAAACATTGTATTTTATTTGAGATCTGTGATGAGAATGAATCTGTCCCCTAATGAGATCAGCATCATGCTGGTAAACCCAAATCTCATAGTGACCATCATTTTTTTGATGCTCAGCAATGTAGCCAGGGGACTGTTTGATTTGGTATGTACCGCATGTTATGGTCTCAAGGTATTCCAGATCCACATGGGGGAACGAGATATCAGATGCTTCAAGCTTCTGCCATTCACTACGAGCTGTACGTGACATATTTGTTTTTTATTTTTCAAACCTTTCATGGAATCAGATGACCATGCTTACTAATCTTTCCCAAGCTACACTGTCAAGATATTTTCATACAATTGCAGATATTTTGAAAAAAAAAATGATGGTATATATATATAAAATACAATGTTTGGACGGGTTAGGTATATGGGTGAATAAGGTAATCGGTACCCCTACCGATGTGGACAAAGTGGCATAACTCCACAGCTAAGTGTGCTAGAGTGTTGAAAGTTATATGTACTCCCACTAAATCACACATGCCCTTTGTCATAGTGCCAACCGGAAGTATGTACGACGACCGGAAGTGCCCGTTTCCTATTGGTCGATAGGGTTTTTCGGCCGTATCTCGGGAACGGAAGGTCGTAGAGACTCGGGGACAAGATTGGCGTGTTCAGAAGGGCCAAATTATGGCAGACGGATCGAGGTTTGAAGTCTCTACGACGCACGGTTCGGGAGTTATAAGCGTTTAAAGTTCGCCATTGTAAGTGAATGGGAGTGAGCGGGTGGTGAAATTTGACTAAGTGTTGAAGACAAAAAGTGTCTCGAAGAAAGTGTTTAGGAGCACGTTTCAGACCATTTTGAGTGTATTGGAGGTACTTTTGAAGGGAGATTTTTTGCAACTTGACTCCATTGTATTGAATGTGCTGAGAAGTGGAAATCATTGTCAGTGTTGTGGGTTAGTCAGATGTGAGTGGCCTTGCCCCATTCCTTACCCTAAACCTAACCTATGTCCTAAAACCTTGTGTAAACCTAACCATCCCTCCAAGGAATAGGGTTAGGTAAGGGGAACTGAGTCGTGTGCCCCCCAAGGGGGACACCGACAATGCACTCTCCTCGACTCCTGGGCTTGGGCCCAACAGCCGTCACACCATTAGTGTTTAGTTTAACTTCATATTTATATTTATTTGTGGCCCACTAAAGAGTGGGCCTAAAAAATTGCAGCACCTTATTTGGTTTTACCTTCATACCTTATTTGGTCTTTTTCTTTCTCCCTTAGCGTTCTTTGCCATCCCTACTTCCTTTGTTTAGGTTAAATTTTAAGGCACCCCCATACCATCCATTCGTTTTAGCATATTTCAGCTTTTTTTAGTTTATGGCACTCCCTTATCACCATTCCTTTTGCTTCACTCAAGACTCTTGCGCAACGTTTCGGCATAGTTTTGCCTTCTTCAGGCGGGTCTTGAGTGTGCTATCCCTTTGTTTCTGCTTTATTTAGCTTTATTTTCCATCTTTAGTCTTCTTTGTTGCTTATCTTAGCTTTTCGTGACTTCGTGTTTCTTTGTTTAGAGTTATTTGCTTTTCTTAGCTTTAGTTTGTACGTATTTGTATTTGTTGTGCACTATTTGGCTTTAATTGTCTTTCTTTCTTTCCCTCTTTCATCTTTCTTTCCTTTCTCTTTCAGGTGTTGCTGCTTCGGCTGTCGATCCTCGACTGAGGCTCTGCAGGTAAGTTTGCTCTTATATAGGCGGGTGGGAGGGATTAGTTTAGAAACATTATTTGGGCTTAGATAACCTTGGGTTAGGTTTAGGCAATAAAGGGGATGGTTAGGTTTAGTTTTAGGTGGGGTCAGGGTTAGGGGTTAATAGTGGGAACAGCTGGGTTAGGGTTAGGGGGTTAGGGTGAGGGGAATGAACCTGAGTCCACTAGGGACGCATAGGACTTACAAAGGCCGTCGTCCGCTAGGGACCCCGGAAATGCACGGGCCGTACTCCTGGGCTGGCTCCAACAGCCTTGTAATAAATATATATACATTTTTGGTTTTGTGTTGGTCCACCGTTTTGGTGGGCCTAAAAAAATTATGCCAGCAGCTGCATATTGTTTGGCTTTTCTTCTGAGTTCTTTCCCTTGTCTTTCTTTGTCTTCATTTGCACTATCCCTGTCTTTGCTTTGTCTTTTCCAACCTTTCCCTGTTTTTCATCTTTTGCTTTGCTCAGCTTTCGTTCTTCGGCTTCAAGATTTCTGTGCGCAACGTTTCGACTTCTTTTTGGTCTTCTTCAGGCGAATCTTGAGCCATTTTTCTGCTTTTCTTAGCTTTCGTACGAACTTTTCTTAGCTTTGTTTCTTTACTTTAGCTAGCTCTTCTTGGCTGCTTTTCTTTGTTTCTTCTGTCCTCTTATTTCTTTATGGCACCCCCTTGGTCTTTACTCTCTGCTTCTTTGTCTTTCCTTTGACTTATCTGCTTTCTTTTTCTTGTCTTTGCTTTGCTCTTTGCTTTCCTTCTTGGCTTTCCTCTTTCTTTGGCTTTACTCTGTGCATTTGTTGGCATGTGTTCCCTTCGCCTTCTCAACTGGGAATGAGGGACCAGAGCTGGGTACTGCCTTATATTAGTGGGTAGATGGGGCCGGACTTATTTTTAGTTTTTCATGAGTTCTTGGGTTTTCATTGCTATAGTTTAGATACTTAGTTTTTTTTCACTATATTGGGTTATTTTGGGGTATAGTTTTACTTTATACTAGATTTAGTTTTATTTCAGAAAGTTAGGTTGATTAATTCCATTATTTAGGCTTATTGTAATTAAAATATATAGTTTTAATTGTCCTGTAATTAAATTTAGTTAATATTTTTTATCCCCCCCTGGTTAGGGTTAGGGTAAGATACTTGGGTGAGGGTTATTAATTTTAATTTTAGATCCCCCCTAATTTGGGGTTTGGGCTAAATTGTGGGGTTAGGATTATTAATCAAAATTAGTAGGGTTTTAGCATTCCCAGTTTAGGGCTTCGGAGGCTGTTGGAGCCCAAGAGCAGGCACAGGCCGGTTAGGGTGAGGGGAATGAACCTGAGTCCACTAGGGACGCATAGGACTTACAAAGGCCGTCGTCCGCTAGGGACCCCGGAAATGCACGGGCCGTACTCCTGGGCTGGCTCCAACAGCCTTGTAATAAATATATATACATTTTTGGTTTTGTGTTGGTCCACCGTTTTGGTGGGCCTAAAAAAATTATGCCAGCAGCTGCATATTGTTTGGCTTTTCTTCTGAGTTCTTTCCCTTGTCTTTCTTTGTCTTCATTTGCACTATCCCTGTCTTTGCTTTGTCTTTTCCAACCTTTCCCTGTTTTTCATCTTTTGCTTTGCTCAGCTTTCGTTCTTCGGCTTCAAGATTTCTGTGCGCAACGTTTCGACTTCTTTTTGGTCTTCTTCAGGCGAATCTTGAGCCATTTTTCTGCTTTTCTTAGCTTTCGTACGAACTTTTCTTAGCTTTGTTTCTTTACTTTAGCTAGCTCTTCTTGGCTGCTTTTCTTTGTTTCTTCTGTCCTCTTATTTCTTTATGGCACCCCCTTGGTCTTTACTCTCTGCTTCTTTGTCTTTCCTTTGACTTATCTGCTTTCTTTTTCTTGTCTTTGCTTTGCTCTTTGCTTTCCTTCTTGGCTTTCCTCTTTCTTTGGCTTTACTCTGTGCATTTGTTGGCATGTGTTCCCTTCGCCTTCTCAACTGGGAATGAGGGACCAGAGCTGGGTACTGCCTTATATTAGTGGGTAGATGGGGCCGGACTTATTTTTAGTTTTTCATGAGTTCTTGGGTTTTCATTGCTATAGTTTAGATACTTAGTTTTTTTTCACTATATTGGGTTATTTTGGGGTATAGTTTTACTTTATACTAGATTTAGTTTTATTTCAGAAAGTTAGGTTGATTAATTCCATTATTTAGGCTTATTGTAATTAAAATATATAGTTTTAATTGTCCTGTAATTAAATTTAGTTAATATTTTTTATCCCCCCCTGGTTAGGGTTAGGGTAAGATACTTGGGTGAGGGTTATTAATTTTAATTTTAGATCCCCCCTAATTTGGGGTTTGGGCTAAATTGTGGGGTTAGGATTATTAATCAAAATTAGTAGGGTTTTAGCATTCCCAGTTTAGGGCTTCGGAGGCTGTTGGAGCCCAAGAGCAGGCACAGGCCGGTTAGGGTGAGGGGAATGAACCTGAGTCCACTAGGGACGCATAGGACTTACAAAGGCCGTCGTCCGCTAGGGACCCCGGAAATGCACGGGCCGTACTCCTGGGCTGGCTCCAACAGCCTTGTAATAAATATATATACATTTTTGGTTTTGTGTTGGTCCACCGTTTTGGTGGGCCTAAAAAAATTATGCCAGCAGCTGCATATTGTTTGGCTTTTCTTCTGAGTTCTTTCCCTTGTCTTTCTTTGTCTTCATTTGCACTATCCCTGTCTTTGCTTTGTCTTTTCCAACCTTTCCCTGTTTTTCATCTTTTGCTTTGCTCAGCTTTCGTTCTTCGGCTTCAAGATTTCTGTGCGCAACGTTTCGACTTCTTTTTGGTCTTCTTCAGGCGAATCTTGAGCCATTTTTCTGCTTTTCTTAGCTTTCGTACGAACTTTTCTTAGCTTTGTTTCTTTACTTTAGCTAGCTCTTCTTGGCTGCTTTTCTTTGTTTCTTCTGTCCTCTTATTTCTTTATGGCACCCCCTTGGTCTTTACTCTCTGCTTCTTTGTCTTTCCTTTGACTTATCTGCTTTCTTTTTCTTGTCTTTGCTTTGCTCTTTGCTTTCCTTCTTGGCTTTCCTCTTTCTTTGGCTTTACTCTGTGCATTTGTTGGCATGTGTTCCCTTCGCCTTCTCAACTGGGAATGAGGGACCAGAGCTGGGTACTGCCTTATATTAGTGGGTAGATGGGGCCGGACTTATTTTTAGTTTTTCATGAGTTCTTGGGTTTTCATTGCTATAGTTTAGATACTTAGTTTTTTTTCACTATATTGGGTTATTTTGGGGTATAGTTTTACTTTATACTAGATTTAGTTTTATTTCAGAAAGTTAGGTTGATTAATTCCATTATTTAGGCTTATTGTAATTAAAATATATAGTTTTAATTGTCCTGTAATTAAATTTAGTTAATATTTTTTATCCCCCCCTGGTTAGGGTTAGGGTAAGATACTTGGGTGAGGGTTATTAATTTTAATTTTAGATCCCCCCTAATTTGGGGTTTGGGCTAAATTGTGGGGTTAGGATTATTAATCAAAATTAGTAGGGTTTTAGCATTCCCAGTTTAGGGCTTCGGAGGCTGTTGGAGCCCAAGAGCAGGCACAGGCCGGTTAGGGTGAGGGGAATGAACCTGAGTCCACTAGGGACGCATAGGACTTACAAAGGCCGTCGTCCGCTAGGGACCCCGGAAATGCACGGGCCGTACTCCTGGGCTGGCTCCAACAGCCTTGTAATAAATATATATACATTTTTGGTTTTGTGTTGGTCCACCGTTTTGGTGGGCCTAAAAAAATTATGCCAGCAGCTGCATATTGTTTGGCTTTTCTTCTGAGTTCTTTCCCTTGTCTTTCTTTGTCTTCATTTGCACTATCCCTGTCTTTGCTTTGTCTTTTCCAACCTTTCCCTGTTTTTCATCTTTTGCTTTGCTCAGCTTTCGTTCTTCGGCTTCAAGATTTCTGTGCGCAACGTTTCGACTTCTTTTTGGTCTTCTTCAGGCGAATCTTGAGCCATTTTTCTGCTTTTCTTAGCTTTCGTACGAACTTTTCTTAGCTTTGTTTCTTTACTTTAGCTAGCTCTTCTTGGCTGCTTTTCTTTGTTTCTTCTGTCCTCTTATTTCTTTATGGCACCCCCTTGGTCTTTACTCTCTGCTTCTTTGTCTTTGCTTTGACTTATCTGCTTTCTTTTTCTTGTCTTTGCTTTGCTCTTTGCTTTCCTTCTTGGCTTTCCTCTTTCTTTGGCTTTACTCTGTGCATTTGTTGGCATGTGTTCCCTTCGCCTTCTCAACTGGGAATGAGGGACCAGAGCTGGGTACTGCCTTATATTAGTGGGTAGATGGGGCCGGACTTATTTTTAGTTTTTCATGAGTTCTTGGGTTTTCATTGCTATAGTTTAGATACTTAGTTTTTTTTCACTATATTGGGTTATTTTGGGGTATAGTTTTACTTTATACTAGATTTAGTTTTATTTCAGAAAGTTAGGTTGATTAATTCCATTATTTAGGCTTATTGTAATTAAAATATATAGTTTTAATTGTCCTGTAATTAAATTTAGTTAATATTTTTTATCCCCCCCTGGTTAGGGTTAGGGTAAGATACTTGGGTGAGGGTTATTAATTTTAATTTTAGATCCCCCCTAATTTGGGGTTTGGGCTAAATTGTGGGGTTAGGATTATTAATCAAAATTAGTAGGGTTTTAGCATTCCCAGTTTAGGGCTTCGGAGGCTGTTGGAGCCCAAGAGCAGGCACAGGCCGGTTAGGGTGAGGGGAATGAACCTGAGTCCACTAGGGACGCATAGGACTTACAAAGGCCGTCGTCCGCTAGGGACCCCGGAAATGCACGGGCCGTACTCCTGGGCTGGCTCCAACAGCCTTGTAATAAATATATATACATTTTTGGTTTTGTGTTGGTCCACCGTTTTGGTGGGCCTAAAAAAATTATGCCAGCAGCTGCATATTGTTTGGCTTTTCTTCTGAGTTCTTTCCCTTGTCTTTCTTTGTCTTCATTTGCACTATCCCTGTCTTTGCTTTGTCTTTTCCAACCTTTCCCTGTTTTTCATCTTTTGCTTTGCTCAGCTTTCGTTCTTCGGCTTCAAGATTTCTGTGCGCAACGTTTCGACTTCTTTTTGGTCTTCTTCAGGCGAATCTTGAGCCATTTTTCTGCTTTTCTTAGCTTTCGTACGAACTTTTCTTAGCTTTGTTTCTTTACTTTAGCTAGCTCTTCTTGGCTGCTTTTCTTTGTTTCTTCTGTCCTCTTATTTCTTTATGGCACCCCCTTGGTCTTTACTCTCTGCTTCTTTGTCTTTCCTTTGACTTATCTGCTTTCTTTTTCTTGTCTTTGCTTTGCTCTTTGCTTTCCTTCTTGGCTTTCCTCTTTCTTTGGCTTTACTCTGTGCATTTGTTGGCATGTGTTCCCTTCGCCTTCTCAACTGGGAATGAGGGACCAGAGCTGGGTACTGCCTTATATTAGTGGGTAGATGGGGCCGGACTTATTTTTAGTTTTTCATGAGTTCTTGGGTTTTCATTGCTATAGTTTAGATACTTAGTTTTTTTTCACTATATTGGGTTATTTTGGGGTATAGTTTTACTTTATACTAGATTTAGTTTTATTTCAGAAAGTTAGGTTGATTAATTCCATTATTTAGGCTTATTGTAATTAAAATATATAGTTTTAATTGTCCTGTAATTAAATTTAGTTAATATTTTTTATCCCCCCCTGGTTAGGGTTAGGGTAAGATACTTGGGTGAGGGTTATTAATTTTAATTTTAGATCCCCCCTAATTTGGGGTTTGGGCTAAATTGTGGGGTTAGGATTATTAATCAAAATTAGTAGGGTTAGGGTTAGGGTTAGGGTTAGGGTTAGGGGTAGGGTTAGGGTTAGGGGTTAGGGTAAGGGTTAGGGTTAGGGGTTAGGGGGTTAGGGTAGGGTTAGGGTTAGGGTTAGGGTTAGGGTTAGGGGGTTAGGGTAGGGTTAGGGTTAGGGTAGGGTAGGGTAGGGTTAGGGGGTTAGGGTAAGGGTTAGGGTAAGGGTTAGGGTAGGGTTAGGGTTAGGGTTAGGGTTAGGGGGTTAGGGTAGGGTTAGGGTTAGGGTAGGGTAGGGTAGGGTTAGGGGGTTAGGGTAAGGGTTAGGGTTAGGGTTAGGGTAAGGGTTAGGGGGGTAGGGTTAGGGTTAGGGGTAGGGTTAGGGGGTAGGGTTAGGGTAAGGGTTAGGGGGGTAGGGTTAGGGTTAGGGTTAGGGGGGTTAGGGTTAGGGTTAGGGTTAGGGTTAGGGTTAGGGTTAGGGTTAGGGTTAGGGTTAGGGTAAGGGTTAGGGTAGGGTTAGGGTTAGGGTTAGGGTTAGGGTTAGGGTAAGGGTAGGGTTAGGGTTAGGGTAAGGGTAAGGGTTAGGGTTAGGGTTAGGGTTAGGGTTAGGGTTAGGGTAGGGTTAGGGTTAGGGTTAGGGTTAGGGTAGGGTTAGGGTTAGGGTTAGGGTAGGGTTAGGGTAGGGTTAGGGTTAGGGTTAGGGTTAGGGTAAGGGTTAGGGTTAGGGTTAGGGTTAGGGTTAGGGTTAGGGTTAGGGTAAGGGTTAGGGTTAGGGTTAGGGTTAGGGTTAGGGTTAGGGTTAGGGTTAGGGTAAGGGTAGGGTTAGGGTTAGGGGTTAGGGTTAGGGTAAGGGTTAGGGTTAGGGTAAGGGTTAGGGTTAGGGTTAGGGTTAGGGTTAGGGTTAGGGTTAGGGTTAGGGTTAGGGTTAGGGTTAGGGGTTAGGGT
>JBAMNC010002491.1:0-24491 GCA_037902135.1 Cetoscarus ocellatus
TTCCAGCAAAACAGTCCTAGACCATCACACTTCCTCCTCCATGTTTGACAGTTGATGTCACACACTGTGAATCCATCCTTTCACCTACTCGACGGCGTACAAAGATCCTGTGTGATGAACTGAAGATTTCAAATGTTGATTCATCAGTCCATAATACCTTCTTCCAGTCTTCAGTAGTCCAGTGGTGGCGTTTCATGGCCAGGCAAGCCTCTTTGTCTTATTCTGACATCTTAGCAATGGCTTTCTTGCTGCAACTCGTCCTGTCAAACCTGCAGCTTGAAGTCTTCTCTTCACATTTGAAACTTGTTTACTATGACCACTATTAAGCTGTGCTTGAAGCTGTTGTCCTGTGAGCCGCCTGTCACACAAACTGTTAGTCTCAGAAACTTGTCCTCTGATTCAGTTGTGGCTTTGGGTCTGCCAGACCTCTTCCTGTCAGAGTTTCCCCCAGTTTCTGAGTGCCTTTTGATGGTGAAGAAAACTGTACTCACTGACACAGTGACTTTCTTTGCAATTTGTCTGTAAGAAAGACCTACATTTTTAAGTGTTATGATGGTCGGTCTCTCTTCCATTGTTAATTGCCTTTTTCTTGCCATTTTTGTAGCAACATCTGACTTTCTGCAGTACAATGCTGATTAACCGATGCTCACCCTGTGGTACCTGTGTGGTACCACAGAGTATGCTTTTATGCAGACAGAGGGGGTTGTAATCAATCAAGACCAGTTAGAACACCTGTAGGAATTAGTAGAGCCAGCTTTCAAGGCTTGATCAACCTGAGTGTGTGTATATATATACATATGTGTGTGTATATATATACATACATATATGTATATATATATTTTTAATTTACAGCCTTAAGCTGGTCTGCGGCTTGGTAGTTAAGGACCCCTACTATAATGAATGTGCAAAACACACGACATGAACTTGACACTGCATAGTTATGAGTAGTATTTGTCATAAGTCCAACTCTTGCATGCGACCGTGTGAGTGAATGCTTCAGTCGGTTCCTTGTGAAAAATAGTTACGGGCTCAGAAAGAGACATCTGGGTTGCATCCAAAGCTACTCTAAGAATGGGGAATACGAAACAACTTTATGAATACATTTTATAATTTTGCATCTTTAGGGCCGGATCTACTAAAGGTTTGCATGTGTAAAAACACGAGCAAACTTGGTAGTGTGCGCAAAGCTGATCTACTAACAGAGTGCCGCGAGGGATGTTTGCCTTCATGAATATGCAGAATACATGCAGATGATCAGAACGCGCAACATACTGGGAGGAGGAGATGCAAATGTGATTTATCAAACCCAAAACTGATTGCACTCTGTGTTTTTGCATCTAAGTGTAGCACGTTTGAAATATAGGTGCAAATTGGCACAGGGCGGAGAGAGAGAATAGTCCATGTGCTTGTCAACATGTTTGGACTGTCATAAACAGCACTAACCAATTTTTTTCTGTCACTGACTGATTTTTTTTTTGTGTGACAGAAAGAGTAGGAGGCTGTGTGTCATTATGACAGACTGGAAAAAGAGAGACAATCCAGTGTGCCATCATAGTCATGCAGACACACGCATAAAGTAAAACATCTCTGTTTTGTGCTCTTAATACATTGTGGAGGAGGTCATTTTAAAAAGATCCCCTTCATAGCCAGACTCACTCTGTTTGTCACTCAGAGCTGACTGCGTCACACTCCTGCATCTTTCTTTAGTGAGCGGCTCTTGTTGCTACGGCCTGAAGGTAAATCCATTAGATGCTGAAGTGTTTCACCCAGATGTGTTTTGGATCAAGTATGAATTCAAGTATTTTTGAAACTTGGGGCAATTGTTGCAACAAACATCAGTCCAGCGGATTTGATCTCTCCAGCTCAGCACAATTTGCATTTTCATGCAAAATTTTGAAGTATTTCAACACAAAGCTGGTGTCATACATTGTGCTGTGTGTCTCATTAAGACGGTTAAGACACAAGTTACTTTTTTAAGTCCCGAACCATCTTTCAGACTGCCGTAGCGGCTCTAGTGTGAGAGCTGACAGCTTTTGCCCTGAGTGCGCACTGTATAGTCACGCTGCGCTCTCCGTGGTGTTGACTCTGTTCATAGATCCATTTTTCAGTGTAATTTTTTTAATTGTTTACTGAATTTGGTGAAAAAAACACAATCAAGAACATTTTGAGTTAAGTTCACACGAGATATTAATAATGTTTTTAATCCTGCCCAGTGTTCACTGGTATATTCTGTAATGTTATAGGCCTACTGCATGTTGTGAAAATTTAGATTGGTACAATTTTGATGGGTATTTCACACACTGTGTGTAACTATATGAATGCTGTCATTTAGAATATATTTAATTGGAATCAGAAAAGGAAAATTAAAAATGGAGAATAAAAATATGGCATGAGGGAAAAGTGCAACCTTGATGGTCAAAATGACAGACAGCTAAAACAAGTTACAGCAACCTCTGACCAACTAAAAGTTAGTGGTTCTGACTTTGATTTATGGCTGTACATTTTATTTCATTGTAGTACTTATCTTCTAACTTTACCTGTAAATTAAAGATTTTTCCTACATTCATAACTTTGGCATATTTAACACGTTACGGTTTATAAAATTCTTTTCTCAGATATCTGCCTCACAATGATTAAGTTCACTGCAACCTGATTTTCTTATTATTTACAGGTACATGCTCATCGCCCACCCACTGTGGTATCGCTTCAATCAATCCACCAAGATGTCTGTGGGGGTCTGTGTGGTTGTCTGGGTCTGCTCTATTGTTGCTTTTCTCTCTGTTGGAACCACTGTCGTTGCTTTTCTCCTTCCCATGCCACTGTTCATATTCCTTCTGGTTGGGACAGTCAGAGCCCTCTCCTCCTCCGTTTCAGTCCCCTTTGATGAAAAATGTCGAGTTATGATAATTTTGGCCCTGGTCTTCATGATTTACACACTGCTATTTCTGCCCTGGGTCATAACTTACCTGGCAACTTCTGTGTATACGCATGTATTACGTGAACTGTCGACTATTTTGCTCAGGCTAAGTCCTGTTGCTAACTTAGCCCTCTATGTTTTCATAAGAAAAGGGGCCGCAGAAAAGCTTTTGTCCTCTTTATGTTGTTACAGAAGGGAAAGGACTAACACCATCACAACTGTGAGTGGAAGAGATGGATCTTTTACTTAAAGCAACTGTGAAAGAAGTTTATACCTGAGAATTCCTTTAATTCAATAAAACTTACGAATTAAAAAGTGAATAAAACAGATAACTGTCATTAACCATCAGGCCTAATTTGAATGGTTAAACTAGCTCTACCACATTGTGGTTTTATGCCTCTGCAGGGCATGCATGGCCCAAAAGTGAATAACAGTTGTGTATCTGACCTTATACCTCTAAAATTCAATCGGTCCATCATCAAATCAGAAAGAACATTTGTGCAAAAAAATGTCTTTAAAGAATTCTTGACACATCAAGTAAAAAAGCAACATTAAGAGGCCCAAGGACCCAGGACCCTGTGCCTCCAGAACACACATTTGTGCAAATGTTATAGATAGATAGATAGATAGATAGATAGATAGATAGATAGATAGATAGATGGATAGAAAACCAATCCCTTTCTCATGGTAGACAGTTGTGACAACTGTGGTGAGAGAGTTTTAAGGCAGATGTGATAAGGGGCAACAAAACCAAAATGTGCTGCTCAGTGCTGGAGAAGTTTGTTACCATAACACATAACCTAATGTTACAGCAGCTCACATTTAGTGAGGCCTTATTAAAGTGATTATGGATATATTTTATTTTTTATGAACCTAAAGATGGGCACTCTTTCCCAATGAGAGAATGCTGCAGAAGAGAAACAAAAAGCTCGGCACTATAACACATTGGGCTCTAATTTGGTAGACTAGGTGCAGGCGGGGCGCACCTGCCCTGCGCCACGCCTGCGCTGTTCCAACAGGGTGTGTCCAGGGCATTTTCCAAGTTTCGTGCACGGCGCAGACTGGCACAGGGAGACGCACCCACGCCTCCGTCTCTCCCACTGGCGCAAATGGCAGAGAGGGAGGAGAGGAGGCGGGCGTGGGTTTGACACAGCCGAGTTTAATCCTCACCAATCACATGAACGCCTCTCCTTGCCTTTAAATGTGCTGCGGGCGAGGCGCAGTGACAATTTCACCTCGGTGGCAAAGATGGTCAGAGCCGCTGTCACTTTTACAGCAACTGGGAGAGCGCAGGGGCCACTGGGCCGCGCATCGGAGGCCGCGTGGACCACCTCGTGGGACAGGTGTAATCTGTTCCTGTGTCATAATAGGAGTACAAAATTAAGTGACAATTACATTTAAACACAGCAGCAAGCTAATCCATTCACCATGCTTGTGATCCACCTGCATTCCTGGTCTGTCATCGCCAAATAGCAGTGCCTTAGGTGAAAATATATCTCCTCCTCATCCTCCTTGCAATAATGTACTCCATCTTTTTTGATCACGTTATGAATAAAGATTCAAAGAGAGAAATATGGGCAATCACAGGTAAATCCTTAAGACACCGAGTGACTTACATTTATTCAGCGAGCGTCTCTCTCTTTTTTCTCTTCTATTTAATTTCATGGGATGAGAGAAGCTGGATACTCCGTATCGGATGATGTGGCTGTTCGTGGTTGGCTGAGAGATGTGAACTCGTTAGTTATGACAAACGTCTCTGATCTGACATCAGATGTGACAGGACAATTAATATAGATACAAATGTGTGTGCTGGTTCAGACGGTTACATTAAATAGTGATTGCAGTAATTATTTATTGCATTGAAATGTGCCTGACACTCTGGATACCTGCCTGTGAGGTTTTGGTGACGTGTGCGCACTGGTCGCTGTCAGCCAAATTACCACTGCATGGGGTGCACCTTGTCTGCGCCAGGAATAGACCAGGTTGGAGCTGGTGGGTTTTCAGCGCATTTTTTTGACATGAAATTGTCACTGCCCCAAGCTGAATCTGTCGATACCTCCCCCTGGTGCGCCGTCACACCCATCTCGGCGCACCAAATTGCCAAATTGGCTGCGCACAGCGGCGCGCTGGACAAAATTACCACTGTGCGGGGTGCGCCAGGCTGCACCACCCTGTGCCACCCTGAGTTGTGCCAGGACATTAGAGCCCATTGTGTGAGCCATAGCGCAGAACAGGTGAAAAAAACAAACAGAAAAAAATGTTTTATTATCTGTTCTCATGTTTCTTAGTTTATCTTGGAGTAAATCAGACAGGAGCACTGTTCCCTGATTGACGCTGTTCTGTCGGAACATACGAGAGATGCATGGATCAAATGGACATCAGTGGATCATTAGTGATCTGCTAATTATAAAAAGCTCAGAAACACATCTGTATGAACCTTCACTGTGAAGTGTCTGTTTTTTATGTAGAACTGTTAAAAGCCACCTTCAGCATGAATTTTCCTCAATATTGCAATAAATTCACAAAAACATATGACTATCCGCGACCTTAAAACTATTTTTTCTGCCTAAAAAACTTTTAAAGATGTTGGTGCAGTGTTAATAAACTATTTTTATCGGATATCATAATACAAACGGCGTAATGATGCATGATTCATGTTTTTTGTCTCTTAAACTGTGCGTAATGGAGACACCAAGTGTCAAGCACCCCAGCGCTCTCTGTCTCTCTTCTTTATTCATTATTTAATGCTTATAGAGGCAACAATCTTTATTATAGGAAAACAAGGGTAGCATTTTTAATAATAATCATAAATAATAATTATCTCCATATATTGAACTCTGATTATGTTCTGACCCGCCCTAAGTGACTTAGGAAAATTTGGAGCCAGGCCAAACTTAATTGCTGACCCCTGATTTAGACCTTGAATCCAGTCAACTATGTGTGTCAAAGAAAATCCCTTCAGGCCTTTTTGAGATGTTACATTCACAAGACCTGACCTGTATAGAACGATGGACTGGGACAACCTGAAAACAGAGCCTCCTGCCTTGGCTGTCGTCGGTGCTGTGGTGTAAAAATCTCTTTTTGTATAATTTTGTATTTCATATCACATCTCAACTGGACCTGTTAGCTCCAATTGTTTGGGCTACAGCAGACAGAGTCACAGCCAGAGCCAGTCAGCTTATTACTGAACAGTGAGTTTTATTTCAAAACGTAGTTAATGTGTGTAGTTTGAGGGCCTGTTTCTCTCCTGCCTTTGTGTTTCATTGGCTTCAACAATCTCCATTTCCTGATATTGCTGATGTATAATAAACACCTCTGTCAACTTGAAAATCATGTTTTCTGACACGGAAATGAAATAGAGGAGTGCAAAACTGCAGAAAATGCAAACATGTTTTATTTAAGCACTTATGAAAAGCATGAAAGTAAACATCATACGTATGTATGTGTGCACACTTCATCACTGACATTAAGATAACAATATGGACACAGTCAGCCTCATGTTGGCAGAGAACGTGAAAAGAGACTTTGGGTTTGGTTTGACTCTGCTGTTAGGTCCCAAGTTGCAGGGCAGTAGTTTGGTGTTTTTATTTTTCTAATTTGATGTGATTGCCACTTTAATCTACCATGCAAGAAAAATAGATATCATTTTCTGTGCTGCCAATTTATCTAATCACTACCTTTATCTCTTTCTTGTAAATAAAAACACATTTTCATTTTGTTGAGTGAGCTGTAATGTTTGTTTTTACAGTGGCAGACAAGGAACTTCTGATGGGTGAAATGCAAACCTATATTTGCAATTTTTTTCACAAGCTTTTGTGTTTTCGATGATAAAAAAAAGTACAAGATGGTTGATAATTTGTTATACTGTTCACTAAATCATTGAATTTCAATGAAACTGTTGTGAAGTGCACAAGATCCACATTTGACTCTGTCATTTACAAAATACGCACATATTCACAAATACAGTGATTAACAAATTTATTAGACCACCACTCAATGTAAGTTTCTGCCACAGCTGTCCTGAATTAACAGCATTGGTAATTACCAAAATCATTTTTTCATGTTTCTGTTATGGTTAATACACTAGTATGTAGAAAGTCTTCAACCCAGATTACATGCTAAATGCTTTCAGCACTTAAATTGTATTGTTATCAATTAATTATCCAAATTATTGTCCCCGCCCAAAAAAACCCAGTATAAATAGTAAAGCATATAATTATTTATTAAGATGTCAAATTATAGTTATTGACTTCCATTCCTCAACAAAAGACGTATAGTTTTAGTGGCTGAAGGTTGAGACATAAATATACATATATATATATATGTATATATATATATATATATATATATATATATATATATATATATATATATATATATATATATATATATATATATATATATATATATATGCACTATATTGCCAAAAGTATTCCCTCACCTGCCTTGACTCGCACATACCTTAAGTGACAACCCTATCTCCTAATCCATAGGGTTCAGTAATGATGTGGGTCCATCCCTTTGCAGCTAGAACCGCTTCAACTCTTCTGGGAAGGCTGTCCACAAGGTTTGCAGTGTGTTTATGGGAATTTTTGACCATTTTTATAATTTGTGAAGTCACATACTGATGTGGTCTAGAAGGCGGCTCTCACTCTGCTCTAATTAATCCCAAAGTGTTCTCATCAAGTTCATCCACACTGCAGCTAGTAACTGTCATCTATGTCTTTATGGACCTTGCTTTTGCACTGGTCACAGTCATGTTGGAAGAGGAAGGGGCCAGCTCCAAACTGTTCCCACAAAGTTGGGAGCATGGAATTAGGTCCAAAATCTCTTGGTATGCTGAAGCATTCAGAGGTCTTTCACTGGAATTACTAAGGGGCCAAGCCCAGCTCCTGAAAAACAACCCCACACCATAATGGCCCCTCACCTAACTTTACACTTGGCACAATGCAGTCAGACAAGTACCGTTCTCCTGGCAACCTGCCAAACACAGTCTCGTCCATTAGATTGCCAGAATGGAGAAGTGCATTTGTCACTCCAGAGAAAGCGTCTCCACTGCTCTAGAGTCCAGTGGCGGCGTGCTTTACACCACTGCATCCGACGCTTTGCATTGCACTTGGTGATGTATGGCTTGGATGCAGCTGCTCTGCCATGGAAACCCATTCAGTGAAGCTCTCTGCGCACTGTTCTTGAGCTAATCTGAAGGCCACATGAAATTTGGAGGTCTGTAGTGACTGACCCTGCGGAAAGTTGGCGACCTTTTTGCACTATGTGCCTCAGCATCCACTGACCCCGCTCCATCAGTTTACATGGCCGACCACTTCGTGGCTGAGTTGCTGTCGTTCCCAAACACTTCCACGTTCTTATGATACAGCTGACAGTTGACTGTGGAATATTTAGGAGCGAGGAAATTCACTGAGCTCCTGAGAGCAACCCATTCATTCACAAATGTTTGTAAAAGCAGTCTGCATGCCTAGGTGCTTGATTTTATACACCTGTGGCCATGGAAGTGATATAGTGTGCAATATAGTGTATATATATGTATATGTGTATATATGTATATGTGTGTATATATCAATATGTGTGTGTGTGTGTGTGTGTGTATATATATATAGAGAGAGAGAGATAGAGAGAGTTTGATAGTAAATGTAAGAGAGTTTGATAGTAAAGGGGCCTCCCATATATATATATATATATATATATATATATATATATATATATATATATATAAATACACATATATAATGTTGCATTAATTTTTCACCAAGATCTTGTATTGATGATGGGAGAGTCTGACCACGGCGCAAAGCCTTCTCCAGCACATCCCAAAGATTCTCAATGGGGTTGAGGTCTGGCCAATCCATGTGTGAAAGTGATGTCTCATCCTCCCTGAACCACTCTTTCACAATTTGAGCCAGATGTATCCTGACATTGTCATCTTAGAATAAGCCCGTGTCATTAGGGAAGAAAAAATCCATTGATGGAATAACCTGGTCATTCAGTACATTCAGGTAGTCAGATGACCTCATTCTTTGGGCACATAATGTTGCTGAACCTAGACCTGACCAGCTGCAGTAACCCCAGATCATAGCACTGCCCCCACAGGCTTGTACAGTAGGCACTAGACATGATGGGTGCATCACTTCACCTGCCTCTCTTCTTACCCTGATGCGCCCATCACTCTGGAACAGGGTAAATCTGGACTCATCAGACCACATGACCTTCTTCCTTTCCTCCAGAGTCCTATCTTTATGCTCCCTAGCAAACTGAAGCCTCTTTTGACGGCTAGCCTTACTGATCAGTGGTTTTCTTAAGGCTACACAGCTGTTCATTCCCAATCTCTTGAGTTCCCTTCGCATTGTGCTCGGGAAATGCTCTTACTTTCACTATTAAACATACCCCTGAGTTCTGCTGTTGTTTTTCTTCTATTTGATTTGGCCAAACGTTTAAGTGATCGCCAGTCATGATCATTCAGGATTTTTTTCCGACCACATTTCTTCCTCGAAGAATGATGGTTCCCCACTATCCTTCTGGTTTTTAATCATGCGTTGGACAGTTCTTAACCCAATTTTAGTAGTTTCTGCAATCCCCTTAGATGTTTTCTCTGCTTGATGCATGCCAATGATTTGACCCTTCTTAATCAGAACCAGCTTTATTGCCCAAGTACGTTCACAGCATACAAGGAATTTGGAATAGACAGCGCAAATGTAAACACAACCATAATAGAAAAAATATCTGTGAATATATACTAATAAGAAAAGAAGACAAAAATGTACGCATCTAGTAGAAACAAAATATGTACACTTAATAGGAAAAAAAGAATATACATGTATGTACACATGTGCGGAAAATAAATAAATACACACAATTGGTGCAAGGTACATAATGTAGTGCAAAATTGAATCAGTGACCAGTTAAGGTGAATGTACGACCATTCAGCAGTGCAAAAGATTCATCAGTTCAGTTTTTTAGGAGAGTTATGACAGTAGGAAAAAAGCTGTTCTTGATTCTAAAGTTTTTGTACACAGGGCTCTGTAGTGCCTGCCAGAGGGAAGGAGGGACAACAGGTTGTGACCAGGGTGAGTGGGGTCTCTGATGATGTTCCCTGCCCTCTTGCTGGTTCTGGAGGAGTACAGTTCCTGGATGGAGGGCAGGGGGGCTCCAGAGATTTTTTCTGCAGTGCTAACTGTGCGCTGCAGTCTGTGTCTGTCCTGCTGTGTGGCTGCTCTGAACCACACAGTGATGAAGGTGCACAGGACGGACTCAGTAACAGCGGTGTAGAACTGGATGAGCAGCTCCTGAGGCAGGCCGTGTCTCTTCAGCTGACGAAAGAAGTACATCCTCTGCTGAGCCTTTTTCAGGATGCAGCAGATGTTCATCTCCCACTTCAGGTCCTGAGAGATTGTAGTTCCCAGGAACTTGAAGGACTCGACGGTTGACACTGGGCTGTTGCTGATGGTGAGGGGGAGCAGTGAGGAGGGCTGTCTCCTGAAGTCCACTGTCATCTCAACAGTTTTGAGTGTGTTCAGCTCCAAGTTGTTCTGGCTGCACCAAAACACCAGCCGCTCAACCTCCTACCGGTATGCAGACTTGTCTCCATCCTGGATCAGGCCGATGACTGTAGTGTCGTCTGCAAACTTCAGGAGTTTAACAGCTGGGTGCTTGGAGGTGCAGTCGTTGGTATAGAAGGAGAAGAGCAGTGGGGACAGGACACACCCTTGGGGGGCGCCAGTGCTGACAGTACAGGTTGTAGAGGTGATGTCTCCCAGCCTCACTGGCTGTCTCCTGTCTGTCAGAAAGCTGGTAATCCACTGACAGATGGACGGAGCCACATTGAGGTGGGAGAATTTGGAGGAGAGGATGTCCGGGATGATGGTATTAACCCTTTAGGCGCCAAAGTCGCAAAATTGCAACAAGCAACATTGCTGAATAAAACAGGCCATAGCTGCAAATATAATGCTGAATATTGTTACCAGTTTTCACCAGGAGATGGCAGACATGTGTAACTTTAATCCGAGCAGCATTTGTGGGCGTGTTTCTATTCAAATTTTTGGTGTATTTTTGTTTTGAAGCACACACACCAGATCGAGGAGAGCGTGGGAGTAGCTGTCGTAGTTGTAGAGTGGAACAGAGAGAGACACACACAGAAATAGAGAGCAAGTTAGAGTACTCACAATGCCGAATGGTCTGTTCACGGTGGACGAAGTACTTCGTCAAGTACTGGCCGACTCAGACTCTGAAGAGGAGTATTTACCCTCCGAAGATGATGTACAATCGTCCAGTGAGGACGAAATTGGCGGCGCGTATGCGCACAGCGGCAGCAGGTCCGTGCGCCATGACAGTCCCCAAGCAGCACATACTGCGGCTGATGCTTTGCCTCTCCGTGGCCGGGGTGGAAGTAATCGGCGGATGCCGAGGAGGGGACGTGGTCTGGGAAGCAGGGGAGCTCAAAACACCACGAAAAATGACGGTGGTAGCGGGAATGAAATAACCCGCGGAGCTCCCGGCAGACGTGGGAGAAGCCGTGGGAGAAAATGCACCGCCAATAGCGCTGGCGGCAGCAGGGGCGTTCAAGCTCGCCCCGTAAATTACGATGATGATGATGGCTGGGTTTCATTGAGGGATGAGGAAGAGTATCACAGGTGGATCAGACATTTTGATGAGCCTTTTGGGTATTGTGGAGACAGGGATCTGACAAATTTTGAGCCCAATGATTTCCTGTCTCTGTTTTTGGATGGTGAATTCTGGAGCCTAATAACAAATGAGACAAACAGATATGCCCACCAGTTCTTAGAGAGGGAAAACCCCAAACCAAACTCCAGATTTCATGACTGGTATGATGTTACAGTCCCTGAGATGAAAGCTTTCATGTCACTTCATTTGTGCATGGGGCTTGTGGAAAAATCTGAAATTGAGGATTATTGGGCAGGGTTTTGGCCAACTCACACACCTGGCTTTGGCAAAGTGATGTCTAGAAACAGATTTGAGATCATCCTTTCTTTTCTCCACTTTGTAAATAATGATGACCGTGTTGAGAGGGGTCAGCCAGGTTATGATAGACTGTTCAAAGTGCGCCCCATAATTGATTTGATTATTCCTCGTTTTTCAGCTGTCTATGGTCCACACAAGGAACTTTCCTTGGATGAAATGACCATTGCATTCAAGGGAAGGTCAACCTTGAAGTTGTACAACCCCAAAAAACCTGACAAATATGGCTATAAAGCATTTGTCTTGAGTGAGTCCAGCTCAGGCTATGTTTTACAGTGGTCCATCTACACTGGAAAAAATGCAGGTGATGACGATAATTTAGGTGCGACGCATCATATTGTTCGTCAGCTGCTGGCCCCACACACAGGGAAAGGGCATGAGGTGTTTATGGACAGCTATTATACATCACCAGCCTTAGCTCGTGAGTTAGCAGCTCAGGACACCGGAATGTGTGGGACAGTGAACTGCAACAGGAGAGGGATGCCAAGGGGCCTGACACCAGCCCAGTTGCCTCTGAGAAGGGGAGATGACCCAGTGTTCATGCGGAATGATAAACTGCTGGCTTGTGCTTGGCATGACACGAAACGTCTCACTCTGCTGTCCACCATTCATGGCAACACATGCACTCAGAAACGTATTCGCACCAAGGAAAATGTGACTGGGTTTCGTCAAATAGAGAAACCAGTGTGCGTTGACAGTTACAACTCCTTCATGGGAGGAGTGGATACAGCTGATCAACGAATGAAAACGTACCTCTTTCCTCACAGATCAAGGAAATGGTACAACCGCATTTTCAATGCAGTTCTGAGTGTCAGTGTGGTCAATGCCCACATCATTTACACCAAGTGTAGTCCTGGTCCACACAAACCACTAAAGGCTTTCATTCAGGACATTATAACATATTTGCTTGAGGGCTACTCCAAGAAGGAAGGCAGAAAAGGAGGAAGGCCTTCCATGCAGCAGGGAGAAATGCCACAGAGGCTTTCTGAACGACACTGGCTGTGTAACACAGACGAACGTCCAGATTGTGTTTTGTGTTCAGATCGCACCCGCCCTAAAGGCCGTCGCCAGACACAGTTCAGGTGCAGTCAGTGTGGAGTAGGTCTGTGTGCTGTGCCATGCAATGAAAGGTACCACACACTGAAGCACTACAAGCAATGCCATCTTGATCGATAAACATCTGTGAATCTTGTCTAGCTGTATGTTATGTAACCTGTCTTGTTACATGTCTTAGTCCTTGTCTGTATTGTTTGTTTTTGCAAAAAAAAAAAAAAAAAAAACCCAAAAAACATTAAAAAAAACAAAACAAAAAAAAACAACAAAAACACTTTCAAACTACAAGCTTTTGAAATCTTTACATCAAAAGTGGATATTTTCGAATTTGGCCACCACTTGTTGTTGTCAGAATATGCAAATTAGATTTGTGAATTTACTCCCATCCCAAATATTGTCATACTGAAGATTTTTTTTCTCAATTGCCTGTATCTATTACCACTTTCAAACTACAACCTTTTGAAATCTTGATATCAAAATTGAATATTTTCAAATATTTATGGCCACCACTTGATGATATCAGAAAATGAAAATAAGATTTGTGAATTTACTCCCATCCCAAATATTGTCATTCTGAATATTTTTTCTCAATTACAATCTGATATTATCTCTAACTACTTTCAGACTACAACCTTTTGAAATCTTGATATCAAAATTGAATATTTTCCAATATGGCTGCCACTTGATGACGTCATAATATGCAAATTAGATTAGTGATTTTCCTTTTATTCCAAATTTTGGGTCATACTGAATATTTTTCTCATTGACAGTCTGCCTTTATCCCTAACCACTTTCAAACTACAACCTTTTGAAATCTTGATAACAAAATTGAATATTTTCCAATATGGCCGCCACCTGAAAAAGTCATAATATGCTAATTAGATGAGTGAATTCCCTTTTATTCCAAATTTTGGGTCATACTAAATATTTTTCTCATTGACAGTCTGCCTTTATCTCTAACCACTTTCAAACTACAGCCTTTTCAAATCTTGATATCAAAATTGAATATTTTCCAATATGGCCGCCACCTGAAAAAGTCATAATATGCAAATTAGATGAGTGAATTTACTTTCATCCCAAATTTTGGGTCATACTGAATATTTTTCTCATTGACAATCTGCCTTTATCTCTAACCACTTTCAAACTACAGCCTTTTCAAATCTTGATATCAAAATTTAATATTTTCTTGAAAAAACTCTGGCGCCTAAAGGGTTAAATGCTGAGCTGAAGTCCACAAACAGGATCCTCGCGTAGTTCCCTGGGCTGTCAAGATGCTGCAGGATGTAGTGCAGTCTCAGATTGACAGCATCATCCACCGACCTGTTTGCCTGTTCGGCAAACTGCAGGGGGTCCAGCAGGGGTCCTGTTACAGTTCTCAGGTGGCTCAGCACTAGTCATTCAAAGGACTTCATGGCCACAGATGTTAGAGCCACTGGTCTGTAGTCATTCAGTCCTGTGATGGAGGTTTTCTTGGGGACTGGGATGATGGTGGAGCACTTGAAGACAGAGGGGACTTCACACTGCTCCTGGGAGCGGTTGAAGATTCTGGTGAAGACAGGGGCCAGCTGGTCAGCACAGGCTTTAAGACAGGGGGGTGACACTCCATCTGGGCCTGGTGCTTTCCTGGTTTTCTGTTTCTGGAACAGCCGGCTCAGCTCCTCTTAACACACAGTGTGGCGGGGGGGCAGTTTGTAGTGCAGGTAGAGGTGTGTCGGGGGTTTTTGTGGTAGTGCTGGTCTGGGTGAGAGGTGGGCTTGGATGGGTGAAGGGTGCAAAGTTGTCACTCTCAAAACAGCAGTGAAAGTCATTGAGGTCTTTTGGTTGCCTCGACGTGGGGGGAGGGTCTCTTGTAGCTGGTGATATCTCGCAGGCCTCTTCACACTGAAGCAGGGTCGTTAGCTGAAAACTGGTTCTTCAGCTTCTCACAGTAGCTCCTCTTAGCCTGCCTGTACAGGACCCTGTAACCACTCCTGTAAGCCTCCTCCTTGGCCTGGCGGAGCTAACGGAGTCTGGCAGTGAACCATGGCTTGTTATTGTTGAAAGTCCGAAATGTTTTAGTTGGTACACAAATGTCCTCACAGAAACTGATGTAGGCTGTCACAGTGTCTGTCAGGTCGTCCAAGTTGTCATTTGCAGCTTCAAAGACACTCCAGTCTGTGCAGTCAAAGCAGGCCTGTAATTCCTGCTTGCCTCGCAGGTCCATTTCCTCACAGTCTTCACCACAGGCTCTGCAGATTTTAATTTTTGCCTGTAAGTGGGGATACGATGGACCAGACAGTGGTCAGAGTGTCCCAAAGCTGCCAGGGAACAGAGTGATATGCTCCTTTAATGACAGTGTAACAGTGGTCCAGTGTGTTGCTGCCTCTGGTGGGACAGCTGATATGCTGTTTATATTTTGGGAGTTCGTGATTTAATTTTGCTCTGTTAAAGTCCCCCATGACAATAAGGCAAAGAGTTTAACCCCACAAAGGATAGACCCAAAGTTACGCCCTTGGGTACAATCACATAAATATAATTATATTGATAATATAATTTTAGGTCTAGGATCTATATTTTAGCACTTTAGAAAGCTTTAAAACTGTCCATTATGCAGAGTGATTTATGTCTGGCTCTGAGCCGGCAATAAAGCCACAAAAGTTAACCAAATACCTCAAATGAACACACACACTGGTGTTCTAAATGTAACCCTCTCCATACAAGGAATTCACTGCACTCAAACAATTAAAACATTGAGTTTATTAAATTAAATGTGTAAACTTTATTCATCTAATTTTATTAGGTTAGTTGAGTGTAAAAAAAGTTAATTTAAATCAAGAAACTTGTGTTACAGTAAGTTATTCATTTTAAATTGAGTCAACTAAAAATAATTACTTTGAATAAACAAATGATGATTAAGTTTATCTAAACTATATCTATTATGTTAGACTAACTTAAAAACATATTTAACGAGTCTGTTCAAGCTATATTGTTTTTGTACTTATTAGATCACAAAATCTTGTTGATTTAACTTGAATAAAATAATTTCGTCCAGTGTATATTTTAAATACTACTAAAAAAAAAAATTCCACACAAACAAATTATGTTGACATAGCTCTTTTCTATTCACTTTATTTGCCAGAACTTGCTGTAGAATAACAGCATGGTTAAGGGTACTTTTTCAGGACTGAAAATTGAACATATTCAACACAGCTACAACTATCAATCAATTCTTTAATTGCATCACTTTTTATAATGATGAATCAGTAGTTTAAAAAAAAAATGAGAGAAAATAAAACATGTAGGGATGACTTTTTTTTTTTTTAAAGGTACACCAATTTTCTCAGACTAAATTCAAGCATGAAATTATGATGAAATAACACTAATGAGCATATATGGACAGAATCACATGCCTGAATTCATACTTTTATTTATGCAGTCATCATGGTATCTCATGTCATTATTGTGTCTCATCAATTTTTTATGAGCCTCATTATTCTCAGGTGGGTCTGAAAGCATAAAAATGAAATGAATTTCCCATTAACCAGATTGGTCAGTTGCAAATCTACTTTTAAGTGCAGTTAGTTAAAGGTACACAAATATTAATTGAATCATCATGAATTAATGATCTTTCATCATGAATTACACAGTGAATTGATCAGACTGTTCAGTTTCGTTGTATTTTCAGGCTCCCTCATGATTACATGATTTGCTATGCTAATGGTGCATTCATGTTAGGTTTGAATGTATGTACTGTATATGTATATGTGTGTATTTTATGTAAAGCAGAGCTGCAGTCAAGCAGGAGGGCTGCTGGCAGCAGCTTGGGACTGGCAGCTGAAAGTCGACCTAGGGAAACAGCTCAGATTCCCAGAGAACATCACAGTGACCACACTCAGGCCAGACATAGTCCTTGGGCTCTAATTTCGTAGACCAGGCGCAGGCGGGGCGCACCTGCCCTGCGCCGCGCCTGCGCCACGCCAACGGGTTGTGTCCAGGGCATTTTGCAAGTTTTGTGCACGGCGCAGTCTGGCGCAGGGAGACGCACCCATGCCTCCGTCTCTCCCACTGGCGCAAATGGCAGAGAGGGAGGAGAGTAGGCTTGAGTGGGTTTGACACAGCCGAGTGTGATCTTCACCAATCAAATGAACACCTCTCCTCGCCTTTAAATGCGCCGCAGGCAAGGCGCAGTGACAATTTCACCTCGGTGGCGAAGACGGTCAGAGCCGCTGTCACTTTTGCAGCAACTGGGAGAGCGCAGGGGCCACCGGGCTGCACATCGGAGGCTACGATGCGCGTCACCCTGTGGACCACCTCGCGGGACAGATGTAATCTGTTCCTGTGTCATAATAGGAGTACAAAATTAAGTGATAATTACATTTAAACACATTAGCAGGCTAATCCATTCATCATGCTTGTGATCCATCTGCATTCCTGGTCTGTCATCGCCAAAAAGCAGAACCTTTGGTGAAAATATATCTCCTCCTCATCCTCCTTGCAATAATGTAGGCTACTCCATCTTTTTAGATCAAGTTACGAATAAAGATTAAAACAGAGAAATTTCGGCAATCACAGGTAAATCCTTAAGACACCGAGTTATTTATTCAGCGAGCGTCTCTCTCTTTTTTTCTTTTCTATTTAATTTCATGAGATGATAGAAGCCGGATACTCCGTATCGGATGATGTGGCTGTTTGTGGTTGGCTTGAGAGATGTGAACTCGTTAGTTATGACAAACGTCTCTGATCTGACATCAGATGTGACGGGACAATTAATATAGATACAAATGTATGTGCTGCTTCAGACGGTTACATTAAATAGTGGTTGCTGTGGTTGTTTATTGCATTGAAATGTGCCTGACACTCTGGACACCTGCCTGTGAGGTTCTGGTGACGTGTGCGCACTGTGCGCCTGTCAGCCAAATTACCACTGCCCGGGGTGCGCCTCGTCTGCGCCGAGAATAGACCAGGTTGGAGCTGGTGGGCTCTCAGCGCACCTTCTGCGCATTTTTTTGGCGCGAAATTGTCACTGCGCCAAGCTGAATCTGTCGACACCTCCCCCTGGTGCGCCGTCACACCCATCTCGGCGCAGCCGGTCTACCAAATTTCGAAATTGGCTGCGCACGGCGGTGCGCCGGATGAAATTACCACTGCGGGGGGTGCGCCAGGCTGCGCCACCCTGAGTTGCGCCAGGAATTTAGGGCCCCTTGTGTCAGAAACAACAAGGCAAGTGGTCCTGCTGGAGTTGACTGTTCCGTGGGGAGACCAAATAGAGGAGGCCTTTGAGAGGAAGAGGGCCAAGTACGAGGAGCTGGCAGGCGAGTGCCGAAGCAGGGGATGGAGGACCCGATGCAACCCCATCGAGGTCGGGTGCAGAGGATTAGTGGGCCAGTCTCTCGTCAGGGCACTCAAGATGCTGGGAGTGAAGGGACTGCACAACAGAAGAGCCAGCACAAAAAATCACCAATGAGGCAGAGAAGGCGTCCAGATGGCTGTGGATCAAGCGGGGGAGATCCTTGGACCACAAAAGCTACTTAGACACAAGCCGGGGAATGATCAACCCCGGCTGGGTCACCTGGGTGAGGGTGTCTGATGTTGTTAGACCCGGAACACCCAATGTACCCAGGATACATCACTGATGATGTGTCTAAGTTGCACCAAAGTGTACATTAGAACCAAAAGAAATAGGTATATGAGTTGCTACTTGCATATTTTTTTAATCTTATTTTAAGACAGAATGGGGCAAAGTTGGAAAATAATTTGATTTATTTTATTAATTCATTTTGTTGCAGGAGATTCAGAATATAAAAATCAAGATTTTTTTTTTCACAGCTTACAGTATTAAAGCAGATAAATCAATCTTTCTTTGTATAGTGCCAGTTCATAACAGCAGTTATTTCAAGACACTTTGGATGAGACTGACTATGTCCAAACTTCAGAATTTACCTTTAAATACAAAGTTTCAGCCTGTAATCCAATTCTAAGAGGGATATGCTGTTTAGTTAGATATTAGATAGTTTGAAGATGAGATGAGATAGTTTGAAGATATTAAGGAACTTGTTTTAAGAAATTTCTCTGTTGTATTTTTTTTTTTTTTTTTGAGAGGGAAAAAAATTGATCAAGAGAGAACATCTAGGATTTCACCACTAGGCCATATTTCCCAGCTCTAAAATAAGGGTTAGAATTTTAATAATGTTTAATATATGGATATAAAAAGGACAAATGATTTATATGGATTTCTATGTTTGCACTGTAATGCTGAAGAAGAAATTACTATTCACATGTTTGGATGTATAAAAAAAAGTTTTAAATTTGCCGTGTAATTAAAGGGATGAATTGGAATTTTTTTAACTAGGGCTGTGTGAGGTACGTCATGAGCCTGAGCATGTGCCACAGTGTGACAGCTTCAGAAATCTTGGGACGGATGCTTATGCCATACATTGCTGTACATGGTGTCAAACTCTCTGAGTAATTGAAGAATTGTGGCAGAAAACAAGCCACAAAAACAAATCTACAAACAATCTTTTCATATCCACTTACTTTTCCACAAGCAGACATGGCACAGCCTACGTATCCTTCAACCTGCAGTGCCGACTAGTTTGCTCTACAAGGGGAAATAACCACTACCAAATGGGATAAATTTACAGTTTTTGCAGTGAATATGATTTTTTTAACTTTGGATACTTTGGAACATTTGTATGAACTGGAGAACACACAGAATAAACAAAAAAAAAAACAAAAAAACTTCTGTCGATGGAGAGTCAATTGAAAATGGAAGAATCTGCTATCTGCAGCTCTCATCACACAGAGCCTTCTTACTTTCATGGTCATTTATAATTGTACAGACCAGAGTCACTGTTTTACAAACTCCAAGGAGAGAGGAGGAAAATGTATCTTCAAAATAAATATTCATCTTCTACTGATTGTTTATTTCGTAACACAAAACAGAGAGTAATTGAGAACTGCTGGTCTACTGAGACATATTTAAGTGTGACCTTCAGTCAACGTGTTGTAGTTTGGGATTTGTCTGTAACCCAGTTCAACGGTGTACACTTTCTGGCACAGAAAGTAAGCATTTTGTAAAATTTGTTTATACATTTGTCAGTAATAAAGTCACTAGATATGCCTATTAACAAAGATAATGGATCAGTGGTAGAATGAGTTGAGTTTGGTTTTAGACTCAGGTCTCAGCACTAAATATGTTGATGCTTAGTATGAAGCTATAGTGAAAGTCCAAGCAGGAAGACCATACAGTATGTTCATTCAGTCACCCACCTATTGATTTCCGTCATCTCTCATTTATTTCCTCACGTTGCCTTCCTGCACAGGGGGTTCAAATCATCAGCTGATTAGGGGCGTACACTCACTGTAGCACTGAGCCAATCAGATTCTGCCATGACCTGTCTGTCCAATCATGCTGCTGCTGTCATATTTTTATATCAAGCCCTTGCTCCTTCACAATCAGTGTCATGGTGTCGTGCTGTGTGATCTTAGAAATTGTCCTCCACCCCTGGCAGTGTCCAGGTTCAAGTCCTCAGAAGTCTGCCCCCTCACCTCATCCTGCAGGCCTCATCAGCACCACAGTCTATTATATCAGAGTCACAGTAAGCTGCTCAGAAGTTCTCTCCTCATCATATCCTGGAGTCTTCACCACCACCAGTGTCTAGACTCCAAGGGGGGTATCCTACCTTGCACTCACCCTCAGTACCCCTGAAGCAGCTTGTTGCACTTACTAATGTTTCCCTTCAGTCTAGATTATTGTTTGTGCTGTAGTTACTCACAGATGTATGTTGGGTCTGCCAAATGAAACTGTAACATCATGATCTATTTTGGTGATACAAATCTTTCTAATTTCCAGCTTTATAAGCCAAGGATGTTGTACCTTTCTTCAGGACCAGAGGCAGTGCATAAGGTTACTGTTTTCTATTTGCCATTTGAGACATTGTGGAGATAAATTGGAGTTAAATTTATGGAGCTGAGAGGATGGGGTATCTGTGCAGAATCAAGAGATGTGTTGCTCTGACTCTGTTACAGACAATTATTTACATTTTTCCAAGCAGCATTCCAAGGATCACCAGAAATCTCAACATTAAGTTCTTTTTCCCCTCTGTGTTTTGATTGGAGAGTTTCTAGTAGCATGACGAGCATATTAAAGAAGGAACTGATCGAGCTGCTCGACTTCTCAGAATTTGAAGTGCTAAGACAATTCTAATGAAACCCCTTATTTGTAATGACCAGGAAGATGATTTTTGAAAACTTCCCATGTGGATGGAATTTTTATTTAAGTGGTGGAGAAAAAAAACTCAGTTTTCAAAGACATCTGCCTACATTTGTAAACAGCCTTGTTAAAATGTGTAGCTGCCCAACAAACTTTCAACCTGATTACATATATTGGTATATTAAACACATCCAAAACATCTCACTTTTAAAGTTATTATTATTCTATCAAGCTATTGAGCTGAACTACTTTACATGGTCATGTGTCTGGGTACTATTTTCTTTTTTTCCCTCAGGCTCAAAAGCAGATTATTATTGTCCTTCTAGATGTTATCGCTCGGCATATTTACAGCTGACTCTTTGTATATTGTAGCCAAACAAACATCAGACAACTGAGCTGAAAACATATTCCACCCATGCTTCAAAAGGTAATGTATTGTGACTTGACTGCTTTTAAACTCTATTTAGAAATTAAAATAGGAATAATGGAGTAGCCAATAAATGTCTAAGCTTTAAGTTAAAAAATACTTTGTAGAGAAAGTTTACAGTTAACGAATTAAATCAGGTGTCATATCCAACTGTCCCCATTTTTACAGTTATCAGAAATTGTTGGCTAGCTTAAAGAGCAATTTGCAGACTGGACACCCAGTCCAGCAGTTTACAAAAAATAATCAAGGAAATATTTTTTCAACAGTTTTCATTTATTTTGCCACAACAGTGAACTCTAGTGTCATTTTTGTTCTGTTGATTTTACTTAAGCATTTAATCCAGATAAGTAGCTATGCATGTCTACAGAGAGCATCACTGAGTTTGCCTTTATTTTACATTAATAAATATTAGTTTGTGAACAAGATAACTCTTAACATTTTTAACAGATTTTAATGAAATTTTCATGGAATGTGGGTCATGCCACAAGGAAAATAATGATTAGAATTTGGTGGTAATACAGATACGGATACGCATCCAGGGATTTTTGAAGATTTGTTGACATTTTCAGGTAGGGCCATTTTCCACATATCCCCTTATAACGCAATTACTTTTCAACAGATTTTCATGAAATTTTTAGGGATGGTTGCTTATGGGACAAGGAAGATGTGATATGATTAAGTGGTTTGTTTTAAACTTGTAGTTGAATCGACAGTCAGAGACTGTAATGTCAGTTTTTGTCTTGAGGTCAGTGCTACATGGACTTTGACATATACACTGTATAAAATGTAGAGAAAGAACAAACTCATGAGCATACTTTTGAGTATTTGTGAATGTGAGCGTTTGAGTTTATATGCATCTGAGAAGGTGTATGTTAATGATGTGTAACTTGAACTATGACTATAGTGCTACCTGACATCAAAAATGACCCTGAGGTGATGGACATACACTGGTTGTGTAAAGCACCAAAGGAAGCACTCAAAAAAAAAAAAAAATACTTAAAGCTGGCATTTCTTTAGGAAAAGTTATACAATATCAAGCTGGGAAAAACATTCAGGGGGTTTCTGCACTTGTAGAAAATAATTTCAAGTCATTTTTGGCACTGAGACAACATGAGGGTCCAATTTTCTTAATAAGTTTAGAAAAAAATAACCTGCAAATTGCTTTTTAAATGATTATGCATAACCTTTAATTTCTTGTGCTTATGTAAACTGAAAGTATTAAATGGATAAAAATCTGTTCCACTGGTCTCTCACAAAACAGGTCACAGTCTGAAGAATGGAGGATGTCTTCATGAACAGCACATCAAATCAAACACATGACATTGTTTTCACAAACAGCATTAATAATTCGACTTTTAATATCACCCCAGAATATTATATTGTTTTGAACAAAATTTATTCAGCCAGGAGTATTGTGACATACATCATCATTTGCATTGGCCTTCCTCTGACCCTGGTGGCCATCCGCTCAGTCTACTCTATGGTAAGTACTTTGAGATATGGGAGATATGAGATATGGGGGGGGGGGGGGGGGGGGGGGGGGGGGCACACTCAATCCTCAAATGCTGACATAAGCCAAAGCATCTCACAGTCAATGCTGTTTTTGTATTTTTTATTATCTTTAACGTTATAACCAATTAAACTGATTTAGAACTATTTGAACATTAAACAATGGCATATGTTCCTTTTAAAGACTTAAAGATCCTATTTTGTCCTTTTTTGAGCTTTAAACACCCTGTTTTGTGTTTAACATGTCGACTACTTCTAAGAACAAGACAAAAAGTCCGCAGCATCAGGACGACTCTCTCTCTCCTCTAACTGGCACCAGTTGCTGCCTGACATATCTCGTTCTTCTGGCCCCGCTGAACAGACAGTTTAAAAACCTCAGTATAAGAAGCACATGGTTTTTACCCTGATCTCAAGGCTCAGAACTACATTACCCATAATCCCCAAAGCATCACAGCATGCGTCTGCAGTTATTTAATTCAAGTCTTTGTATGACTTCAACTGACTTCTGATGACATCATTGATAAAAACACAACACTGCAAGAACAGCAAAAGGATGTTACTTAGCTATGACAGTGTATGCACCAACATGGTGTGTGCAACGGCATATTGATATATCCTCTATCATAGTGCTGCTCAGGAACAATGTTTGGTCTATGATTCTGGTTTGCGTTTAAAAGGACACGGCATTAACATGAGCTGGATGAAGGCTTGCTGTTTGTTGGATGATGGTATTTGACCAATTTTGTCCTCACCTTCTGTATTTTCAAAGATGTTCATGTTGTTATTGCCTTATCATGTTATATATGACAAGTCCCCTCACCCAAGGAAAATGAATCATCACACAACAGCAACACTGAGCAGCCAACTCGTCGACCAGCCTTTGCACCCCCTAGTGCACACATAAATGAAAAGCATACCCTTCCACCAACAAATCTCTATTTTCTTTAAACATCCACCAGTGATCTTAATTTTATTGTAAGGGGTGCAGTTTAGTTGAGAGTCAGCTGTATGGCAGCAGTGGTTTAGTTTTGCATTTTGAAATTAAAATCAAACAAGAACTTTTAGTTATTTGACTGGGAGCAAAACCATTTTTTGTTTTATTGCCCCATCTCTATAAATTGTTCATGTTTCTAGTGGTTATTTCTGTAGATTAATGTTAAGAAACTTGATTCTGCAATTGTGTCCAAATTCCAGACCTCCTGAGAAGGTCAAAACTGCATCTGGCAATTGATACATCTGTTATTATTTGATGCAGTGAGATGCAACAGCAGGGTAGAGAATGAGATATTGAGATATTTGGGGGATGTGATAAGGGAGGAGGGACTAGCCTTGACTGCAGGGGTTGCTTTAAACAGAAAATCACGGTTTATTTAACTTTTGGGGAAAGGGTCAGGGGAGCAAACAAA
>JBAMNC010002492.1:0-24468 GCA_037902135.1 Cetoscarus ocellatus
TGTGTCATGTATTAGGGATCTAGGCGAGGGATGTATTTGTTAAAGTTTGTAATTTGTCGTACTGGATTGTTTGTTGGTGTGTGTTCAAAATTAAAGAGTTATAACAATATTGTAAAAGAAAAAAAACTTTAATTAAACGTTTTTTCTTAGAACAAAAATGGACGTCTCATCTTAACCTCCCCCTGTCGTACAAAAGTGAGGCCAAACTCCTATATAAAAGCTCTGCCATGATGCCTGTTTTGAGTCTGAGCATAACCCTTGATGTGAAACAGCATGAAACAACTAACTGTAGTGACACAAACATGTTTGAAGACACTTTCTTTGACGTGTATTTTGATTTAATAGTTTGACTAATGTTGAGGGACTTCTGCCATGTCGTCCATCTTCTTACGGAGTCTTTTTCATTGTGTGCAGTGATGCGTCTTCACTGAAGAGTTCCTGATATAACAGAGACGATTGCTGTGTTAAGAGAAATGCTCTTATGATTTAATGTTTGTGTGTCCGAGCAGATTCAGTCTGGTTTGGGGAAGCTCATTCTGAAGGAGGAGAAGGAGAAGGAGCAGATCAGGGAGCGTCATGCTCGGAGCCTCTCAGCTCAGCGATACGACCCCAAGCAGACCAACTGTGATGCAGGTGACAGCCACAGCAGCTTCCCCCTGACACTTTAGACTTTGCAGTAAAATACAAATACAACAGGACCTAAGATGGAGCCTTGTGGGACACCAAACTGTGTGAATGTTTGTAACGCTGGTGAATAAGTTATTGATATAAATGATGAATGAAAGTATCATGTATTGAACCTCTTGGGAAACTGAATTGCTGCTTGAGTTACTTATAAATTATAAATAAAAAAACAAATCCGGCATGGAGTTTTTATGGGGCGCTAAAGTGTATTAAAGTAACATTGCTTGATAATACTTGTATAAATAAAGGATGAAATATGACCCATATGAGGCCTTTTTGGACACCAGAATATAACTCATTAAGTAACATTGCTGCCAATTAAGTTAAAGATAATGAAGAACTGAGTATGAAGACTTCTAAAGAACCAAACTCTATGTCAGTGCTGCAATAGTCATTAGCATAAATTAAAATGGGACCCTGTATGGAGCCTTATGGGACACCAAATTGTTTGTTAGTGCTGCAAAAGTTTTAATATGAGGTATTAATGAAACTGGACCCAGTATGGAGCCCTGTGGGACACCAAGCCTCATACTGGAAGGATTTATGCGAAGGATTTTAACATTATAAATAAATAATACAGGATCTGGTACACAGGCTTGTGGGACGCCAAACTGTTCATTAACAATGTTCTACAAAAGTTATTTATGTATTTTAAAACTATAAATGTGGACCCAGTACGGAACTTTGTGGTACACCAGACTACTCTAAAATTTCAATATGATAGACATTAAACCAAAGTTCTGGATAACTCTCCTTCTTATTAGGTATGTTGTATTTAAAGTTTTTAAAAGTTTAGTTTAATGGAAATCATTTAGCCAAACTCTGTGATGCACCAGATTTATGTCCTTATACTAAAATCCTAAAGCTAACATAACTTATATAATTTTGTTTCTCAGATCCAACTTCTCCAACCAAAACAAACTCTCTGCCTGGTTATGGGAGGAATGGGCTGCATCGGGTAAGATTTTACTATCATATCAAGATTAACAAAGATTATGTGACATGGTTAAGCAAAATGCAAATCGATGATGGTTAGTAAAATCTAATTACATAGAAGTACTGTAGTTAAAATTGAAATAGCACAAACTATCAATTAGAGGAACAAGGGCTGGTAAATATGTTGGATTTTTACCAAATAGCAGCTCAAAATATAAATGAGACAAGATCGTTTGGATTTGTGTAGTTGATTCTGCACATTTGCAAAGATGTTTCACAGAAAGACCATCAAACATGCATTTATTTATTAAGCAGAGTGACATTAAATGTGGCCAACATGTGAGATTTCCTCAGCTCCTCTCTTCCTCCGTTTTGCTGTTCAGCTCTTGATTGAAGGTCTTTCATATGCCGAGGAGGTTGTGTCTTTGCCAACGTTTGTCCACCAGGCAAGATAACTCAAAGTGTTCGCGACAGATTGTGACGACATTTTTAGGGAATGTTGGTGATGGGACAAGGAAGAAGAGATTGTATTATGGTCGTGATTTGAAGAACATTTTTGGATCTGCCTGATCACAGACTTTAGACCAGGCCACTTTGAACCACTTTGTTGCAAACATGTTTTTGCATTTTGGCAAATGTGCAGGTGTTGGACTGCAATTTTTCTTATCACTGAATATAGAAAATAACCCTATTATTGGGCACTTGGAACTTTAATTTTTGTTGCAGTGATATCAGACAGATGTCCACATTGTTTGATTTTTTGTTAAATTACTGTAATATTTATAATTCTTGTAGTATAGTAGGGGCGTACAATATTGGATTTTTGCCAATATCTGATATGCCGATATTTTTTTATTCATTTTCGCCGATTTTTCTAGTCAAGAGCATGAGCTCTGTACTTAAGAAAAATGGACAAATTTCTTTCAGTGTTACAGTATATTTTTGCAAGGAACAGATGAAAAACAAGAAAAGCAGCATTTAACTCTTGCAAAGATGAAACCCTTGATTTTTAAATGTACTCAGGCAGTGACGAGAAGGAGCATCAATATTGTACATTTGTATAATATGCCGATATATGACCAGTATGTTTGGCCGATATATCGGCTGCAAGTATCTGCAAAAATTTCAATATCAGCAGATACCGATATCAAGTCAATAATATCTTGCATCCCTATAGTATAGTTATTATCTGCTGTTATTACTCTTATGCCTTTACAGAAAAAAACATCATGATGTATCAAAACATGCTTTCTTATTGTATATCTCTGTGTCCCTGCAGCCCCAGTCCACAGATTTCACTCAGTACAACAGCTATGGAGACATGTGCGGAGGAGGACGAGGTGAGAGCAACCACCAGGAGAAGCATTGTTCCTAGTTTATTTAATAAACCTCTGTGTGAGTGCACGGCAGGACGTGCACTCATGAATATTTGCATAACGATCAGGCTCAGCAGTGTTTCAGGGAATTACTTTCCTGCAGCCGAATCATTAACTGTGAGTCTCATTCTCTGTCCCATGTTGTCCTGCAGAGTTTCAGGTATGTCTCTCATCTGCTTCCTCACCTGGCATGCTCCCTCACCTTGCATCGTAGATTTGCTCGCTCATGAGTTGCAAGAGACACCTTGACCTGAATGCACCCGCCCTCTCCTGCTACATGCTTGCATCACAGTTGGAGTAGAGTCAGCTGCGGGGCAGCGGGTGCATTGATTTCAGTCCCTGAACAGGCCCCGCCCCCCGCCCCGCAGCTGAGAGTGTCCTGTTAACGCAGTGTACAGCCATCGCCCCATGTCCTGTTCTGTGTGTTGTCTGACTCCAGCTAAATGTCATTTTGAACATATTTTACTATAATACCAGCACATTCAGCAAACATGTTAACCACGCCCATCTCTATACTAATGAAGATACTGACCAGGCTTCCCGCTCCATCCAGTGAACGCTGAGCCGACATATTCATCACCATTAACCCTGCAGACCCCTCCCACTCTATTACATTTGTGTATGTTTTATTCTTTAGCACATTAAGGATGGCCGTGCAGCACTTGCAAGGATGGACAGGGGAGTATCTATGCCTAATATGTTGGAACCAAAAGCAAGTATCTTCTTCTTTTTGTACTGATCAAAACATTGAAATCTATAATGTCCAAGAAATCACACACTGTCATTTTATTTACCTGCATCTGAGACACATTCAGCAACTAATCTAAGGACATCGAACCTTCATTAGGCTAAAATGAGAGAGCAGCCGAAGAGAAAAACAGTTCTGAACCTGATGTTGAACCCTGTGGTCAAGGGGGCACTGGTGGAAGAGATGTCGACTTCAGCACTGTTCACATGGGATTATTATAACCAGGGGGCTCTGGTAATCTGGGAATGGATTTAGTCCCATGACGGCCATGCTTCAGGTGTTGTTGTGTCATAGGGTCATATTCAAGGTCATTTATTTAGGATCAAACTGAAAAGCCTCAATTAACACATGATACTGAAAGAGGTCAGGCTGAAAAATCAAGAAACTTTCCATGTAGATCTTTCTACATGGAAAGTTGAAGCAGAACATATTTTTATACAACCCATGAGAAACAGGAATTCAGAAGGGATTTACTTCTTCCTACTCCTTTTTGAGCGTGTATAAATACTTTTTTTTTTTTATTTGTATTCGAAAAGTTTTTTCTATATTTTTATTTCTTTGTGTACATGTTCGAAATGAATTCAAATTAAATTCAATACAATTTAAAAGTTTTATAAACTTTGTTCTTCACAGAGTTTATTATCAGCAATGATCCTAAACACAGAGAGAAGTCTCTGTGTGCACAGCTTTGGCTGAAGAGGATCATTGTTTTGGTGATTTACCAGCTCACAGTGTCTTCGGGTGATATTTGTATTGACGGGTGCCATAGCGAGAGCATTGTATTTGAGCAGTGAAAAACAAACAGCTGAAGTGCAGGAAACCAAACTTCCTCAACATCTACCACCATCGCTCTGAGCTGGTTTCACTCGCACAGTGTGAGCACATAAATGAACAAACAAAATAAAAGCCATATTCGTCAGCCTGGGATTGCACAGCGTATGTCACATTTCAGATGCCTTTAGGACACAACCTGGACTGACGATGCATGATGATAATCCAAACTATCAGAGGTCACCGGGTCATCCTAATCCCATGTGAACAGTGCTCCAGAGAGATGAAGACTCACATTAGCCGTCTCCCTGATTTAGCATGCTGCTTCAGGAGCTGTAGCGCTTAGCATGCTGGCTTCTCCATGCTCATCTGCACTAAGCTTTGATTAAAGTGTCTGGATACTGTATGCAGCATACAGTGGAGAATCCAACGCCCCGACCGCCATCCACACGACTCATATATCACTATATACTGAGCAGTATATACCCGATATACATATATGTGCACCGCTGTGTGGATACGAGGAGGCCTCAGGCGACCTTTAGATGATTATTAATGAGCATTTCAGGATGATCATCTTTACTAAAACCTGGCAGGGACACTTTTTAGTCATTTTGAGGTCCTCAGGATGAAGACCAGGTCCTTCTCCAGTTAGCTGAAGCAGTCGCAGCATGTGAACAAAGACCTGGAGGCTTTTCGAGGCGTTTTTAAAGGAAAGAAACAGATGTGTTTAAAACTAAAGGAACAGAGAGAAAGAGAGAGAAACGTCTGGATTGCACCAATATGTTGGTCCTCATTCGGATATAAGCTGGTTTCATGTTGTCAACTACTCTTACAACTGGAGCAATTTTTACAAATTCTAGTGACAGGATTGTGCATTTTCTCTAAATTATTTTTCTGTCTTGCATCTGTTTCTCTGTGTTTTATTGTTGCCAACCTATTTGTGCAATAAAGCGATGCAGACTCTCCGAACTAGCATTGCAGGCACAGTCTCGCACTCTGTCTTAATTGCACAAATAATTCTCCAACCTTTGTGTAACTGGGTGATAGGAAGTGCGAGTTTGATCTTTTCTGGAAATTCCTGCAATAATTCAAACCAACAGAGGGAAGTGCTCATCGTATGTGCACAAAAAGAGTTGAAATGTGAACTTCTCTGTGCATTTTACCAAATGTTGCCAACTTATGTGGGCAGTTTGCAGGAGAGCTGCAGAAACATGTTATTTTATTGCAATAACTCCAGTTAAAAAGTCTTCTTCTATAAATTAAAGTGATGAAACAAGCACGCTGTATAGTTTTCAACCAATCATTTTGCGATGTGGAGGAGAATTGCTTGCAATTTTTGGCAATTTTTAAAGCAAGTTTCACCCTGTCTCTAGCTTTTGTGCAATGTCATTTGACAATTCACAATCATTTTAGTATTGTAGATTTTAATACTTGGCATCCCAACCAAGTGTTTTGATTAAAGGATTGAAGGAAGGGAATGTTGCCAAACTGTGGACATCGAGCAGGAGAGTCGTTTGTGATATTTGGTTTTTATTTTGTAATGACAAAGCAAGGAGCAGGATGCACCAGCTCCGCCCTCTTTTTCAAATACTGCCGACTTAATTTTCAGGTAATGGATTAAAATTAGCGTCATATTTGTGCATTTAGAGTCCAGTTCAGACCAAAGATCCATGATGCAGCAGCAAAGTTTCAGACTATTCAGGGGAGTGTCCCTGCTGTGTGAAATGAGCTGCAGTCTTAAATGCCTACAGCTGATGTTAGAACTTCAGGCACTTATGATGTCGTTTTTGTTTTTATTCAACCTATATTTAACAGGAATATCCCCATTTTTTTGGCCAGTACAATTTTTTTATTTTTGAATCAATCTACAAGTTGCTAATTGAAGAATTAAACTGCTCAAATACGTTGGCAACTTTTAAAAAGAGAGAGGAGCACTTTTGCAGCATCTTAATCAAAATAGGCTGGAAACATTAAAATCAAAGCTTTAAATAATAATGAGAGAAACATAATGAAGGAAAGTTTGATGTTATTGCTTTAAATCTACTAAAAGTTCCAAGCAATCTTTCTTTAAGGGTCCAAATTGCACAAAAATAGTCAACAATGTTTCAACAGGTGGGTGCAATTCATATTTTAAACCACATGTTCAAACATTGTCAACCTCTTTCGTCCGGCTTAGACATTGTGCAGTTCATTTATAAAGACGTGATCATATTAGTGCTCTCCTGTATTGATTATCTCTTGAGGCCCCGTAGAGCTCGAGGCTCCTCTTCTGAATGATTAAGGGCCTCATCGAGGGCCAGTTTCCTCTCATGAAAGTATTAAGACGCAGAATACTTCGTTTTTTCCAGGACAGTCATTCCCACGTGGATCCACTCGGCCCACATCACCGGTGTCAGATCTATTTTTAGTTTGCATTGATCTAAATGAAGAAGCCCGTTCCACAGCTGTTTCATGTTCCTTACCTGATCTCCTGCACGTTTTCACACCGATGAAGTGTGCACACCACAGCGCCCTGCATCTCCCAAAAGACCTCCGAGCCTCCTGTCACTCCTGTTCTCCCCTTACTGTTCTCTCTGTCAGTCAGAATGACGATCAGGTCTAAATTTAACGCTTTGATAGAAAATGGTTTTCAGGTGTGAAAAGTTTGACTCCAGCCTGGAGGTGTGACAGGTGCACTGACTCGTGTCTCCTTCTGAAGGTTTACCCCTATGAAATGCTCATGATAACCAGTAGAGGGAGAGCTAAACTGCCCAGGGATGTGGACAGAACCAGACTGGAGGTATCAGTTTTCCACATGAATGTCTGCTTTTGGTTTCAGGTGCAACAGATCACAAAAGGTGTGGTTAGGAAAGTCGAGTCGAGGAACCAAATGATTTCAAGTTTGGATAAATAACGTCTTTCATTGAAGAGCACGAAAATTCTTCTACATCTGTTTAATTCTGAATGTTAGGCCTTTATTAGAGAAAAAATTGGAACAGGTCTTTTTTCTGCCTGTCCGAGGCAGCAGGCTCCCCAAGTTATCCATCTCCCCAGAGATGTTTCTCCAGCTCCTCCTGGAGATTTCTGCTGAAGCTTGGTTTATGCTTCAATCATTTGTGAGTGTCGGCCAGTGGTGGGTAAAGTACTCACTTCCATTACTGGAGTGAAAGTATAAATAGTCCTGGTCAAATATTACTCCAATACAAGTGAAAGTTGTTCAGTCATGTTTTTACTTGGGTTAAAGTACTGGAGTACCTGCTTTTGAAAATACTTAAAGGAACACTCCAACATTTTCTTTGTTTTGTGTCTGTCCTCACTCCCGAGTCCATGACAAGCAGATTAACTCCATTCTTTCGACTGTGTGCAGTAACAAGGACGAGACGGGCAGAGCTCGCCCACCACTAGTTAGCTTAGCTCAAACACTTGGAGTCAGTGGGTAGTATTAGCCTGCCTCTGCCTACAGTCATCAGATAAACTCTTCAGAAACTCTCAACGGTCCTGTGTGCTTGTTGTGACTCATTTTTTTACCCCTTTATGTTACGTTATCTTCTACTATCATCATATTATCTTCTACTCATAAACAGAGGCTTTGTTTTGTTGACCTACTTCCGTGGTAGTATTTGTGAGAGATGTGACGTTCGCAAACGAGTCGAGTCTTTTGAACAGCTCTTTTAAATGAATGATAGATTCACAGTCCTGAGTGAGGTGTTAGTCTGTGAGCCATTCTAAATGCAAATATGCCTGCAAATGTAAGAAGCAAATAGCTCACTCACAACTGCAAATCAGTTCTCATTGTTGAACTACAAGGTTCAAAATCAAATGTATGAACCTGTATTAGGACAAAACATGGGCTTGACAATATGATTTCAATTATGGCTGCATATGATATTTTCACCTGCTTCATTATCGCGCGTAAACGAGAAATAAATATTAATTTGCTGAATTCCAACCCATCATGTGCTGTCCCTAGAAGAGGCCAATAAGAACGTAAGAAGGTAGGGAAAAACAAAATAATCTGTTTTGAAGCATTTATTTGATCAAATTTGAGGGAAAAGCTGTTAAAACAAGCATAATTAGGATCTAAATTTGATGTAAGTTGCTTGCAAAATAAACAAATTACACTGGTTGTCACATGCCAGATAAAGACCTTGTTTATTGGTTTATAAACTTGCAGAATTAAACTGATCAGGTGAAGAATCATGCTTGTAAAGTTTAGAGTCGTGCCACGGGCAACTAGCTGGTTCAAAATCAAATATTTGAACCTGTGTTAGGACACAACATGGCCTTAAATATATAATTTCAATTACAGCTGCGTCCCATATTTTCACCTACTTCAGTACAGAACATAAATGAATTCCAACCCATCATATGCTGTCTCTAAAAGAGGCCAATGCAACTGTAGGGAAAACAAAACTAATCTGTTTCCTAAAAAACATTTATGTGATCAAATTTGGGGTAAAAGATGTAAAAGAAGCATTATTAGCATCAGACCTTGTTTATTGACTTATAAACTGGCAGAATTAAACTAATCAGGTAAGGTATCAGGTTTGTAGAGTTGCGGGTCGTGCCACAGGCAAACATTAATCAGGAGATGTCGTCAGGGAGGAGCAGGGAGCGTCTGTGATCTGTTGCACCGCTGCTTTTATGGTCCTGGATTTTTCTGCTTTGTGTAAATAAACGCTTACACAAATAAACCTGTTGCAGTGAATGTGCACTTTCATTGCTTCTTTGTCATTTTTGCAGTGACCCTGTTTACGGCTTCGGTGCTAACCAACACCTCCTCCCTCCCTCCCCTCCTTTGTTTTTCTCCCCTTCCCCTGTTTTCTCGATTCTAGCGCCACTTAGCACCCGAAACGTTCTTTGACATCTTTGGAATGGAGATCCAGGAGTTTGACAGACTCCCTCTGTGGAAACGCAACGACATGAAAAAGAAGGCCAAGCTCTTCTAGCATGCACATACTGTACATTCATCAGATAGCACAGCTGTACTTTAGACATAGGACTCTTTTGTTTCCTTTCCTTTTCTTCTGGATCTTTCTTTTTATCCTGGATTAATGAAGGAAGCTGGAGACGGACTCTTTTTGCTCCGGAGCTTCCTGAGACTGTGAGCGGGACGATTTTTACCGTTAGATGCACAGAAAAAAAAAAAAAAAAAAAAAAAAAACCTGACTGGGATTCTCTTCCATGTTCAAAAATGACAAAGAATGAGCGTGAATGATGAATAGGCTCATGTTGTTTGGTTTGCTTGTTTGAACTCTTTCTTTGCTCTGGGTGGAGATGCTTTCCTTTCCTTCTTGCTTGTTTCTTCCTGATATTTGTTGCTGATGATTCCTGTGGAAATTTGTAAGTACATTAGAAACCTCATGGCGCCATTTTGCTCGTAGCTTTGAACATGTGTCGGCTTTCCTTCGCTTGGGCTGAAAATGTTTTGGTCCAAAGTTTGCAAGAATTGGCTCAGTGAGTCTTTGAATAAAAACACACACACACGATGGGACGCAGCCAGCTGACCCATCTGATGGATCTACAGGAAGATGAATCCACACTCGCCCTCCTGCACACGCCAAACATCCATCAAACCCCGACTGGAGGCTGGATCAGACTACACGAGTTCAGACAGATGAGGCGCTGCTTAGGGAGAAGGGAGAGTGGGGAATAACGGACAGGAAAGAGACCACAGGCCAAACCCTCTGAGGACCGCACCCCTGACCTGACCCTTGGACTGCTCAGAAGCTTAAATTATGTTCAATAATCAGTTTAAGGTCACACGACTGACCTGTAAGATATTTATTTTAATTTATTTATGTGTTTAAAATAGGAGACAGTGCGCATTAATGAACATTAAAATTGACTTTAATCTCATTTCCAGCTGTAGTCCCTGGCAGGTTGATGTAATATGTTTGTACAAGTTTGCATTTTCAATTTTCAATTAAATATAATAAATAAAACAGCATTAATAAGCAGTAGCAAGATGACAGATACACCAAACAACATGCACTCTACAGTAATTAATAGGACGCATGTACAGCATCAGTAGTAACGTCATAGTAAGAATGCTCATTCAGAATCTCACACCTGCCCACACCTGTTATAGTGCACAGGTTTTGCATAATCAGACATATTTCTGCACAATTTTGCCATTTTTAACATACTTAGAGGTGATTATTTTCCTTGCATCTTCCACTCTGTTTGACACCCTGACCTAACATCAGACATATTTAAACACCCCCCCCCATGTTGGTCTGATGGCCCAGACAGGACGAGGTTTTCCTGAGTCCATCGTGTAGTCTGATCCGGCCCCTATAGACATGGTCTCTCTTCTCAGGCTCCCATAACCACGGCCCCTCTCCCCCCCTCATGTGTCAGAAGTACAAACCTTCATCTCCTTCATCTCAGTAAGACCGGGTCAGTCAAACACGTCAGACGTATTTGAAGAACTGTTTTATAAATGAACCCACACTGCCATTTGTTGTATGAAATCGAAGCCAATAAAGCTTTAAATCACCATGACCCATCTGACCCTCCTCGACCAAAGGGAACCAGACTCCTCTGTTTCTGTTTGATTTCTCCACAGTTCACCTTACAACACACTGGTTCAGGTAAAGACAGGACCAGAGCAGGCCTGGGGACTGGTTAGCTTCTCCTGTTTTAGACCCTCATACTGCTCAGAAGATTAAACCATGTTCAATGATCAGTTTAAAGTCTGGTGCAATGACCAGTGTTTACACAGGCAGTCATTCAAAAGGCAGTGTGCTGCATTTCACTAAGAGGAAGATCGGTGATATCAACCTTAGTTCAGCTCAGCAAGTACTCAAATTTGGAGTACATGTACTCAATTTTGGTCAACTAGTGCACAAGTAAACTTTACTAGTAAAACAAAGCGCAGGCAGTTGCATAATCTGCAAAAGTTTGAATGGTTAACGGGTTTTAATGATCAGAGATTCACCAGGGCGGATTATAAGGAAAAAAACAAACAAACATTTAAATGGTCCAAATGGCAGACAGTTCTTAAAAGTACATCGTTTTATTCACCATATATTCTGTAATTTAATCTAAAGGTTCAGGTGACTTTATTTGTACCTGTGGGTAAATTTGTTTTGCAGCCAGAGAGACAGAGAAATCCATCATAACACAAATTAGAAGATAGATGTAACACAGAACAGAATAACAGAGGAAAAATGACCCAAATTAAAAACCATAAAATACGACCTAAAACAATAAAATGATGAAGTGCTTAAGCTTACAAAAATCAGTGCAAAATAGAATTATCAACTCATAAAGCTGACATCTTCATGAATAAAGCCAGGCTAAAAAAAAGAATTAAGACTTGAATTGATAAATAAATATACATGCCCTTACATCCTGATGTGCTCTCTTTAACGTGTGGAGCTCTTTTGTGTCTTTAGACTGAGTAATTATAAAGATATTATATACATATAATATTGCGTTTAATTAAAGGTCTGCTAAAAATATTTCTTATCATATTTATCACTTTGTAGATTCAGGACCTGTGTCAGCGACACCGGATATTAATTACCCAAATATTAAACATTTCAGTTTTTTAAAACTTATCGCCCCATCATATTGAACACTTTTACGATCTCTTCCATGTGTAGAGATCACGTCTTTGTCACCTCTAAAGTGAGAATTAGAGACTCTGAAACTCAAACATGTTTTACTGGATGTAATTAATCATAAAATTAAACCATTTAAAGAAAAATAAATCAAAATCCAACATCTATTTAGCAAAGGCAGTGGTGGATGATAACCAAGTAAATTTGTACTTTGAGTATTATTGGGGAAATTTTACTTTTACTCAGCGACATTTAAAGACAAATATTGCACTTTTACTCCACTAATTCTGTGAATGACAATAGCTCTTGCTGCTTTTTAGTGAAGGTTTTTCTTTTTTTAATTCAGGTGGATGTGCCTTTCAGACTATAAAAATAATATAGTCACATCACATTAAACATTATACTAACAACAAAGAAATCATTCGACTAAATCGAAAGTTGAAAATGCCTTAATTATATCAGAATGGAACATGATTAAAACAGAGAGGTATGAAGTTGGGACTTGATGTGGTGTTAGGAGATCAGCAGTCAAGGCTCTAATTTCGTAGACCAGGCGCAGCGCACCTGCCCTGCGCTTCGCCAACGGGGTGTGTCCAGGGCATTTTTCAAGTTTCGTGCGCGGCGCAGTCCGGCGCAGCAAGGTGCACCATAGCCTCCGTCCCTCCCACCGGCGCAAGTAGCAGAGAGGGAGGAGTGGGGGCGGGGGTGGGTTTAACACAGCCTAGTGTAATCTTCACCAATCAAATGAACACCTCTCCTCGCCTTTAAATGCGCCGCGGGCGAGGCGCAGTGACAATTTCACCTCAGTGGTGAAGAAGGTCAGAGCCGCTGTCACTTTTGCAGCAACTGGGAGAGCACAGGGGCCACCGGGCCTGTGCATCGGAGGCCACGATGCGCGTCACCGTGTGGACCACCTCGCGGGACAGATGTAATCTGTTCCTGTGTCATAATAGGAGTACAAAATTAAGTGATAATTACATTTAAACACAGCAGCAGACTAATCCATTCATCATGCTTGTGATCCACCTGCATTCCTGTTCTGTCATCACCAAATAGCAGAACCTTAGGTGAAATACTCTCTCCCGGTATCTCCTCCTCATCCTCCTTACAATAATGTACTCCATCTTTTTAGATCATGTTACGAATAAAGATTAAAACAGAGAAATATGGGCAATCACAGGTAAATCCTTAAGACACCGAGTGACTTACATTTATTCAGCGAGCGTCTCTCTCTTTTTGCTTTTCTGTTGAATTTCATGAGATGAGAGAAGCCGGATACTCCGTACTGGATGATGTGGCTGTTTGTGATTGGCTGAGAGATGTGATCTCGTTAGTTTGCGTCACTCTTCCAGCTGCCGTCAGGTTGAGTTTCCATTATGACAAACGTCTCTGATGACATCAGATGTGACGGGACAGTTAATATAGATACAAATGTATGTGCTGGTTCAGACGGTTACATTAAATAGAGGTTGCTGTGATTGTTTATTGCATTGAAATGTGCCTGACACTCTGGATACCTGCCTGTGAGGTTTTGGTGACGTGTGCGCACTGTGCGCCTGTCAGCCAAATTACCACTGCACCGGGTTTGCTTCGCCTGCGCCAAGAATAGACCAGGTTGGAGCTGGCGAGCTTTCAGCGCACCTTCTGTGCAGTTTTTTGGTATGAAATTGTCACTGCGCCAAGCTGAATCTGTCGACACCTCCCCCTGATGCGCCGCCACACCCATCACGGCGCAGCCGGTCTACCAAATTGACAAACTGGTTGCGCACAGTGGTGCATCCTGATGAAAATACCACTGCGTGGGGTGCGCCAGGAAATTAGGGCCCTCAGATTCAATCAGTCTTCACTCAGTTCTGCTTCTGCTTTCTCCAAAGGGAAACCAAGAGATCAACAACATAAGGCAGCGTTTAAGACCAAAAATAACAATAAAGTTAATATGATAAGAAAATACACCACATAGAAAATGATCTACAAACACAAAAGACTGTCATTTACAAAAATATACAGAGATGTTCCTTATGGGAGGATTTCACAAAGTCTACAGCTTAAAACTGTTTAAACTTTAAATAAATAATTTCATTACCACTAAATACTTGCCCTGTGGTCACCATCCATCGTGTGAATTAAATGAGATCTGTAATGATCCACTAGGTGTCACTGCTGAAAATACTGAAGGGTCCAGAATCTGCATTAAAAAATCTATAAAATGTGTCAGAAATATGACATAACTATAAACTATTCTTACTTTGAGTATCTGCCATGCGCTCTCAGCAGTGTTTGTGTACTCTGTGTGATTTAAACACTGAATGAAGCTCCAAACAAAACCAATTGTCCTCCTTCGGCTGCCATATGAGCTCAGCCTTCCCTTTTTGATGCCACTTTGCAGTTCCTCTTGTATCCACTAGAGGCTGCCTCCTGCTGTGGGTCTGTTCCCATTGAGCTCCATGTTAAAATGTCCAACATGGACTTGATGGCTACAGCTTTGGTAGCCATATGGCTTTTTACTGAAAACAGAAATCTACCCAATCGTCCCAATAAACTGAGATCTGTCATTGTTGGGTCGAGTTTTGCTGAATGTGTGAAAACCTTTTCCACAGGAGTCTTTAGAAAAACATCAGGAGTCTTTAAAGAAGCAGCGGGAAGCCGTAAAATATCGACTGAAAAAGCTGGCAGCGCGACAGTCGGAGATCACAGTAAGTACTCAACATTAACCCATGAATCACTTATTTTCTAACCATTTATTTTACAAGCTTTTCTGCAGAAACTCTTAAATCTTCAGTTTGATTTGTAATTGTGAACATGTGGTTTAAATGTTTAACAATACGCTGGATAAGGCTCATTTTAAGAAGAGCAAAATCCAGTTAATCTCAGGAATGTCGGATCAGATTATTGAGTTTATGACAAGAATTAGAGAGCTCTGAAAGTATAGGAGGGACTAGGAAGTGTACCTAATAAAGTGGCCAGTGAGTGTATACAAGCTTAAAAAGGACATCTTACTCACATGCACAGAGTGTTTAGTCTCTGGGTTACTGCACAGGGATTCTTATTGGAGAAAAAAATGTGCACTTCTGGACTAAAATGAAGCCTGTAAATCTTGATCCTGATCCAGAGAAGGTCCGCAGTGATCCGTGAGAGCATCGTGCAGAAGTATCAGGAGGTCCAGGCGGTGCTGGAGCAGGACCTGAGGCTCACCTTGTCTCACCTTGACATGGAGGAGCGGGCGGCGGTCTCGGCCCTGGACGGGCTGATGGAGAAGAACTGTTGTCTGATCCAGGAGATCGAGCAGGACCTCGCCAGGCTGTCCGTGGTGATGGAGCAGGCTGACGCTGAGCCTGACACCATGGTGATTTCATTCAACATTTAACATCTCAGTTTGGTATGGAGCCTGTTTGATTTGTTTTAAGATGGGCTAAATTTAGTAAAATGCAGAACCAGTGAGCCAAACTGTTTTATTCTCTACGCCAGATCAGTAAACATTAAGTACTAAATGGTGCATCTAGAGAGCGAGTTTGCTTTCCAACATTGGATTTAAACAGTTTTGACTCATTTTGGTGAATATTCTGTTTCCTTTGTTAGGACTAGAACCAGAGTTGCCAGGTCGGCTTATTAAAAGGAACGTTGCTTGTAAATATTGGCAGTTGCAGATTGCGTTTTTCTTGTTCTTGTTCCAAAAGTGCAGTTGCTCATTCGGGCTTGTTGTGCCCCCAAACCCAGGAGGGATCTGAAGCTCACTCTACTACCAACATAAACTCAATACAGACGTTACAGAAACTATTTTGTCCCACTCCAAACATAAATGTAAAATTGACTGTAAAAAGAGGCAAAAATGATGTTTCCACCAAAAAGAAATCCTTATAGCCAGAATTAACTTATTTCTAATGTAGCTGTTGCTGTTTTCACCATGATAAAGCTGTAGAGGATCAGCATAAAACTTAGATAAAAACCTGACTATGTCTGCTTGGTTACAAAAATCAAGGTTACACAGACTGATCAGTGATAACAGAGTTATAAATAACAGTAGGCCCTCCCTTCACTTCTGTTTAAAGAAAAGGATGTTCCTCTCCAAACTAAAGGATGTTGATGAAATAAATTAAAGACGAATAAGAAAAGATGTCACTGTGAAATTAAAATGTAATGTAGATGAAAAACAAAAACAATATATGTTGATCTCTCTTTTAAAAAAGTAATATATCATATTAGAAAAAAAATACATGGAGGTCGCCTGTTTTGGGCTTGTTTTTATTGACTGGGTTTCTTGTTTCAGTAGAATAATCTGACAACACTGACTAGGACATTACAGTACAACCAATAAACATACTAGAGGCTAGACAGGAAGACTGGACACACTTTTGTTTTAATTGGTGCAGTTTTGTTTGCACAAGTATCTCACAGTTAGTCAGGAGGTCTCAAACACATGCATATAGTTTCATCTCAAAAGCAAAAAGCTGCAAACAAACAGCAGCATGAAAGGTAAAAGCCAGATCAGATGGTTGATGTTCCTCAGCACTCCTCAAACAAACCTACCACTGTGATGTCATACTGCTGTTACATCTGTTGTTCAAGCCATTGGCTCGTGCATAACATGAGCTGTAGAAATAATGAAGCAGTGCAGAAAATATCCCTGAACTGACCAGTTACTCCAGAGCTGAAGGTCTTTTAGTCCATGTGGGGAAGGGTCCAAGAGTTGGAACAGAGCCGTTCTCTCGACTGCAGGCTTGTTAATCTCAACAAAGAACCTGCTTTTCACAAACACTTTGAACTGTTGTTCATGGTGCTGCTTTTGTGTCTGGAACCAAACAAGCAGCAACAGAGTCAGAAAATAAACTGCACTGCCATAAAGTGTTCTGGGGGAATGTCGAAGAATGACACGAACAAGAGTGTTCAAGTATAAATGCAGACTGCGTAGGTCTGGACTGGCTTTGACTCAGAGGCCTTGAGCCTGTTTTATGTTTGACGTGTCTGTGAGTTCACGAGTGTCCACGTGGCTGAATTTCACATGGCTGCGCAAATCCCCAGAATTACAACAGACACGGCAACAACCAGTGTTAACGTTGACAGCACTTTTTAATTTAGTTTTAGTTAAAGTCTTTTGTCTAAAATATCTTTTAGTTTTAGTCATAATTCAGTCATCTAAATTGTTTTTATTTTTGTCTAGTTTTAGTTGATGAAATTTCACAACATTTTAGTCGATGAAATCTACTGTAAATTTAGTCGACTAAAATATGAAGTGTAAAGGGTAAGGCATTTTTATGTTTCCTTGAATTTCTGAGGTCATGTTTTACACTTGGATAAAATCAAACATCTAATAACCCTTTATTGAATGCTAGTAAAGTCTGAATGTATAAATGAACAGAAACAAATTGAACTTTTGTGTGAAATGCAGTCACCTTTATTTAGGCTACCTGGCAGAGCATCTCAGTTACAATACCAGAACTGACAACAAACAGTGAACCTGCTCTACATGAATATATCAATTCATAAAGAGAGGAGCTCTGATTGGATCGCTCCACAACTTATCCCACCACCACCAAGCTAAGGCGGCTGTGATTGGATGTCCCTCTGAACTCATCCAACCTTTCCACACAACCAAAGTAGCTGTGATTGGATATATTCCTAACTTGTCTCTACTTTCTACATGACCAAATTAGGTCTGATTGGATTAAGTCTCTGTCAAACATTTTAGTCTAGTTTTTATTTGTTGATGAAAATGTCAGTTAATTTAGTTTGAGTTTTTGTCCATGTGCACTTCTTTTTATTAGTTACTGTCCAGTTTTGGCCAGGGGAAAAAAGGTTGTCGATGAAAACTATGACCAAAATAATTAGTCAACAAAATGAACACTGCAACAACAAGGCCGGAAATGCACTGAGTTGTTTCTCATCAGCCAATAGAGGAAGAATAAGAAGTGGTGAACTGAAAGGAGCTAATGTTGACAGAAATGAGGAAATAGAAACATCTGTATGACTCTTTAATGAAAGAACACAAGGACATGAGTATACACAGCAGCTCCTTTTCATGGATCTCCACCTTTTTTCTTGTAATTCAATTTTTTATTAATTTTCAAACAATTTTAGACAGCTTTAAACAGTGCCGCATTCTGATGCATATATATCACACATATCACACTTAAAAGTGCTGGTTTGTTTAACTGTTAAACAACCAGGAATGACGTCGGGCCGGGTTTGCATCCAGCCTGTGGCCAGTTTGCAGAGTGTCCTCCCCTACTCTCTTTCGCCCCCTTTCACAAGACTATCCACTGTCACTGTTTCTCTTTCCTACCATAAAGGCACAAAATGCCCCAAAAATAATCTTTAGAAATAAAAAAAGGGACATCCATCCACAAACAGAAAATAAAGCCTAGGACATGTATGATTATTTTGTCATCTACTGCATAGTTTTCCATTTTGACAACAGACTTTCTTCTTCTTTAGCGTAACAACAAATTTTCGTCTTTGATAACTTCCTGTAAACCAGCTATAGTTGCAACTTTTGAGGACACCGCCCCCTACAGTTTGGGGGAATGTGAGAGCCAAGCAGAGCATAAATACTCCGAACAGCACTCAGCCTAGGTGCTGCCTACTGACCTTCAAAACAAAAGTCTCTTTCTTCCTAAACTGATCTTGTTTTTTCATTTCCCCTCAGTCTTTCCATTCACAACCCGAGCAACAAGACATGGACGCGGAGAACAGGTTTGCCCTAAAATCTTAGATAAAGATAAAACCATGAGGTCTTGGATCAGGAGATGATGTTGGTGTTCTCTCCGTCCTGCAGAGTGTTGGATCTTCTGAACCGGACTGACCCCAGCAGTGTGAATCTGGACGAGGTCAAAGCCAAACAAATCCTGAGTCTCTCCAACAACCTGCTGCAGCTGGTCCGCTCCCAGACGCCGATCATCAAGAAGCTCGTTAAAAGCTGTCAGTCACAGCATGCCGTTCCTGCTGGATTTATCTCCAAAACTTCCTCTCTATGTTTCTAATTTAACCTCTTTGTCTCTAGATTGTAGCGAGGTCAGTCTGGATCCAGAGACCGCCCACCCCAAACTCATCATCTCTCCCCAAGGTGACAGCGCCACCTACAGCAACACCTGGCAGCAGCTCCCCGACTCGCCGTCTCGCTTCGACACCACCCTCAATGTCCTCAGCATGCAGCGCTTCCACTGTGGCCGCCATTACTGGGAGATCGACGTGACGGGGAAGACGTACTGGGAGCTGGGCGTCACCCACCCCTCCATCTCCAGGAAAGGCCCCACGGAGGACTGCTGGCTGGGGCGAGGGGACGAGTCCTGGTGCGTGGAGTACTTTGACGGGGAGTACACGGCCTGGCACGGCGGCGTGCCCCATCAGCTGCCTTTTACGAGCCGTCTGGGCAGAGTGGGCGTCCTGTGCAGCTTCCCTGGAGGCCTGGTGTCGTTTGTAGAGGCTGAGAACATGACGCAGCTCTTTACTTTCTGTGCCGGGACTTTCTCGGACCAGCTTCACCTCGCCGTATGTCCAGGTCATGACCACAACGGTACAAACGCCAACCCCATCATCATCTGTAACGTTGCTTCTCCTACCAGTGACCTCGGGCTGGAGTATTCTTGTAGAAGCATTTAGCTGAAGGTCTACACTCACTGGCCACATTTTTAATCCTAATGGGGAATTGGGAAGAACATTTACAGCTCATATGTTTGAGCCAGATGATGGTTGGTGATGGCCTCCCCAGCCATCATTTCCAGCAGACATTGGAGCAAAGTGCAGCCAAGTGCAGAGGGGTTAGGATGAGGTTCAGCTCCTGCAAGCCTAAGACCATGGTCCTCTGTTGTAAATGTTGGGTTAGGTTATCAAGTGACGAAGTATAAGTCCTTCGGGGTCTTGTTCATGATCATGGTCAGATGGATTGTGAGATTTGCAGGCAGATTGGTGAGACATTCAGTTGATCTACCTTGCAACCTCACCATTAGCTCTATAAATGAGGAGTGAATGAAGGTTTCTTCTGAAGTGGCAACTGGAGGTGTTCAAGTTTCTTGAGGGTTTCTGCTTCTTTATGGATGGAAGAAGCCTTTTAGAGAAAAGACGAGACATCCTTAAGGAACGTAGGTAGTATTCACACCTAGATTGTTTGGGAATGTCGGAGGTGATATGGAAAACTGTACAAGGTACCAGGAATGATCCCCAAGAAAAACCAAAACAGCTGAGTAAAGTGGTGCCGAGTCAAGCAGATACTTCAAAGTGAAAAAGCACCAATAGCCTTGTGGGTTAGGGTCAGAAGAAGCCTTTCAGTGAAGAGGTCAAACATCTTGAAGAAACTTCAGCAAATGCAGTCTCCCAGAAACCTCAGAGAACCATGACCTGGATGGCTGAGAACCTGCAAAGACATTGAAACAAGAGCTTTCCCCACAGGGTGTCAGAGATTGGGGTAAGAAGCTTGAGGATCCAAAGGAGTAGAGACACTGCTCCATCTCTTCAAAATGATCCAGTTGGGTTGGGGAAGAAGTCTGATTAGGATCCTCCTGGTCGTCTTCCTTTGAAGATCTTCTTGGAGATCCCTGGGTGGACCCATAATTTGCTGGAGGGATCATACATCCCTTGCAGTCCCTCAGGAGGAGCTTGCGAATGTGACAGGAGAGAGGGACAACTGTGTTCACTTTCTAAACCTGCTGCGACCAGGACGTGGCTCAGAGTAGCAGGAAGAACATAAATGAATGTTTGGACTAATGGTTGGTTAGTTGTGCTCCCTGATCCCTCACAGGAGTTGATTATGATTATTGATCTGGGAGGCTTAACTTCATCAGAGGCAGTAAAAAAACTGTCTACCACACGTGATGATTATTTGAACCAACAAATGTTTGCTTGATTTGGACCCTGCACACTGATTTTCAGGAGAATGTGGGCCAAACATCAGGCCTTAAATCAACCAGTTTGCTGCCAGAAATAGTGCAGCAATAGAAAACACGATCAACTGATTGATCAGTGCAGATTATTAAAAGGTATTGTGATATTCTGACAGCAAAGCCTAGGATTATATATAACAAACAGGTTTTGTCCGGTTCCAGGAGGCTGTGACTCAATCCAGAGCACTGACACAATGCACTTTGAGAAGAACTGGACCTTTAAATGTTTGCAACAAGCTTCATATCAGCCAATCCAATTCTTTTTGAAGGCTGCATTTCTCCCAAGATCAGGCCTAAAATGATCTGATGTGATTGATTTAGGTATCATCACTTGTTTCCAGGCAAAGGGCAACAGAAAGTTAACGACTGGTGGATCGAAGTAGATTTGGGATATTGCAGGTGTCTGCAGAAACCTGAATCAAAATCAAACTAATTTGAGATCTGAAATCTCAGAGGCTTGTCAGCTGTGAGCAGTAAAATACCTCCTCACATTTGAAAATTATTTGGACAAGTTGGTTGTGACGAACCTTGATTTCGGTCCAGAATCAGTCCTGAACACTTCAGCAGGTAGCTTTGCCCGAAAAAGCACACAGAGGTGTATCCTCATGTGTACCCGCTCTATGTAAATCCAAAGTCTACATCTAAACAAACAAGCAGCTTCGCAAACATGGTCTCTGAGCCTTTCTGTTGCTCCTGCATGAAGGACTTTCAGGTGTTATGTGAGTTCTCGTGAAGATTCAGACATTAAGATTTTTGCAGGGATGCTGATCTTTGTCTTATCTGCTCATTTTAGGTGTTAACATTTTCTTTGGTTTTGCATACTGTTCATAAATAAAAGCTTTTTCCAGGAGTTTGTTTTGAGTCTATAAACCAAAGCGGGGCAGCAGGGACAGATGCCAGACGCCCCCGATGAATCAAAGGTTAGTGTCCTTCCACAAATGTTTAGAAAAGTGTGTGTGTGGTGGCACAGACGGCACACTCTGGTGCTGGAGGTCTCCTGTTCGGCTGCCATCATGAAGCTGAAGTTCTGCTTCTTGTTCCTCCTCTTAGCAATCCTCCTCATCCAGGCTGAAGTAGGTATCCTCTGTTAGAAACAGACATGGGAAATACTGATGATGCATTTGTATTGTGAATAAAATCAGAGGGGCTCATCGTGCATGTTTGTGATTGTTTAGTTTCATGTTCTGTCACTGTGTTCAAATTAGCTTTTTTCTTCTGTTTCCTTTTGACCAAACCATCCTGTGATGAATTTAAACAACAGCTGAAACCTAAAAAAGACAAGAAGTCTAAGTCCAGGCCCCGCCATCGTGATCGTGGGCGAGGGCATCACCTCAAGAAGAAGATGCGTTTTAAGGACATAGTTGAAGGTAAACCCGTCTGGGGATTTCTGTTTAATCTGGGAGGGAAAAGCAACGAGAGGAAGATGTTTTTTTTTCTGCACTTTGAAAAAGAAATTGATAATTTAAAACACATCTCAGCATTATTCTTCATGAATAATTCAGACTTTTTTCTTGACTCAGTATTTCAGCCTTCGTCTTGACATTTTTTTCTCAAAAATGTACTTGAGCATCATTTCTGACATTTGATTTGGCTTCTAACTAGAAGTTTCTTTTCAAAGTGCATTATTAAAAAATAACTTTCCCCCCTCTTATTGATTTAAAGTCTGATCTCAATGCTCCTCGTTTCGACATTTATGTAAAAAAGCATTAGCTGATTAGTCACCTTTACAATGAGGGATAAGAAAGGATCATAACATTCATAGAATGAGCAACACAGAGCTCCACAAATGCACGATCCTTACTAGCTGTACCTCGTTGTAAAGCTGACTAATCAGGCTTTCCAACAATATATTGTACAACACCAAGTGTTATTATGAAAGGGGAGAAATAATCAACAAAAATGAAGTTTTCCAAACTTTTTTGAAGGAGTATATTTTAACTAAATAGAAACACATCAATGGTTACTAGACAAGGACTATACCTTTGTTGTAATGCTGTCTATCTATCTATCTATCTATCTATCTATCTATCTATCTATCTATCTATCTATCCATCTATCTATGTCTATCTATCTATCTTTATATCTATCTATCTATCTATGTCTATCTATCTATCTATCTATCTATCTATCTATCTATCTATGTCTATCTATGTCTATCTATCTATCTATCTATCTATCTATCTTTATATCTATCTATCTATCTATGTCTATATATCTATCTATCTTTATATCTATCTATCTATCTATCTATGTCTATCTATCTATCTATCTATCTATCTATCTATCTATCTATCTTTATATCTATCTATCTATCTATGTCTATCTATCTATCTTTATATCTATCTATCTATCTATGTCTATCTATCTATCTATCTATCTATCTATCTATACACTTTCTGCTACATTAAAAGTTACAGTTATATAACTGCTCCTTGATGCAAAATGCTAATCAGCCAATCTCATAGCATCAACTCAGTGCATTTAGACATGTAGACATGGTTAAGACAACCTGCTGGATTTCAGACCGAGCATCAGAAACAACATGACATGCTTGTTGGTGAAGGACAGGTTGGTTCTTTCACACACAATCATCTCTAGTGTTTACAAAAAGTGGTCCTAAAAGAGAAGATATCCACCAAGAAGGAGTAGAATGGACAGAGTGGCTGGAGATGATAGAAAGATGACAGAAACTCAACCAAGGTCTGCAGATCACACAACACTTCCAATCCTGAAGCAGATGAGCTACAGCAGCAGAAGAGCAGGTGCCACTCCTGTCAGCTAAGAACAGGAAGTGAGGCTACAAATCACAAGCTGGACCACAGGAGGCTGTAAAAGTGTCTCCTGCTCTGATGAGTCTGGATCTCTGCTCCACATTCAGATGTAGGCTCAGAATTTGGTGTGAACATCATGAAACATGGATCCATCCTGCCTTGGATCAGCGGTTCAGGGTGCTGCTGGTGGTCCCTCAGTCCCACCTGAGCATGGTTCAAACCCCACAGCCTACCTGAGGATTGTTGATCATGTCCATCCCTTTATGAACACAGTGGACCATCTTCCTATGGAGACTTCAGCAGCTCCATGTCTCAAAGCTCAGATCATCTGAATGAGTTCACTGTACTCCAGTAGCCTCCACAGTCACCAGATCTCAATCCAATGCAGCAACTTTGGGATGTGGTGGAATGGGAAGATTTTGCAGCAACTGTGATGCTATCAGGTCAATACGAACCAACATCTCTGAGGGAAAATCTGATCACAGAGACTTTCTGCCCTTAAGAGTTGTTACTACTCAAATGTTCACTGTGTTAATGTCTCTGTGCCAAACCAACGTCATAAATGGGGACAGAACTGCTTTATTCCTCACAGAATAATCTGTTGTTTCAGACATCTTCTTTCAGATTTTTGATGGACCTACCCCTGATGAAGACGAGGAGGATGATGACATAAATGAATGGCTTTATGATATTCAGGAGCCCGAGGGTGAGAGATTGGTATCACATATTTTCAACCACATTTGGCTCTAAGTTCTGCTC